>VWZE01017038.1:347-64008 GCA_013396675.1 Eubucco bourcierii
CTTCTGGTTACCACTTAGAACTGATAATGCTTTTTAGGTGATAGTAAAAAAAAAAAAAAAAACAACAAAACTTTATACACTCTTCCATTTTTATAAGAAAGATGCTTCAGGTGAAAAGTATAGTTCTTCACAATAACAGCCAATAAACTACACTTACTAATGGAGTAAGAAATTGAAAATATGACATGGGACTCCCTTAAAGGGGAAACTTGTGCAAAAGAGGCTGACATTGATGGTAAAGAAAGGCAAAAGCAGAGAAGTCACATTATCAATCTGGGAAAATCAGCAAAATGCTTGATAAAAATCTGGCATGGATGAGAAAAGTGCAGCAGTTAGCCAGAATTTACACAAAACAACAAGAGACAAGACTGCATGCTAAAGAGTCTGATGAAGACAAAACATCATTGGAATATCTTTTGTTATGACCTAAAGCAAGGTTGCTCTTAATCTTGTTTCAGTAGAAGATACTCTTCCAATCTTAATAAATAACTTAATAAAAAAACAAACAAGAAAAAAAGACAACTAAACCTCCTAAAACAACAACAAATGAGCAAACCAAAAACTCCAAAGCAAACAAACAAACAAAAACCAGAAGACTTCATAAGTATCAAATGGCTGACTGAGCAAACAAAAAAATTATCAGTTATACACAGCTTATTTTGTAGCTGTGTCTGAAGACTTTAATCAGGAGAAGTAACATTAATTCTAGGGAAGAAAAAAAAAAATTTAAAGCCAAACAAGCCTGGGGGGAAAAAAAAAAAAAAAAAAGAGTAATTAAAGGAAGATGGACATTGATATACAGAGATATCATTTCTCACACAGAAAAAAATTTGAATACTTCTGACTAGAACTCAGTTTCCCTTTTGCTTGTAGAAAACCCCAGACAATCTGTTAGGTCATTGCTTCTCCTGAAAATAAATCTAAAGTTATTGCAGCACAAAATAGGGTCAGAACTACACTAAACAGTCTCTAGCAGGAAATAGCTGTTAAACTGCAGTCCAGTTATTCTTCTGAGTTTTATATAACATGAGAAAACTTTGTGAAGTTCAAATTCTTTTAAAGATATGCCCTATTTACAGTAATATAGGACTTAAATTGAAGAGAATGGAACCACTTATGTTTGAAGAGCTCAGCTACTGTGGTTTAGTGGCAAATGTGCCAAGTGAACGGGTTAATTTATGTCATTCAGAGGTACTACTACTGCATAGCTTACCTTCTGAAAACAGAATTAACACATCAGCAAGAAACTCAGGAAGCTCTGCACTTCCTTCTGTTCACGTTTTAGTAGAAGACATTTCTTTCTTTCAGAGAGGATGACGAAGGTATTTATATAAGCCTCTGCAGGTCAGTGTCTGAAGTGTGTCCTTCAGCCTTAGTTTGTTTCAAACATGCTATGCCATGTTCTTATCTCCCTGATTTTAACTACCAAACTCTGGGCCATGCTGTGTGGTTCTCCTCAGGAAGAGGAATAAATTCAAAGCTCACAGGCCTTGAACAGTAGGTTAAGTTTAGGAGTAACATTTGATAATACAAAATCTATGTGACAAATAAATGTAGTTCCTTGGGAGAAGTTCTTGTTTATAAAGGTGGAAACTAAAGCACTGGAGTTTTCTTTCTTTTGTTTTTTGGTCTTTGTTTTGGTTTTTTGTTTGTTTGGGGGTTTTTGTTTGTTTTTTAATATAAGGAATTAATGGAGCTATCAGAGAACATGGAAGACCTTTACCCCCTGATGTATGAACCTTAGGCTCTGAGAGTGGTAGCAGTGTGGAGATGCCTTAAGGGGCCCCTAGACAACCCCTAACTATCTCTCCTGGGTTGCTTGCAAAGCAAGGGTATGGATGTCTATGGAAACTCCACATGCAGAGAATGGGTGGATTCTGCCTGTAAGATTACCCATGACAGGACTTGCCAGTGACTCACAGAGCAGAGAAAAGCTGGTTCCAACCTCCCCAAACAAATGCTAAATATATTCCAGTAAGGGGATAGAACACCCCCAAAGACAAGGGAGGAGAAAAGCAGAATATAGAACAGTGCCGAGACAGAACAGGATTGGATGACAGAAGAGAGAAAAGAATTAATAAAAAGGAAACAAAAACGCTGCTTACAGACCAAAAGAAAAAAGTAGTAGTTGTAGGTTATCTTAGGAAAGAACCTCAACAAACTGCACAACCTAAATGTCAACCCTGAATGGAATTGCAGTGGTGCTACAAAGCAAGTTGCTGCACTGATATTTAAAATCAGCAATAACAGCATGACAGAGACTACTAGCAGAAGAGTTCTGGTAAGTGTGTGCTCTAATGGCAGCCCTCAGGTATAGAGTAATCTGCACACCCTGGCAAAGGTGATTTGAAATTCTCATGAAGAATTTTGTATGATAAACTGGAGAGAGACAGAGAGTGGAGAAACTGGTAATCATACTAAGTCCTAAGGAAATATGAGCTGTCTCTGCAAAGAGACATTGCTCTATTTTTATCTTTTATCTCCACTCTGTCCTCAGGGTAATTTGGTGCAAGCTGAAGATATACTGTAATCACCATGTATTTATTCCGGGACAGATACAGAGATTTTCAGCTACTGAAATTCTGAGGGATAAGGTTACCATACATGCCTTTTTGGTTGGCACAGAAACCTTTCCTTGTGTATCTTGATTTAACACATTTTACATATGCAGATGTACACTACATACGGCATTCACTTTGGAGATCTCCCACACAGTTATTTTAAATAGCTATGAAATAGGAAAGTTATTGTCAAAACTTTAAATACATGAGACATGCAAAATTACATTAAAAAAACAAAACAAAACAAAACAAAAAACAAAGCCAAAAACCACAACCAAGGATTATCCCAGCAGAAAACAGTACCAGTTACCTTGGTTTTGGAAAGAATAGGGGCACCACGATCCAGCAGCATTTCTACAACCTGTTCATGACCACTTCTTGCTCCACAGTGGAGCGGCGTCAACCCATCCTGTCATACACAAATATTATAATTGATTAGTTACAGACACATTAAAATCTCATGCACTTTTAAAAAGATTTATAATGTCCTAAGAAAGTAATAATTCTTATAGGACGTTGCTTTTATGCAACTGAACAGCTGAACCTGTTTATTTAAATGGACAGAGGACATTTTGGCTTCGACTTTCTATACATGTAAATGGTCGTATCACATTGGTTCTCAGGCACTGTGTGTGCAGTAAAGTGGTACATCCTGCTGGTGGATGAGAAATAGGACACAACTCAACAGTGTGCACCTGCAGCCCAGAAAGATGATGGCATCCTGAGCTCCTAAAAAGAAGCGTGGACAGCAGAAGGAGAGAGATGATTTTGCCACATTGCTCTGCTCTGATGGGACCTCACATGGAGTACTGCATTCAGCTTTGGAGCCCTCAATAGAGGAAGGACATGGATCTGAAGCAGTGGGTCCAGAGAAAGGCCACAAAAATGATCAGGGGGCTGGAACACCTCTGCTGAGGAAGCTGGGGTTGTCCAGCCTGGAGAAGAGAAGGCTCCAGGGGTGACCTAGAAGTCTTCCAGTATCTGAAGGGCACCTACAAGAAGGTTGGACAGAGCCTCTTTGCAATGGCCTGGAGCGATAGGACAAGAGGCAATGGTTGTAAATGAGAGAAGAGTAGATTGAGATTGGATGTTAAGAATAAGTTCTTTCCTGTGAGGGTGAGGGAACACTGGAATGGGTTGGGCAGGGAGGTAGTTGAGGTCCTATCCCTGGAGATACTCAAAGTCAGGCTTGACAGGCTCTGAGCAACCTGATCTTTTGGAGGATGTTCCTGTTTATTGCAAGGGTGTTGGACTACATGACCTTTGGAGGTCTTTTCCAACCCAAACCCTTCTGTGATTTGGTTATTCTTTGACCTATACCCTGTTTACAGTGCTTAGGTAACCTTCTGCACATCAGTGCTGCAATGAAATATATACCTTGAGTAACTCAAAGTATACACCTTGAGTAACTGTGAATAAGTCACATGGAGTTTTCAGTGCTGTATGACATAGTGCTTGCTACAGACAACAATGTCATAGATTCAAGAAAAATAAGGAAAGAAAATTGTTTTCAGAATAAGTGAGAGCAAACATTTGATTTGTTTCAAGCAAAACAAATATGCAGAAGCTACTGTCACACAGAAACAATATTGTATTTTCACCATGTCTGTAAAAAGCCTTTATAAGAAAGTTTAAAACTAATAAACAAATTTTAAAAAAAAAATTCTTTTCCAAATAGAAGTCATAAAGGAAGAGGTCTTTTTCCAGTGTCTTTCAGCACTCTTGGAAACACATGTTGTTTTGTCTAAAATATGTCTATCTTGTCAGTTTTATAAAAACAATGATCTAAAATTCCTTCTCACACATTCTGTGATCGCTAATTCATGCACATGCACTCCTTCTCCTTCTGTCTCTGTGTGCTGGCAAATTTTGTTTAGATACCTCCTTGGATGTATTTTACATGTATAATTACAGTATTCTTTCTTGATACTTCCTAAACAATTACTCTCTAGTAGAGCATCAGTTTAAAAATGGCAAAGTGTAGAGGGCAGCTGGGGAGAGTGAAGCAATGATTGAGAGAGCCTATAGGTCTCCTGATTCTACTTAGTTGCCCTCTCCTAATAAGTCTATGAAAGATTACAAACAGAACTCATTGTGATTAACTTTTCCTGCTACTCTCATGTAAACTTGTATGGTTCGTTCTCATTGTGCATGTTCTTCCACTTAAAGTAAGGCACAAGTTTTTGATGTAGATTAAATTATTTTGGCTCAGAATTAACTTGATCAAGACTCAAGGAGTATTTTTTTTTTTAAATTCAAGACAAACACAGTTAGGCCCACTGTGTTCTCACTGTCATCTCTGGAGTTGATGCCATTGTCATTCCTGCTTTCTTTTGTTATTTCAAATCATGAAGCCCAAAGAAAGGCATCTTGTTAAAATTACGCTACACAAAATAAAGATGTATTGCTCAAAACATATAAATAAAGACAAAGAGAAAAGATACTGAACCTCAGGAATGTTACATTTATCAGCTGAGTTGCAAATGTTTTGCTGTACCTTCAGAAGTGTTTAAAAAAGATATTGCACATTTCCCATGTGAGGTGTTTCCACAGTCAAGGGCATATCAAGTACTGACAAGACTGAATACAACATAAAAATATGTATGGGGGAAAAGAAAAACTGAACCTCCAGCAAGGCTAGGTAAATAGGGACCTGTAAACAGGAGCTGAAGGTCATGTATATTACATTTTTCTTTTTTCTTCCTTTAATTATTATGTTCTCCAGGCGCATCCAAGATAGATGCTCAAGAAACCAGGCACAAAACTGTAAGTTAGGGAACATTTTACAGATCTTACACCACCCAAACACATTTCACCAAGGTATACAGAATAGTACATACCAATCTCACAGAGAATGGAACACATTTGATCATCTTCATCATACCAGACTAGACACTTAAAAGCTCCCCAGAGCACAGTGCCCAAACCCTCTCAGTGTGCCTGGCCTTCCTAGTTGTGCCTACAGCTGGCAAGTGTCCTGTGGCAAAGGAGGTGACAGACAGTCATGTCTGGCCATCTACAGCTCATGCTTGGCCAGCTAGAGTTCATTGTAGTCTACAGAGCAGTCACTACCACCAGATGCATTACATGGGGTGACAGAGCAGTACAGTACAATGTAGGGGCTTGTTGGCACAGTCGACCTATCCCTATTATTAAGATGAAGTCAGAACTCCCACCGCAAAGGGGAAAGACACTTGAAGACACCTCATTTAGCTACAGATAATAATAATAATAATAATAATAATAATAATAATAATAATAATAATAATAATAATAATAATTATTATTATTATTATTATTATTATTATTATTATTATTAACTGTACACCTGGTTTAGTTAATTGCTATATGCCACCAAAAGGACATAAAGAAATGTGCAGAGGCAATCTGAAACAGAGATCAGAGAACAGTTTTGTGTAGAAATAGAGAATCTGAGATTAAAAGAAACTGCTTTGAACTCAGCAAGACTTCACTGATTCTGTCAGAAGATTTTCTAGTTGCTTATTTATTCTTCATAGAGACTATACTATGTGAAGCATAAAATACATTACGTGCATTAGGAAGCAAACTTGCCTTAATATGATAGTCTGCAATGGCTCAGAAAAACCATTACAAATGATTATGACAATAATCTGCAGATTAAGGACTCTCTAAGTATGCACTGACATGATAAATCATATCATCTCTATTATCTATCTCTCTCTCCAGAGAGCCTGAGAGCAGCTCCAGCAAAGGCAGGAGGACAATAGGAGTTCTGCTTAGGCACAAGCTTTTCATTAAGATAGCAACACTCATTTCTGGGGCTCCTACTCTTTCTTTTGCTTTTATTTCAAACATACACTTCCCTGCAAATAAAAGAATGATTTAAGCAGTGTTTCTAGTCCCTGCTAAGGCTCAGATACCTGTGTAGCTGATTTCCTTTGCATGATGGGATCCTCTGGTCTGTAGCCCAAATCCATGGTAGCCTCTGTACCATGACTCTCTCATTAGTGATCATCAGCTTCTAACCCATTCTATAAGCGATGAATTTAAGCGCAATGCTGAGAAAATACTTTGCTGTGATGCAAATATTCAGTAAGAGTTTATCAGAGTTTGTGACAAATGCTACACTTCAGCAGGAGTGTGACTGCCATTCCACTCCCTTGGGTCAGAGTTAGAAGGTGTGCTTCACCAGGAGGCAACTACAGCTGCTCCAGAGTTACTCATCCCCAACACTGCTTAGTGAAGTTTCCAAGAGTGTGCTTCAGCCTAACAGGGTGGCTCCTCCATGCTCCAAGTCTTCTGGATTCTTCACTTTGTTGGCACTATTGCAAACTACCCCTTCTGTACCAGAGGGCAACAAATGAGGTTTGCTTTTCCTACATGTACAAAATGAGTGCCAAGTCAGTATTGTGGTTATTTTACACGTGGCTTTTCTAGAGCAGTTTATGTATAAGCAGAGGCATCTGAAAAGAGTATATCCCACATGTTTTCCTGCAGATATGAGTTCTGGCTTGTTATTTAGCTGCAAAATCAGTGGCATGATTGTAAACACTTATTGTTAATCCATGCTAAAACTTTTTTTCTGCCTACTTTAGACAAATTCACAATGGCATATACAGTATTAGACCATCAAAGCAAATCAAGCTAATTTAATCAACATCTCTAATTAAATCTTATGTTTAAAAGTCTTTTCTGGAAGACAGAAGGAAAATGATTAGGGCAACATTCTGTAAACATGTTATATGAGGCATTAAGATGTCTTTGCTGAGAATGTTAGTTAAAAAGTTGAATGGTAAAAGCTGCCCTGGATGGACAAGAGCAGCACATAGTTCTTGATGAGTACTCTTAAGAAGTCAGTACAAAACCCCAAGTACCAGCTGCTAGACATCTCTCACACACAAAATAAAAGGACAGAGAGGAGATAAAAGAGCTGCTAAAACAAAGGATGCAATATAAACACAGACTTAAAACAAAACAACAACCACACACCCCCCAAAAAAAACCAAACACCCAAACAAACAACAAAAAACCAAACCAAACCAAAAAACAAACCACAAAAACCAAGGGAGATGTCTGAACCTCAAACTCATTGTAAGATAATTTTTGGAAATAACCTCATATGCTCACACAATATTTCAACTCCTAAATACAGTCTGCAGGTACACAACAATATTAATGGCGCTCATCAATTCCTAGTCCTAATGAATACAGAGAAACTGCGAGTCCATGGATGAGTTTTACAGTACTGTAAACAGGATAAGGATTTAGCCCTACATGTTAACCTTTGAGCACTGTAATTTCCAGTACCATCTGCCAGCAGCAAATACAAATGCTTATGGAAATGACTAAGGAAAAGAAATCATTACCCCAGCTTATTTAATACTCAGGAAAGCCTTAAGGGAAACTATTTATAAAATATGCTTGTGAAAAAGAAAAATAGACATTGCATGGAGCATATTTCCAGTGCCCCTTACAGAGGACAGGTTGCAGGAAGACACCACAAAGCCATAGCTGAACAGCTATGTCTGTTCTAAGTCAAAATCCTGGCCCTGTGGTGTTTAGTCAACAACATAAACCACTATCTTCTACATACACATTTAAAGGTGAATTATAGACCTAGTACAGAACAAAAAAAAAAAAAAAAAAAAANNNAAAAAAAAGCCTAGGAATTTCTGTCTCTGAGTAAAAGAAACAAGTAATTTTCAGCAATTTTTGTCCTTTTGTACAGGTACAGAACCTTTGCTATTCACCTTAAGGAGGCATTTTGTGTTCGATAACCAACATATATCTTCAATAATATCAGGATGTCCAAGATGAAAAAATATTCTAACCAAACAAGAAAAAAATAATTCTGATCTTCTTTTTAAAGTAAGAGAACTCCCAGATTTCTAAATCTGGTAATACAAGCCTCATCTATTATCATATACAAATCCCATCTTTTTATCAAGTTGTGTGTGCATATTCAGCACCCACACCTGCCTCTTGTAGAACCCACAGTGCTGAGCTCTGACTGGCAATCCAGTTGATAGGCTTGATATATGTATTAGAAAAGACATTCTTGCCTGCTCTGTCTTTCAATATGTTCAGTAGAGGTGATGTTGTTGCAAAAGGATGTGACTGAAGCTTTTGTCATCCTGTATTTTTTTAAGGCGTTCTGTGTCTGGGACATTAAAAATAGAACGGTGCTGACAAAATTGAAATAACTGCAAAGCTGACATACCTCAGTTGTTCTGTCTTGGAAAAGAACATTGGGTCATAGAATCATAGAATGGAAAGGTTGGAAGGGACCTCAAGGATCATCTAGTTCCAACCCCCAGCCATAGGCAGGGACACATCCCATTAGTACAGGTTACTCAAGGCCTCGTCCATCCTGGCCTTGAACACCTCCAGGGAGGGAGCATCCACAACCTCCCTGGGCAACCTGTTCCAGTGCCTCACGACCCTCACTGTAAAGAACTTCCTCCTAACATGTAGGAATAACAAGAGAAATTTGGCAGGAACATGCTATAACAGTTCACAGCAATTAATCTTTGCTATTAAATGTGAGAAATGGACAGACACTCCTGAAATGATGTCTTTTTTAAATCTAGAACCATTTACTTTCAGTCTGCTATTGCTTCTCCTATATATTTGCAAATCCTTCCTGATCTGCTCAAGAAATGCTCTTCTCTTGTCTTGATTGCACAGCTGAATGTTCAGTTCAGTGAGTCTCCTGGGCCGAGGCATGCACTGCCCAGACCATAGGATGGTAAACCCTTGCCAGGAGGGTCAGTGTTGCCTTGAGCAAAACTTTCGCTTAGTCACTAACTGCCAGAGAATGATGCCTCTGGTAATGCCAGTGTTGTAACGGTGAGTGATACACATACAGCACAAGCAGGAGGAGTTATGTAAATCCTCTCTGATTTATGGAGTGCATGGGTGTTTAGGGAAACAAGCAGTCTCTGAGGGAAGCCAGCAAAAACAAACCACTGCTTTATGTACCACAGTCATCCATTGCCTTTTGCCTCACTGAGAAGCCCTGTCAGACTCAGGAGCTGTTAATGCTTCCACCCTCTTCCTGGATCCTGTTTCCATCCTAGCCTTTATTTTTAGTTACATAAGTTATCCTAATGTCTGACCCTGGAGCCTTTGATACAGAAAATTAAGATCACAAGATTTCATAACTAAAAGAAAGCAACAAGTTACTCTTCAACTTTATAAGGTAGTGTTCCCCACTGTTTTGGCTGCAGTAGGCCATATGATTGCTTGCCTAAAGGAAGCAAATGGTCCCTTGCCACATCCCCTTTTCTGTGTTCATACCAAAACCACTGTTACATCACTAAAATGTGGCTCTCCCTACCACATGGTAGGCTTACACCCCTCAGTCTGGCAGCCCCCATGTAGCATGTAGTAGATTGATATTCTAATCCAGAAATTATATCCACGGTTCATGTTACCCATGAAAAATCATCTCTTCCATATTGCCCACTTAGAAAAAACAGAAATATTTTACAAAGAAATCATGAGTGACTTCTAAAGGTGAAATAGAAGAACTAAGGGGAAACATGTGGAGAGACTGGAAAAGATGACTAAACTGACCCAGTTTCTGAATTTGCTACATAAAAAAAAAAAGGTAGAATGAATGTGCCTCAACAAGCACTGCAGGAAATCTCAGAGACTGCTGAAATACAGGAAAATCAACCAAAAATCTGTGGGAATAGTAATAACCGTTAAAAAAACCCCAACTTATATCTTTGTTTTGTTTAGAATTATGCATAGAATGGTTTAGGTTGAAAGGCACCTTAGAGATCATGTACTCAAACCTTCCCACCACGGGCAGGGATGCCTCAGGTGGAATTAACACAGAATGAGAAATAAAAGACAGAAGATCAGCTAACATTTTAATGCAATGGCAGTTGTAAAAAAGTTACAGGCACAGCTCCTGAAGGTTACCTCACGTGCACAGGAGTGTGCTCAAAAGACTATGATGACAGCCTACAGCACCACTACTCCTAGGTTCACTTTCAGACATTTGAATGCTTTCCTTCTCCTTTTGACACAGAGTAAACTAAATATCCCTAAACTGGTTTGATTGGATTTTAACTACAGCAATTAGTTACAAACATGTGCCTTGAACTTCTAAGTCACTCAGTAGTGTTAGGTGTCAACTTGATGGAAACCCTCCCTACACCTTGCACATTTGCTCACAAATCCAAGCCAATAGCTAAGCACTCAGTCAGACAGAGGCTGAATCACAGAATTAATCAAATTGGAAAAGACCTCTGAGATCATCAAGTCCAACCTATCACCCAACACCATATAATCAACTAAATCATGGCACCAAGTGGCACATCCGATCTCTTTTTAAACATTTCCAGAGATGGGGACTCCAGCACCTCCCTGGGCAGTCCATTCCAATGGTCAATCTCTCTTTCTGTGAAGAATTTCTTGTCTTTTAGTATTTTCCTGTGCATTCATCTCTACCCCTAAATAGCTAAAAGCAGTTTCTAATGGAATGTTCTACAAAAGACATGGAGATTGGTTGGTTCTGAGCTTTGCCATACAGGGTGCTTCACACACTGCTTTCACACAGAATGACATAGAATAGTAGATTCTTGAAGGGACCTCTCTACATCATCTAGTCCAAACATCCTGCCAAAGCAGGGTCACTCAGAGCAGGTTGCACAGGATGATGTCCAGGTGCATTTGGAATCTCTCCAGAGGAGATTCCTCAACCTCTCTGGGCACCCTGGTCCAGGGTTCTGTCAGCATATGATTTGCAGTCTAAGCCACAGTGCTTCAGAAATGTGTGGAAATCCTTCCTGGCACAGCAGATGGTGAAGAAGAGATCAGGACTGTTCAGAATATTAACTTGGGCAGCTAAAAACTCTGGCAACTGTAACATCTCATTTAATTCCCAGAGGAACACACAATCATGTTCCATTTGCAACTTGTTTTCATCTGCCTAGTCTAGTTTTAACCTCTAGTCTTTGGTTTTCATGCTTCCCATCTACCAGACAAAGCCTTTCCTTTACACATCATAGAATCACAGAATGGTTTGGGTTGGAAAGGACCTTATAAGGACATCTAGTTCAACTACCGTGCCATGGGGAGGAACATCTTCCATGAGACCAGGTTGTTCAAAACACCATTCACCCTAACCTCGGTTCCAGGGAGAAGGCATCCACAACTTCTCCAGTCTGCCTATTCCAGCATCTCACCACCCTCACCTTTAAGAGATGTAAATTGTTAACATCCTACCGCAACCATTTTCTAAAGAAAGAAATGTAATGCAGCTATGGTAGGCTGCCAGGAAGATGAATGATTTAAGCCGTGCAGCAAGGAACAGGTCAGAGACAAGCACTCCACAGTCACTCACAGCATTCACACTTTAGCTTACCCTTGTTTTGGCATCAATTTTAGCTCCTCGATCAAGTAGGAGTTTGACCATATTTGCATTTCCCCTCTTGGATGCAACATGTAACGGCGTGATATCGTTCTGTGGAAGCAAAAAAACATGACAGTAAATATACATATATCTGTCTTTCAAAACGCTGTGATCAGTTTGCTCACTGAATGAATCATGCACAATTTGCTAAAGCACAGTTTTGTTTCTCCAGAAGGCTGAAAGCAAAGGGAAGCTGTGTTTATCCACATATCAGTATTTCTGGCCTGATAGGTTAACATAGATGTTACAATGACAGTTTATCAAGTTGTGATTTGAGTTACAAGATATGATTGTGCCTCAGTTCTCAGATTTAGTAAAGGAGTTAAATTTATGCAATTTTACTTACGTAATCCTAGCAATTTAAGTGAAGTCTGGTTGTTTCTGAGCATGTAATGACAAGGATTCATATCTCACAACTCAATTGGCCTTTTAAGAGCCGTGAAAAATAAATAAAACCATTACACCTGATTCAAAAGCAACAAGATGCCAATGCTACTTATTTCTGAACATTACAAGCCAACTCTGAAAGCCTCACAAACACCTACATTTCAGTTACATCACTAATTCCTTCTACCAAATTTGTTTCTGTCTGTTTTGATGTTATGCTGTATTTGAAGTGAGACTGTAAATTGGTGTTTCTCTCCTGCCTGGCGGGCCAGCAGCGTGCAGCAATGCTGCACATCCAGGACAGTTACATAACCAATGCATGTGCACACCAACACACTTCTTTAACAAGAAGCAGCTAGGACATTTCTTCATGCTCTGATGAATCCTTTATCTTCTGGTGTACAAAGGTCATATCTTGTATCTATCTGATCATATGGAACCAAGTAAAAATAAAAGGACTTCAATAGAGAGCATGCAGTTTCTGTGTGAAGACAAACATAGTTTTAAAGAACACGCTTCTTTCTGTATATTCAGGGGCAGCACAAACAGCTGGCTGTTTAAAACCAGTTTCCCTGGGAGTGAGCAGAAAGTTTTTTGTGAGCTTGTATCCTTCAGCCTTAAATAGCTGGACAGTGGTACAGGAGTCACTTGGTCAACAGACCATTTAATAGCACTTCCTCAAAACTGAAGGTTAGTGGAGTAATGGAAAACCAGCACTGGAAAAGATCCCCTCTCAGATGTGACAGCCTGACTCACAGCTTAATAATAACACTGTGTGCCTAAATACAGCGTGCTACATTATCATTTAAGCAACATACCATTAAGAACCTAACACATAAACTACTAGCAAGTGCTAATACTATCACAGAGGTAAAATACATTTTACTGAGATGAAATTGCAGAGTTTGTTTTGTCAATATTAATGATCATTAAAGCATCAAATGGCTTACTATTCCAGGGTAGCTCCTCATTTCTTTAAAAATCGGAGTAAATCAAAAAGATGCTTAGCACACTAAAACAAAAAGAAGACTATGCCTAATCCTTCCAGGGATGTAAAACTGTCATCATTTAACCTGTAATTTGTGAGTTGGTTTTGAAAAAAAGGAATTAATTCTATTTGACTAGAATATTACATTGGATATAACGTGAGGTCAGTATATTCATGTATCAGCCACAAAAAGATCAGGAAAGGAGAGGAGAAAACCAATTATGGGGAGATACTTTCTGCTTTTCCTCTCTACTGAGGAGGAAAGATGAATTCTACTTTCCTAAGAAAAATCAAAACCAAACAATGAAACAAAACAAAATCCAAACCAACCAGTAAAGGAAATAACTTCTGTGTCTTGAAGCAAAATGTACTGCAGGTAATTTAGACTGAAATGATTTTTTTCCACTTGCTAGGGTTGATGGGCAATGAGGTTAATTCAGTTTAATAGAACTCAGTGCCTTGTTAATATGTCAAAATAATCTGGTATGAATAATTCACTGTATCATACACTGAGCAGAAGAAATGCCTTTTCTAATCATCAATAAAGTAATGAAGGAGAAAGGGACAACATTATGAAAGGTAGTACAAATGCGTATTAGAAGTCTGGTTCTCATTCATCTTGACACTAAGCTAAATCAATCTAGTACAGCACAGAGAAGGGTATAACTATAATAATGTGCCCATCCAATCATTCAAAGCTCCTGTTGCCTTAAATGAAAGAGAGTTGATTCAAGAGAAGATGAATGATTGGCAAATGTACACCTTAAGTCCAAAAGAAATTGCTTCTACTTAGCAATTAAGGTTTAGGTCACATTGTTTGCTTGCAACACAGGAAAAAAATTAAAATTATCCAATTTCATGTTCAAAAGAAGTTCTGTTCAAATGACCTTCATATTTCTAGTTAGTACTATAGCTTCTGACATGGGTAAGCCCTCTGGCTGGGACTGTGGAGAAATTCTCCAGCAGTGAATAAGCACTGAGCTCACTTCTGCGAGCAATCCTCCATTTGATCACCTGTCTTTATTGGAAAAAAACCCCAACAAACAACAACATCAAAAACCAACCTATCAAACAAAAAAAACCCAAACCAAACAAACAAAAAAAAAAAAACCAACCCCAAACCAACCAACCAAACAAAAACGCCAAACAAACCAAAATCACATACACAAAACCCCAAAAAACAAACAAAAAATCCCAACAGCACCAAATTTAGTCTTTCTAGGATCTTGAAACTTTGAGTTACATTAGAAGGAGATGGATAGAGAATGGAGGTGACTATTTCAGATGTAGTTTGTTAGGGAAAGGAACTACTCACAGATACCCTGAAATAATGGATTGAGCAGGAGAAATCAAGCAGACAAAACCCTGTATGTCCAGTGAAGTATCTGTCATTATGGATGATCAAACTCAGCTCCTCTTCTCTGGGAAAACAGCACTGGAGCACTCACTCTCTGGGATGAAGGATGCAGAGATTTGGACAGTTCATAAAAAGAACCAAGAAACAAAGAAGGAAAGGCATGTTTAGCCTTTTTCAACCCTAGCAGCTCAAGAAAACACTGTGGGGAAATGAAAGGGAGAAAGAGATGGGACAGGTCTCTATTCAGAAGTTAATTTTGCCATTTAGCTTTATAAGCTTTTTCTGATAATGAATGACATAAAATAATAATTCTAGCTGGTTGAGAGCTCTTACTCCATGGAGATGAAGAGATGCCTTATGTGAATGCTTGAATAATTGCACACTGAAGGGTGTAAGCATCCTTCTGCAGCGCTGTGTTGCCAAGGCCTAAAGAGTTATATTTAGATGTATCATGCATATGACCCCTTCCCCTCTCTCATTTGACAATGAAGAAAGTGAATTTAGAAGTGAATAAACCTCAGACAACAACATCATTAAGGTTTCTGATGACAAAATGTAAAGCAAGCAACTCAAGATTGAGTTGCTTATACTTGTCACAAGAAACTAGAGAATAAAAAATATTCATAATATCTGCAGCATGGATGTAAATTATTATTACAGAAACTGTGGTATCAGCAAACAATGTAGCAACCAAATGTGAGGTTCTGAATTCTTACTAAATCAACAGCATCTGCTGTCTTTTCAATCTATTTTTATCTGTTTGATCTTCTATAAATTTCTCCCTTTGTTCTTAAGATAGAATAGTAAATCAGGAAACTTTTGGAACTGTTTTCCTGCAGTACTAAAGCTGAAATGGCTTCAAAAAGTTGACATTAAAAGATGTGGTTGAGATCTAGAATGTCTGTTGGAGTGCTTCTTGCCCTTGCTGTTGAAATATCAAATGCTGGATAACATCTCAGGTAGACCCTTTGACACTGAGATCCAACTTGCCATTCAGGTTGAGAGTTAACAAATTCCACAGGGAATATGAAACAGAACTTGTGAGAATAGCAACCTAAACCAATGCAACAAATGCTCATAATCTTGTGAAACAGCAAATACCCTTTCTTCTTCCTCTTGGTAGATTTACTGGAGTATATGACTTGAAGTACTCTGAAACCGTATATAGCTCCAAGTGTGACAGCTTGGATGCATGTGGTTTTCCTCACACCTCACAGCAGCAGGGAAGGCTGTTTTCCTTTTATCACTATCCACCACGTGCTGCAAGCCACCACCCTTTCACACAGGGCCAATGCCTGCCTTTGGATTCTCACAACATCCAGCAACACAGCAGGTGAAGTGTGACCTGTTTTACATTCAGTGGCTTCTGCTTATGCCAGATCAGAGGAAACATGAAGTCCTTTCAGCTGCAGCTATCTACAGTTTCACAAGAAAATTCAAACAACTTTTGAGTTATCCTTTTCTGAGCAATAAGCCACCTACATTCCCCATCTGAAATGAGATCGGCTCCCCTCCGACACATGGCATTATCAATTACAGATCACCATAGCAGTTGGAGTGACTCTTTACTGTTGCAAAGTAGCAACAAGAATGGTTAGGAAGTCAGGAAAAAAAATATGGAAAAATAACAGAGTGCAAACGCAGTACATCTTAAAAGTTTTTTTAAAATGAAGAATTCTCCCTGTTTTCTGGTATGCTATGCTGTCCTATGGGATTGCCTTTTTCTCCTGTCAGACAGCAGGTAAACCTTTCCTAGTTATCTGCAGAACTGTTTTAAATGCTGACTCAAGGGCAGATCATGTAGGGACTGTGACAAGTCATTAGTAGCATCACTGAGATTTGATATTTCATAGAATGGCTTAGGTTGGAAGGTATCTTAGAGATCATCTACTCCAACCTCCCCACTGTGGGCAGGGATGTCTCTCCACTACACCCAGCTGCTCAAGGCCTCATCCAACCTGGCCTTAAACATTCCCAGGAAGAAGGCATTCATAGCCTCCCTGAGTAGCCTACTCCAGAGTCTTGCCACCCTTGTACTGAAGAACTACTTACTAAGATCCAGTTTAAATCTACTCTCCCTCAGCTTCAAACCATTTGCCCTTTTGCTATTGCTAGACATCCTGATGAAAAACCCCTCACCAGCCTTCCTGTAGGATGCGGAAGGCAGTTCTAAGGTCCACCCACAGTATTCTCACAGGCCGAACAACAACAACTCCCTCAGCCTATCCTCATCACAGAGGTGTTCCAGCCCTTGGATCATCTATATTTCCCCTCACTGTATTTTTCTTCAGCATGAGTGACAGAATTTACCTCCACTTCTGAGCTCTCTCCAGCCTCTCGTAGAATCATAGAATGGTAAGGTTGGAAGGGACCTCAAGGATCATCTAGTTCCAACGCCCTGCCGTAGGCAGGGACACCTCCCACTGGTACAGCTCACTCAAGGCCTCATCCAACCTGGCCTTGAACACCTCCAGGGAGGGAGCAGCCACAACCTCCCTGGGCAACCTGTTCCAGTGCCTCACCACCCTCACTGTAAAGAACTTCCTCCTGACATCCAGTATAAATCTTCCCTCTGCCAGTTTAAACCTGTTGGCCCTTTTCATGTCATTGCAAGACCTTGTAAATAGTCCCTCTCCAGCCCTCCTGTAGGTTCCCTTCATATACTGGAAGGCTACTATATAAGGCCTCCTCTAAGCCTTCTCTTCTCCACTCTCAGTGGAGTTGAATCAACAACATTTAGCTTCTTTATCATATTTGATTAAAAAACCCAACCCAACAGTTTCTTGACAAAATGTTCAGATTAACCTGGAATGCAATAAGATAGTTCCTCTCAATTCTCGGCTGAGAACAGACTTTGTGAAGAGCTTAATGCTGACAAAGAATGTGTGAATAAAACAGAAGCTTAAAATAGTCAGACTGCTACGGTAGACATTTCCTACACAAAGGAAAATCCCTCCATCAGTAGACATTCTTAAGGAAAGAGAATAATGTTGGTTGTTGATCATCATATACTGAAATAATCAATGCATGGATATTGTCAGTTTCTGGAGGTATGAGAAGGTTGTGCTGTGCATGTGAAAATTACCATGTCCAACCATGCAGCTACATCAACATGTTCTGTATGAAAACATTCAATGTTCTCTCCTGTAGATTTCTGCAGTTCAGAATTGAAGCTACAACACAGCATAATCCACGCAGAAGAAGTCTTTGTATTCTATAGACTATCAGTTACTGAGATCATGAACACTTACAGGGTTTTGTTTTTTTTAAATTTCTGAAAGTCCTGTACGAGTACAAACACAATCAGATGCTTTTCAGGAAACCTTACAACACTGAGTAATTTTTTAGGTTTTTTCTCCTCTACTTAATAGCAGAAAGGCACGGTAATTTAATTCTTGTGTGCTTATATACACTTATCTTTTTTCAGGTTTCAGATGTATGAGTCCTGGAAGAAAAGAAGGTGGAATATAGCAAGAAGTTGTTATGGCAAAGTACCACTAGGGAAATAGAAAGATGTTTTTCTCTTATGTTACTGTCACTTACGTATTGCCTGCTTTTTTGATGGGCTAATGGTGTTCTGTTACTCAGCCTCAGGGTCATTATTAATGCATGTTGTCCTCACACCACTCTTTCAAAATTGCCAAATCCTTTCTCAGCCTTCCAGTAAGGAAACTTTCTGCAGGAAATGCCCAATCTCAGTGGAACCATGATCTCCTCTAGAATAAGGAGTGGTGTGCGTGAGGAAAACTGTTCCAGGGCTGGATGCAGTTATATGGAACAGCAACTACCCCCTGTTTGCTTTGGCAAGAAAGATATGGGCAGATGTCATCTTTATGTAGAAGATTCCCTTACTATCTGAATCTTCGGACTTGCTCAAGTACAAGCGACTTGGATGTGGGCATCAACAGATATTTCTTTCAGTTGTTGATCTGAAATTTGCAGATAGGTCTGGAAGACTGGGTGCGGACACCAAAATCATTAAAACTCTAGGTTTTAGCAAATACACCATAGAATCAATCAGGTTGGAAGAGATCTCCAAGATCATCCTGTCCAACCTATCATCCACCCTATCCAATCAACTAGACCACCAGATACAGTTTAATTCAAAGGGATGAGTGGTTGATGAACAATATTTTTCAAGTAGCAGCAATTGCTTTTTTTCAGTTGAGAAAACTGAAAAATAGATTGACTTGGAAGTCTTTGGACTTCTTTCAGTTTGCAAATAGGATTCATCTTCACCCCTCCAACATCAGGTGCTATTGCCAGCTAAGGGAATGGTGCCTGGAATTGTTGGAGTTCTTCAATGCCCAGGTAGCAACTGCACAAACTCAGTTACGCCATGTTCTCTTTCTCCACTTGTTTAGCTCATACAAAATTGTCCCCTAGTTAAGCAACAGAGAAACATGATGATGCAATGAAGGGATTTCTTAGGACTGAAGGGTGTCAGAGAAGCATAGCCACACATGTGAAAGCGTACTACAGAAAAAAGATGATGAACAGACATAAAATGCATGTTACTTCTGCCATGCATACCCCTGCCAGTAATTGCGACAGGTTTATTGCTGAATCCAAGCCAAAGAACTCAAGCAATTTAGAATGAGTACTTTTACTTCATTAGAAAATGGCAAACATCCAGCTCAGTAGGGATACCTTGTTTCACTTGGTCTGAGATTATGGAGGTTCTTAAACCTGCCTCTTGGTAAATTGTTAGAATCAGGGCCATCAGCAGCTGATTTACTGAAATGATCTCCATCCACCCACAGAGGTATTTCCATGTCCAATGCAGTTCAGTGAAAGAGCTGACTGGTCTGAAGAGTGAAAAGTGAAAGCAGGTACTCTTCCAATCCTCCCAGTCTCCATGGTCAGCAGGTGCACAGGTTGGCAGGCACTGTAACACCTGTAAGATCTGGAGCTATGCCTGTTTTTCTTAGATGCAATGAAAGAATGGAACAAGGGAATATATGACAGCTGAGAGGCAGGCAGGTGTATACCAGTGGGTGTGAGGGGAGCAGCTGCTACTGTGTGTCACTGGGGACATAATTTACTTACAGTACAGCAACACTGCTCACCTCCTGCCCACACACTGAGAGCCATCACCAAGCTCACGTCTTTGGAACCTCTCAGAAATGCACTGAAAACACAGCACTTGAGGCAATCTCCTTTGCCACAGGTCTGTCTTCCTTTTTCTGACATCCTTTCACCAGCTCCTCTTTTCACCATATTTGCCCTTGTCCTTAAGGCTCAGAGCTCTATCTTCATCCTGCATGCCCATTCACATTTTTTCCGCTCTTCCCCAGCTGCACTACACCAATGATGGAATTTGGTTATTTATCCCACCCTCACACATTTGCTTTCATATTGTACCCTTCACACAGCAATCTTCTGTTAGCATAATCCTCTGCTGTTGTTGAAAACTCTGCCTAGAATTTATACACAGAATGACAGAATGATAGGGGATGGAAGGGACCTCTGGAGATCATCAAGTCCAATCCCCTTGCTAGAGTAGTTCACCTAGAGCAAGGTGCACAAGATGGCATCCAGGTAGGTTTTGAATGACGCCAGAGATGGAGACTCCACCACATCTCTGGGAAGCCTATTCCAGTGCTCTGCCACCCTCAAAGTAAAGAAGTTTAGGTAGAACTTCCTACGTTCAAGTTTGTGCCTATTACCTCTTGTCCTGTCACTGGACACCACTGAAAACAGACCGGTTTCATCCTTTGGAGGGTTACTTGCCTAAATAGCTGAAATGTAAACTGGGAGATCAGCAAATAGTGTTGTTTCATATTTGTTTAACATGGACAAAGGAAAAATGGTCAGTGGTTTGAAAGCACAAAGTGCATTTGACACCCCCAACCTACAGTTGGTAATTCTGAAAGCTACAGTACATACACACAGCATGATTTCAGCTAGGTTGCAGCCCTTCCATAGCTTTCCTCTGCTGCTTGTCTTAGATTGACAACAATCCAAAAAAGGGTCCTTCCTCTAGCAGGGAGATATCGTGGATCTTGTTTACAGAAATGAAAATAAGAGGCAACGAGGTGGCAGTGGGCAGGCTGTACCTGTGTGACTTTTTAGTGCCTCTCCTCATAGTACCCCTATCTGTTTTGCAATTTGAGTAATCAAGGTTACCCAGTGCTGATAATTGCACTTAACATTTAGCTTCTGCTGGTGCACTGCCTACAAATTCACTGCTCTGCCAGAATCTAACTCATCTTTCTGTGAAGCGCTTTCATTACCCACAGTCTGATAAGCACTAAAGATCAAAATTCAACACCATATTACTGTTATTTATGCTACGATTCCTTCTGTCACAGCTACTTTATCTGGTTTTGCAACCACCGTACATTAGAGATGTGCCGTCTGGGTGCCCCCACCCAGCTATCACAAGCACAAACAAGCCGCTTTGTGCTCTGAGTCACAGCATCAGCCCACTGCTCTTTCGGGCTGATGTCATTGCATCTGCAGTTCCCCAGCTATCTGAGCATTCTGCATGTCTGACGATAACTAATGGAGGGAGAACCTGGAATTTCCTGATCTTGAAGAGGAGGGAAGGGTGTCCTTGTTACTTTGCATGCGCACTACACTGGTGCCCCAGTCCAGAATAGAGCTGCTGAAACCTAGGATGTATTATTTTAATAAAACAAGCATAGACATGATATTTACTGGTACTGGTACAAAATGATGCTAACTGCTAATTTCCTAATCTTTTTTTTTCTGAGTGGGAAAGAGTTGACTCAAGACCTCATTTGTCTTCCTTGCTCCTGTGATTAAAGCCTTTGAATACTGAATCCCAAAGTGTATGACCACCTGAATTCCATTAATGCTCTAATTTGGTCAGTTTCATGATGTGGGAATAAGACATCAACACTATCAGTAAAAGCAAAGCGCACATACTTGGAAGCTTCTCAGAAACCCTTAACCCTCAAATCTACTCTTACTTTGTGAAATTATTTGGATCTGGCCTGGGACCTCTATCTCATCAATAATATGAAATACATCTAGTGCTGAATGTGATTTGGAAAGCATCATTTGTGGGGGATACATGAGAGTCGACTCTTAGCTTTGGTACTCAGCTATCAGATTGACCTAATATCTGCTAGTAGTCTCACCAGCTTTAGTAGGTGAGTAAAGATCATGCCTTACAGCAATGTCTTTTAACTTTGGAGATTTATCTTCATTAATAAATCACTAAGTGATTCTAAGTTCAATGAATAGTGGCCAGCATCAACAGTTTTCACACACATTCCTGTTTTAAGGAAAATATTCTGGGTCTATCTTTGTTCAAAATTTCTTTTCCCGTTCTATTCCCTTCCACCATACTCCCTTAAACAGACATCTCTAAAGAACTGGTTTGTTTTTTTTTTTTCCTTTTGAGGGAGGGGTTAAATATGAGAAGTTCTATTTGTGTAAGGCAAATAGTAGATTCTACTCTAAATAAACATGACATTACTTTATTGTTGTCCTGGATTTCTAATGCTTATCACAAACACTTTGCTTCATGTAAATATGTTCCTTGACTATAGAAGCATTCCAGTTTTTAAATATACAAGCTTTCTAAAGTGAAAGAAAATTTGCTTTTTGCTATGTGACAAATGCTCTAAGCAGTAGAATAACATTGTTCCTCTGCAGAAAAAGTAATAAATACAAGACATAAAACAAATCTCTGAAAAGGAACTGCTGAATTATCTGTGGCGCATAATTCCCCTCATCAGTATCATCTTGAATACACACTAAGGTTTTTTCCCCCCCTATTTAATTTGTTTTCCCCAACTAAGGTTGCTCCAGGATTTAATAATTTATATTGAATATTAATCAGCAAACAATTATTTAAATAATGCATTAATATTTCATGTTAAACCTATACATTTCTAGACAACATTCATTCATGACTACTTCATACTTATTTATTTTTACAGCAGTATTTGCTTTGAGTTTGAATGTCTCTTGCTCCATTTAGTTTCTCTCCCTCTCTCTGCTGTCCTAGGAATCACTGCCACATCTCCTCCCTGACTTTCATAGAAACATAGAATGGCTTGAGTTTGCAGGGACCTTAGAAATCATCTACTCCAACCTCTCTGCCATGGGCAGGGATACCTCTCAACAATACTCAGTTGCTCAAGGCGCTGAATACCTCCAGCAAGGAGGCTTTGGTATGGTTTGGTGAGCCAAATTCTTGCATAGTATGAGATTTTTATTTTGGTGTTGGTTTTTTTTTGGTTGGTTTGTTTGTTTCTGGTTTGGTTTGGTTTGGTTTTGTTTTCCACTTAGTGGTTTTATTTTGTTGGCGTTTTTTATTCACTTTGTTGGTTGGTTTGGTTTTAGTCTGTGACTGAAATGCCTTGAAATCACATTTGCCTATTTTGCCTTATTTATGTTTTTTTAACCATATCACAGCATACTACCCAGTGAACAACTAATATGGACAGGTCTTTCTTGGTTGGTAGACTGTTGGAGAAACCAATAGGAGAAAGAGGTGTATTCTTTAGCCAAGAATTAGATCTGTTTTCCATAATTAATTGCGACACATTTCCATGTTCTGTTGCACAGTTTCTGTACTGATAACCATTCCTGGCTGTATGTGAGCAGAAATTCCATAAGCATCTTCTTATTCATACAGTCTAAGACATTACTGAAGAAACTAATGTGCAAACAAATTTTTAAGAACTTCAGTAGTTCGAGCTCCAGTATTTTCCAATATAAAATTATTTAAAATGTTAGCCTCTTCTATTTAGCTATTCATCCTTAATTTATCTCCCTGTTTTTCCCTTGTTAAATGGTTACATATTCTCATGGCACATACTCAGCTTTCTACCCATGTCCTCTCTACCCTAGCCGTTCTCTAGCCCTCCATCATGCTCATTATATTTTGTGCATTTGCCTTTCTTTTGACTCTCTTCTTGTGTCTGGTGCAATCTTTTTACTTGCTCTTCATATTGCTGCATTTCTGCCCATTTACACTTTGTTTTCCCACTCTTCCAGCTGTCTATAACTTCTCTCTGGCTTTTTCTGTCCTCTACACTTATCCTGCTTACATTTTGTTGCTCCCACATCCTCCCTACCCTGATAATGCTCCTTCATTCTAATGTTGGTTTTTTGGTCATCGAACAGCAGAAACTTTGGCCAAGAATGTGTGATGATGTACTGCTGGCACCAGGCTCTTAGAGCAGTCCAGTTGCCTGTGAGAGGATGGACCAGCTTTCCAAGCATGAAGGCACAGAGAAAGTCACTGGCCAGCTGCTTCCAACACAGCCCAGAGTCAACCAAGGGGACACCAACAAAGCCTATACCATTTCCCTCTTGGTTCTTGATCCTTTTTCACACATGTGAGAAACTAGCCAGTCATTCCCTGGGCTGTGCCATGACTTTGGTGTGCAGCTTACAAGGGTCAAGAGGGTTAGTTCCACCACTCCACCATGGATTCTGCCATACAGCTCCCATTATGGACTCCTTTCGATTTCTGTGTCTCGTTTAATCTTCTACCTTTTCAGTTTCTCAGATCTCATTTACATATCATCTGACTTTTGTATATGCAGCAAAGGCACCACAGCTGCTTTATTCACCAGTACACCTGCACTTTATATTCACTGGAAAGAAAGGCATATTGTGGACAATTCAACAGGGAGTGCAATCCTGCCATATGTTGAAGATGCAGGTGGAAATATTCGATTCACTGAACCACAACCTACCTTTTGCAACACTGGAACTATGAAAATAGCAGCTCTTTTTGATTAAAACAGAAGTTCCTAAAGGTGAAGACTAGAGCTCAGGTTCAGCCCAGGAAACACTTTTTATACTGTATAGTAACAGAACAAGATACAGTCAGGTGGGGCCCCTCAGCTGGCAAGAGCAATGTGCCTTCCTATACTTTTACGTGTGTAGGGAAAAAAAAAAAAAAAAGTATCTGAGTGGTGATTAAACACTAAGATTTCACACTTACCCTTGCAGTGAAGTCCACAGCAGCACCCCGATTTAATAGCAATGTAGCTACATTGATATTCCCATAGTGAGACGCTATGTGGAGCGGAGTGAACCCACTCTGCAAAAACAAAACAAAACAAACCCAATACATACTTATTTTTTTATATCTCGTTGTTACTTCAAAATCTGTATCACATCACTGACAAAAGCTAGTAACAGGAGTCTGCTGCAGTCACCATTCCAATTCTGTACTAGTTTTCACTCACTGACATTTATTTGTAGATTCCCAGAGAGTCTAAATAAAATCATATTGCTATGCAGGAGGGAAAAAAAATTAACATATTTATTCTAGAAAACCAGAAATAGGATAAAACTTTCAGTTATTCCAGAAAACAAAAACAAACCAAACAAACCAAAGCAAACCCACAAAACCAAAACAAACCCTCAAACCAACAAATCAAACAACAGCAAAACATTTGTGCATTAAAACAATGATCTGTCTTTTACATGACATTAATTTCTAACTAGAAATATCTAGTTGTTACTGATATTGCGTAAGTCTTGCAAGTTAAATCTCATAGAGATTCTTTGCAGACATTCAGATACAAGTAATTTAATCATACTTGCTGTTTGTTTGTTTTATATATATATAAATTCAAAGAAGATGCAAGTGAAAACAATATCAAAGATTATTTTAAATTATTAATATGGATTTTTCTTTCCAAGGATTAGTACCATAAAAATCAGTCTCCCACTGTGGGCAATCACACTGAGTTACGTCCAGACACCATAAGTTGCCACCCTAATTAGATGCCTAACTGATAAAATTACTTTAGCAACATATTGCCATATTTAAGTAGTTTTACTTCTTTTTAAAAATAATGCTAAAACATGCAGCAATTCCATCAGTCCTGCAAAGAATGAAACCTTATGGGAACTAGATGCATTTCTAAATTGTTAGCAAGCCATGCTAGCTGCCACTGCCCTGCTTTAGGAGTTTTGCAGATATAAAACCACTCTCAGATCATTGTATTTGCTGACACTATCAAGGTAAGTGTCATGCAGAAGCCTGAAATCAGATCTGGATGCACAACATGACAGGGTTGTCTGCAGCTCTTAAGATATCTGATAAACATATGCTCCGTGAGAATCCCTGAAAACTCCATCTTAGAAAATACAGCTCTTTTATCATGGCATTTAGTTCCCAAGAATGCTTATTCTTCCTTTTAAACCCTAATTCCAGCTGCAGAAAGCCCTGGTATCTAAACTACAGTCTTCTCTAGCACATGCTACTTCATTTCATCTAAAGCAGGTATCTATCCTATAAAAGGCGATGCAAAAAAGGAGGAAGAAATGATGCAGCAGCACTAAGTCATGGAGGAGTGATGATGCATATATATATTTATATATACCTCTGTTGTTCTATTCACCATCATCTAGGTTAACACATTTGGAAGCAAAGAAGGGGAAAAAATGAACGGTTAGTTCACCACTGGTGATATGGATGCAATAAGCTTCATGATTGCTGTATGGTATGGCAGCTCAGATGAAAGCACGATTGGGACACAAAGAAAGCTTGACTGAATGGAAGCCGAATGAGAGAATATCTTGAATGTTAATTGTTACATGTTTACCAAAGTTCTTAAAGGAGAAATTGCACAAACAACTAATCAAATTATTTAATTGCGTCATACCTAGAGTACATCACTGCAGGAGTGGCCTACGTTCCCAGTGAATAAGTCTAATAATATTTTGCTTATTATTTTCCATTTGCAAAGTTTCTACAGGAGAAATTAACCCTGATTTAAACAAAAAGGGAATGGAGAAGTAAAGGAAGCAAAGGAAACTTTATTCCTGATCACACCCTACAGGAGAAAATTATGCATCACCCTGTAACAAAATACTTCATGCTAAGAGAGATCTTCACTGGATGTGACACATGTGGTCAGCATTTCATAGCAAATCTTTTTTCTCTTATAACTGACCTTTGACTCCACGTCAGCATTGTGGTCATTCTGCAGAAGCAGAGCCGCTGCCTTCGTGTCATCCTTGCGAGCAGCGATGTGAAGGGCTGGAAGACGGACTTTTCCCTTTGTATCATTTTCAAGCAACAGTGAAACCACCTGATCATGACCTTGCTGCAAAGCTACTGCCAAAGGCGTGAAACCATCCTGCAACACATAATGGGGACTTTCAACACATGTTCCGAGCTTTCCAGGAGGGTGGGAAGGGGAAGGAAAGAGCTCTATGCATTAGTAACAGTACTGGCTCAAATTCAGACAACACAAAGTACAACATGGTGCAGATTTAAAGTACCCTGCAATGACATCGAATTGGAATAAAGTGTTGGTAAATTAGGTCCCAAATGCTGAAAATGGCTTTCTGGCACTCCTAATTTAAGCGTAAATGTAAACAAAAATGACTGAGTGTTAAGAAAAAGAAGTGTGTAATTACCCACGAAAAAACAGTTACATAAATGTGTGTGTAACAAAGTGTAGAATTACATAAAGAGGTACAGAAAGTTTAGATGTTCAAATTACAATCATTAAAGATATTTCCATAGCAAACTGTCATCTATTCCTCCCCACCCCCATGGCAAGCTACAGCTTTTAATCTACTTTTTTTTTTTTTTTTAAAAAAGGAAA
Organism: Eubucco bourcierii; assembly: GCA_013396675.1. NCBI lineage: Eukaryota > Metazoa > Chordata > Aves > Piciformes > Ramphastidae > Eubucco > Eubucco bourcierii. The sequence continues at coordinate 27,613 of VWZE01017038.1, forward strand.
AATAACTCCAAACCAATATGACAGTTCTATCCTCTGATGTATTTTATATGAAGATTTAAAATCTAATAATACTTGATTATGAACCAATAAACCAATTATTTTATTACTATACCAATTTATGAAAATTTCTATAGATGTGATGGACAATCCTCTCATAAACAGAATTATTTCCTTTCTAGCTAGCCAACAGTAAAGTAGTGCAAAACAAGAAATCTGAAAACCAGAAGTTTTTTTTTTTTTTTCTAATGGATTTTAAGGTGGATTCCAACAAATGAAAAGTCTGAGATGGTTTTAGAATTTTATTTTTGTGGATTCTTAGAAAACAAAATGAGAGCTGTCATTTAGGTCCTGCTCCTTCCTAAACATTTAAATAGTGTTCCAATCCATGAATGCTTTCAGTTTTGCCCAAGATAATATTTATAAATCACTTTTAAAAAAAAAATCACAAATAGAAATTGCTCTACTTAGGATATTTATTTATTACATTTGACTCTTGATTAATATATCCAGTCTAGTAGGTAAACACCTTCTTTCACTTTTCAACCACATCTGTCATGGAGAAAATGTGTGGAATAAAAGTGTAAAAATGACACAGAGAAATGTAGATCCTCACTCTATGTCAAAAGTGAAGAAAAAAAGGTTAATCTATTAACTTTGAAACTAAAAGTAATGTTTTCAGTAACGATTTTCTCTGGCTTACTGAAAGGAGGAATATTAGGAGGAGTTCTGAAAGAGGGAATTTTTCCAAAGTTTTGGAGGAAAAAACTCAATTAAGTTATGTTCTTTGAGTCCTAAAAGCTATTTTCTTTTTCATGAAAATTTTAAAACTCATTTAACCACAGCCACCTTCTTCACTTTGGCTCACCATCCTCCAGGAACAAAGCAGAATCTGCTGTGTAGCTCTGAAGGCTACAAAATTCTCTGAGCATCCCCACAAGAGGGCTCTGGCAATATAGCTATGCCGTACCTGCCGAGATGGAGGCTCTCGTGTGGACAAACCCTGAGTGCGACGACTCACATTGTAGTGACCTGGAACTGCTGGCTTCCTGGGCTTTTTCTACAGCCGCCAGCAGTAGCACAGCCAAGTAGCAGAGCCAAGCTGCACAACGACAAGTTGTTCAGCTACCTACGATGCCTTTTCTCTTTTGGCTTTCTCTTCTTCTAAAAATGCTGGTAACTTTGATAGAAAAAAAAAGAATCATAGGAACACATTTTCTTATCTCCTTATGGAAGAGGGGAGTGGACAAATGGGAGGGAGCACTCCATTTCAGTCCCAGAAGAGTTGCCATCCCCGTAACTTCCATTTTCCTAACTTTGATGAGAGCTGCCATCACTTTGGTGTGTGCAGAGATCACTGTACCAAGGCCAAGTAAACTGAGACTGAGAATATTAACACCAACAGGAACGCATTTCCACCACATGTTCTCTGAACATGCCAACACACGAAAAGCAATTGCAAGTGAGCACCCTGATGTCAGCACTATAATTAGCAACTGCACATTAAAACTTAAGGCAAAACCTGCTCTATTAAAATAAAGCAACTTCTCACAAAAATTAAAACCATTTAAACAAAAGGGTTCTGTTTTTTTTCTTTTTAATTTAAATTATGAGATCTTTGTTAAGGAGTTTTCTTTTTAATGAATATTTAGTGGCAAGCACTTCACAATAAAGGCTTTTGCACTTATAAAGATAAATCAGTGTTATATGAAAACAGACCAAGAGAAAATAAAAAGCACCCATAAGAAACTGTCACAAACACATAAGACAATAAAGGCAAGATTGTTTTCTAGTCTGGTATCTTCAAAGGAATGCTCTATAGATAAATTTAGATTGGACCTTATCATCAAGCTGAGTTGAAGACAATTTCAAGCTGGTCTGGCATACAATGCTCAAGGTGAAACCAAAACCTAAGAAAAAGAACCAAGTATCCATGCACAATTAAAAAAGTGTATTTTCCAAAAATCATATAGTAGCAAAAATATTTTCAAAAGCCTGAAAATTACATATCTGGGAGTCCTGTGGTTTCTTTGTTTCGGAGCTGTCACAAAGAAAATTAAATCAGTGTTCTGAAAACTACAATTTCCAATCAAATTTCCAGAAGTAAAACATTTAATTTTGGTATTTCTAGGTTTTTATATCTTCAAGCATTTCCAGAAAATAGTTTCTGATGCATACTTCTAGTGGCGACTAATTTTGAAAACATAATTTTGATCCATTAGTGATTCATTTTTTTATGCTGACTTCAGAAGAAAATAAAAAGATTCTGTATGAACCTCATTGTAGAGCAATTCTATGAGGTATAGTGATGCAATAAAGTGATTTTGCATTTCCCATTTTGAAAAAAGTAGGGTTTCTTCGAGTGGGTATTATTTGCTTCACGAAGTCAGTTCAGTTAGAGCAATCACAAAGTAATAAATATTAGAGAGACCAGGTACTGAAATACTTCTTTTTAAAGTAGTAAAATCTTGAAACTAAGACAATTGAAAATGTATCAAATTAAAAACCTATCAAATTTATGACTACTAATATATCTGCTTTTTTTTTCCTGTCATATTACCTTATTTGAGTTAGGATTACTTTTTAAAGCAAGAAATAAAATGTTGTCTTCTAGAAAATGATAGAATATCTTCAAGGATGGACCTTTCTATCACCCTGAAATGATCACTACTGGGCCAGACAGGATGACTGCATATCACAGAGAGGTTGTAAATGCAGTTCCAAGCACTAACTCTGGGCTTTCCCTGATATCCCAGGGCTAGCTCCAAGGTGCAGGCAAACAGTTGTTTTTTTTCTTTGTGGTTGCCTTTCACTTTACTCACTATTTTTAATGAAAGCACAGAAAACTTCTATATTATGCACACAGCTTCCCTGTTTGAGCACTTAAACTGAAAGTCTACCAGTTATGACTAAGAAGACATCTATATTTAGAACCACTTCTAGTTAAAGTAATTTTTTTATTTTGGAAATGGCAAGAGATGGTTTGGATTGCTGAAAAGTCAGTCACTTGGTACTTATTAGCACATTTCTCAGAGAGAACTTTCTATCGGTGTTTAATTCTGTGTTTAAAAGACTAGTTTGACATTAGATGTTAAGAATCACAGCTGAAGCACATTTTAGTTTGTTTGTAAAGAGTGAAATTCAGACTTTTACCTCTGTGGCAAGGCTTTGACTGGCACCATTGTCAAGAAGAAACTTGACAACCTCCAGGTGGTTTTCTTGGGCTGCCATATATAGTGGAGTGAAACCATTCTGAAACAGGAAAATAAAAATGTAAATACTTCACAAACATTTCATAGGTATCACTGATCTGCCAAACTCGGGTAGAGTAGGAAAAAACCAACCAACCAACCAACAAAAAAAAAACAAAAAACCCAGCCACAAAAACAACCAACAAACCAAAACAAATAAACTGCATGCTCCTGTGTTGGTTGACAGTATGATATCCCTTGATTTAAGAGAATATAGAAGGGTAGTGTTATATAAAAGGACACAGTGAAATCTTTCAGCTGATCAGATACAAGTATTAGAAGCTGAGGAGTTTAACTTATTCTTTAGGAAGTGTTTTCTCCTCTTTCAGTCCATGCTTTTGTCTTTGCCTTAAAGGCAGATCACAGCCTTTCAGGAACTTTTGGGGACTAGCATTTCTAAGCGTTTCTAAGATCCACAGCTTTGATGTCACTCAACAAAACTGAAACAGCAAAATGAAACCATGAAACCTGTCCTGAGATCAGACACCTCTAAAGGGATTTATGGAAATTGCTGATTTCTACCTGGAATAGCTTGGCTTTCATACAGCACTGCATGTGCCTCAGTCTAACAGAACTGTGAGCTAGTGGTAAACGCATTTTATAGTAACAACTGAAAAGGTGCATAAACTATTGACTGAGCAGTTTGGTACTGCTGAAGCAGACAAAGCAGCATCAGCAACGAGAAACACAATCCCATTCTCTTCTCATCTGTCATGATATGTGTTTTTTAGCCTTCATACTCTGTCAGATGTATCACTGCCAGATTTTGTCTAATCCCTTTCCTTATGATACCAGCAATGGGTAACAATGCTCTTCAATGTTTTGGACAGCAGGTCACTGAGGTTTCAGTGAGGCTTTGTTAGCCTACTGTCTTTCTTCTCACTGTCTTCCAAATTTCATACATTGGGATTCCTATGAACTTCAGATTTAAGGAAATTATACACAGGTCAGCTGCAAACAGGGCAGCAGCTTCCCTGTTTAATTGCTCCCTCCTTGGATCGTCTCAGACCTTCTGCTCTGCTACGCACCACTTCTGATGCTTACTCTAGAATGTGGGAAGTACAAAATAAAACAGGAGGTGATGGGTTGTTAAAAATAGTAAGTAAACCAGAAGAAGATTTCATCTGTCTTAAAAAACATAAAAGTTCAAGAACTACTTCCATATGACTAGGTTTGGATGAGAATATCAGCACTGTCACATCTGCAGAGTGGCCAAGCCAGAGTACAAGATGAAGAGGGAGTAGCTCAGCAATTCAGGTAGAACAGTTACAAAGGACACTGACCTAGATTTTGCAGGAAACCAATGGACCCAAACAGAGATCAGATGAGAAGAGTTTAGCCATATGCTTGCATCAAAGAAAAAAACATCAATATTCAGGGCCCTGGAGAGATGAAGGGAAACCGTAGCCTAAGACCTTGTCCTGGTTTTGCTAGGACAGACTCCCAGGCCAGCTGTGGGCTGCAGGCCAATAGCAGTTCTGCGTCCATCAGGACAGTTGACTGGAGCTGGCTACAGGTGTGTATCCCAGAGCATGAGCATCACATTCAGCATAAAGGAGAATGTTTGCATAGGAAAGGATAGCCTCCTATTTGGACCCCATGTTCTTGAGGACTGCCTTCCTGGATATTGTGACTATGCAACTTTGCTAGGCTAAGCATGGCTTTAGATACTGTGTATTGACATTAACACCAGTTTAGCTATTTCATTAAATCCATTTTCATTTCAAACTGTGAGTCTTCTTTCTTTCCCAATTCGCTGGTGGGGAGAAGCCGTTAGAATAACTGCTGTAGTTTGGCTCCAGATGTGGATTAAACATAGGTGGACCTCTAGCAGTGAATTTTGGCTGAGTTATAGTAGCCACAATGAAAGCAGCTGAGAGACATTTGGCTGTCACAGCAACAGGGCACAGAGTTTCAGGGCACATGTCCAACACAGAGCATGTAGGACAGCACAGGTGACCGGAGATTGAACATGCAGACTTTACTGGCAGCAGAGACAAATAGGAGGTCAGAAGAAAGGACAGTTGTAGAGGAAATGGCATGAACTGAATGTCTGATCCAAAAGGAGCTTTACCATCAAGGAGACACAGAGCAGCTGTGAAGCCACATGTTTACAAGGCTTACACAGGCTGTAACGTCTGTTGCTGTTCCAGTATTTTGATAATTTGGTCCCTATTCAGGAAAGCATCACTATGAGAGCAGGCACTGAAATCCTACCAGAGCCAAAGCCTGAAGTTAACAACGTGTTAATGCATTCGCCAGGGCCAAAGTCAGATGGTTCAGTTACTGTACAGTCAAAATTCTGCTTAATGAAAAATAAAGAAGCCAGAAGGCACTTAGTGAAGTACCTAATATGTGACATTGCAGGTATTACAACAAGCAGCAGAATCTGTCATTTTCCCCTGTTATTTCATGGCATATTCAATACCTATTTACTAACTCAGGTGGAAGCAAAGTGGTTTTTTTTTTTTGTTTAGTTTGGGTGGGTTTTTTTGGGGGGTTGTTTTTTCTTTTTAGCTTCAAACGTTTGCATTCAGAAAGGAAGCAGGAAACACTAATTATTGGTTTCAGAAAATAATCAACACAAAAAATGGTCACAACCAAGTACTACTAGCATATGGAAATAGAGTAGAACCTTTTCCCCTGTGCTAAAATAGTGTAGAGTTTTCAACACCCTTCCAAATATACTTTGCTTTTTCTTTTCCCTTTAAAAAGGGAAGGACATTGTAAAAAAAAAAAACCAACATGCCTAAGGAGAGTATTTTGTCCTCAACAGTAGTAAATAGGCCTTAGAAGAGGTAGAAAATTCAGACTCAGTAAGAATCAACATTTTAAAGGACAGGAAGAGTTGGTTAAAATGATCTTGCATCACTAACATTGGTGCTGTCAGTAGGGTATAGCTGCTACCTTTAAGGGAAGAGAAGAGGCAGCCAAATCAATGGAAAAGAGTCAACATCGAAAAGACAAAAAAACAAAAAAAAAAAAAATCTTTGGGTAGCCCCTCTAGGGGTATCCCAAGTTCAGTAGAACTTTGTTAGAACATTTATGAAGGCTCAGGTGATGTTCATTACCACAGACAAAACTGGTCCAATATCAGTTTGGTAATAGGGAGTTCCAGGGACCTCCCAAAAAAACCTCAATCCCAGTTCAGTTATCTCACTGCCAGCTACTGAGATATTGGTGTGGAATGGTAAATATATAAGCGTGTTCAGCAAAGACTTTAAAGGCATCCATAATGGGTGGGGAGAATTAATTCTTCCATTCACATATGTTAGCAAAAAAAGGGTAGCATGTGGCAAAACCTTAGGGTGTATGGACAATGCAGTTATATAAGATGTTTACAATCTCAGATTATTTTTAGTGTCAGGGTTGAATGCACAAGTTCTTAAACACAACTAGAAAAGATGCTTCCAAAACAATCTCTCCTTAACAGGAAAAACATTTGAAATATTTCTACTTTGTTTTACTTCCTAATAGTCACAGAAGATTCTACTAAAACTACTTTTTAATGTTGTTCTCTTTAATTCAAATTGTAATGTGCTTGGAACCAAATATTGCTGCATCTACTATAAAAGTGAAAAATGAGAACTGAGCTGTCTATTTCCTTTGTCCAGTTGAAGGAACCATGAAATAAAGATCACGAATAACTCAGGTTCTTAAAACAGATTCTATTAAGCACTTTGTTCATAGCATTGAGAGACAAACACAAAACATCACGTTTCCTTAATAAGTAAAATTTCGAATCTCTCTTTTTAACCAGTATTTTCTATCATGCCCACTTCTTCATAACACGGAAGAACGGCATACTGGGTCAGACGAGATCATCTCTTAACCGGAATCCTTCTCTGACACTGACTGCTAGCCAGTTCCCAAGGAGAGAGAAGAGGAATGTGGCAGGCATGCAGGGACACCTCCTATGGCACAGTTACCTTGGCTTTCAACAGTCTTGTTGTTCATGTGGTTTTTTAGAGACATTTTTCCTGTCTTTCATCTTACTGCTTTGCTCTTGACACTGGCACTCTTTTCCCTTAAATTTTCTATAACTGACTTAAATATTCATTCAGAGGTCTTGACCAAACTTTAAAGCTCTGCCTATGCTTGCAGTATCATCTTGTACAAGGAAAAGTCTGAGACACTGAATTATGTGAAATAGGATCCCTTTCATCTGAACCAGTTTTCTCCCACTCTCCTGTTCTATCTGTATCTCTTCTGACTCTGTAACAATTAGCAGTCCCTGGGACACCGGAGGGCAGATGTAAGGCTGAAGGGTAAATGCCTTGGTGTTACATAATCACTTCCAGAATCCTGCATACACCCCTGGATGTGTCCCCACTTTATTCATCTCCAGGGGTGGGCTTCTCTGTGGCTGCTGGACAGCTTAAAACACAGGTGTTATTTCTGTGTTTTCTCTGTCAATGAATGAGTTGGATAACTCGGAGTTAATCACAAATGATGGTTGACATCCCACGTGAGAAAAGACCTGAACACAGCATGTGATTTCACTGCACTCTCTTGCCTGTGAGAGAGGACAAGATTTGATATGTCATTGATGTTTCTTGGCATGTTGGCCACCTGGCAAGAGGTAGAGCAGAAGAGGGAGAGTTGAATGCATTTAAAGTTTTAGTTATGTATTGAGTTACAAGGTGAACGTGAACCCAGCACTGCACTCACTAAAATACCTGCTTCAGTAACAAAATGGCATCTGTGTGTATAAACTTTGGTTTTGCACCTGTAATTGGTTACCTCTGTGTGTGAACAGCCAAAACCAATTTTGATTTTTTTTTTCAATGTTAGCAGGATTATATTCACACTAGTGACTCTATCCAACACTATTTTCAAGAGGTATCCCTAACAAAATGAGATCTATTCATTAATATTAATTTATAAGGGGACAACAATTTTAATGTCATCAAAGTTTTTCATAGTACCCAATTGAGAAATATTTCTTTACCTGAGACTGTGCGTTGACATTGGCCCGATTTGTAACCAACACTTTGACTACTTCTGCTTGTCCAGCGAGGGATGCTATGTGCAATGCTGTGTTTCCTTTCTGAAATGAGAGTGATATTTGAAGACCACAAAACCTGAGTTTGAATATATGACAACAAAACCAGGAACATACTCCACTTCAAAATGTTTTATTTCTCACAGTATAGTACCCTTACTTAATACTTCTAATGGCTGAGTTCTTCTAGAAGAGATGTACATAATCCAAAACAGGAACATTTGTTCATTAAATCTCTTCCCTAATAACCTGTGATATTTATTATAATCTAGAAAGGTTTCTATTAAAGAAATATTGAGACCACTCGACTAGTGGAAAATGTGCAGCTACTGTTGCAATAATATCTGTAATCAGTTGTCCAACTCTTTGTAGCTGTGCCATCAGTGTGAACAAGAGGACAATTAGATAGGCCTGACTGACCTTTGTTGCTGCGTCCACACTGGCACCTCGCTGTATCAGTTCAGAGACAACTTCTACATGTCCTTCTTTGGAAGCGAGATGGAGAGCATTCAACCCATTCTGATTAAAAAAAAAAAAAAAAAAAAAGAGAAATGAAAAGACTGGCAAAAGCTTTTCAGCACTGCAAACATATGAAGACACAAATTATTACATCACAGTGAGAGGACTGTTTCCAAAAATACTCTTACGTGAATTTTATAAGAACCAGGTATAAAGAAAAAGTATGAATTAAGTCAGAATACACTAACTCTGGGGTCTCAAGTTCTCCATGGCCTCCCCTAGTCTGATGCAATACAAATGGAATGAAAGATAGCATTAACAAGCACAAGGGAAATGATGTCATGGAAAGGGATGGAAAATAAGTTTTCATAGGATAAAATATGTAGCCATGACTTATCAGGAAACATATAAGTTAGCATTGAAATGAAGCGAAAATATAAAGATTGATTCAAGAAATAGCATTTATCTAGCAAATTTGATCAAAATATTCTTCAACCTGATTTGAAATGTTGATGTCCACTCCATTTTTTAAGTAGTCTAGAGCCTTTTCCAAGTTGCCAGCTCGAGCAGCTCTCAGATAACTTGCATTTGTGTCAGACTAGAAGGAAAAAGAAAAAGTCCTATTAGCAACTGCAGCATGGTGATTTCTGTGGCAAAGAAGTTACTAATGATACAATACATTGTACACACATTTAACCAGCCATGAAAGGATTCCAAACTGCCTTACCAAATATCGGTCAAATCCTGGCCTCCTTGTTTACACATGCTCCCTCTGGTGTAAACAGGCTGTCTGCCTGACTAGGCAGCATAAGATTTGAGGCCATACATAAATGTGAATTATGCAGCACTGTCTAACGTGCCAGTAGCCAGGGTCGCATCTGGTACCCATCGTGGACGATAAATATGGTGATGCTCAGGGTAGGAACCACATGGAAACCACACTGCTTTTTCCAGAAGTGCCACACCACCTTTAATGTCCAAGCTGAACAGACCAGATCAATACTGTGAGATCTCACTTGACAGATTAAAAATAGTCCCAAATACTTAACATTGAAGGACTGGACTACCTGAACAAAAAGCCAGAGTTATACAAATGAAGACAATTTAAAATCTAACGTCTGATTACATTTTGCTTTATGTTCTCCTTCTTTCCTCATTTTATGGTACCTTTTATTTACAGTATCTATACAGACATGGTATTGATTTACAATGCTGCACAGTGAAGCAGCGAGAAACCTCTAAGTACAGCACCAGTATCTAAACTGAATTTTACTTTTTTTCAGACCTTGCTTTAAAGTTAGTTGTGCAAATTTGCTTTCTGATGACTTCAGTTTGAATGTAAGGATGGCAAAAAGGGTGGTTAAGTCATGGAAAAGAAAAATAATCACTGAAAGTAATTCTCATCCCTGAAGAATTTTAACAAGTTATGCAAATATCCACTGAGGAGGGGGTTTAGGTAATTCTGACCCTGCCTTGGAGTAAGTTGAATGAACTGGGTTAGCTTTCAAGAGGAACAAATCATCTAATCTGTGATTTTACTTGGACCATGGTTTTTCCTTGGCATCTTGGCAAAGTCAACACTTATTTTGGTGCTCTCTTCTCCATTGGTTTGAATTGTCATTATTGTTTTCCTGACAGGGTCGTTTATGTTAACACAACTGAGGTTCGAAGAGACCAAACCAATTACCTTCAGAGAAAAAAAAAATTAAAGGCAGTAGCTGATAAGAGAAATGCAGAACACCCTGGCACCAAAGTTCTGTTACTTATCCAGTGTTCAGACAAATTTTTTTTTTTTTTTTGCTTTTCATTCCACATCTTCTGGATTTGACAGATTTTCTCGTGTCAATGCAGCTGCTGCAAATTAGATGTTCTGTTCAAGCATTGCTTCAAGTCCACCTGAAGTCTTCTCAAACAGGATGAAGCAATCTTGGGCATAAGGGCAGCAAACAAGTGGCTATGAAGTCTGCTTTCTTTGTCCCAATACAAGCTAAAGGCTATTTTACTAGAACTTTAAATACAACAAGCTCTCTTTTCCAAGGACAGAACAATTAGTTATGGGCATTTCATTTTCTCCTAAGTATTGTACGCGTGACATTCTACTTTGCAATGCAATGGTAAGTTACTACCTCATAACCTTCCCTGCTCTTAACTATTTTTATCCAAGTATGCCATGGTGATCAGAATAAATCAACTTCTGTGATGTGCTCTAACAAAACAGCCCTCACTTACAAACATTTAATTAGGGTTTATAAAAATCAAGATGCTACTACAAACTACAAGGCCAGAACTATGAAGAATCTGGGGAAGAACAGCTGCTTTGAGAGGTGTGATAAAAAACTCATTTGAAGGATCATATGAACTGTGCAATGCAGATTACTACAGGAGACAGGTCATATCCTCAGTGCTTAGCAACAGCAACCACTGGGGTAAAAAACAGGTCAGCATTTTATCAGCATTATTAAAGGTATGAGGGAGGACTTAATAGACTGGAAGCCTTTTTGTGACAGTGTACTGGCATGTCTGTTCGGCACAGTCAGCAGGTGGACAATCACTAACATCAGCTGTTTACAGTTGCTTCCTGAGCAGGGAAGGAATGCACTGGAGAAGCTTGCTACAGTAAAATAGTCCCCACCAGTCATGTTAGCACACTCCAGACTCGGCTTATGCTGAGAAACATCTAAACCTTTCTGTTTGCTCAAACAAAATGAAGGAGGAGAGAAGGCAGAAGGAGTGATAAATAGCTGGTATTTCCCGTAGCAGCTAGCCTCTGTTTCCCTGTAGATGGTATCTTTTACGGATTTCTCTCTGAAGCACTTGCTTGCCAGTGGGAGGAAGGACAAAAGTTAGGTCACACCTCTTGCCTAAGGACATGTATAAATGTTTCCAATCAAGCTAGATCAGGTGCTGTCAAGTGATGCACAAACATATTGCTGAAAACCCTCAAGCAAGCAACACGCCATCCTTTGCCAGTCATCACTCAAAACTCACTTCTTTTGTTCACACTGTCCAGAAACATCACTGACACCAGCAGCCAGGTTGCCACCTGAGCAGGAAGCCTGGGAATGCTCACACATCACCCTGGACTCCCACTCCACAGACAGGGACAGGCTCTCAGGGCAAGGGGCACTGTACAAAAACAGCAGAGCTGAGAAGCACAGGTACTACAGTGGCAACCCAGAAGCACCTGGAGAAGCTGCCATTTAACAGCACACCAGGACAACAGAAAACCTCACACATTTAATTGATCAGAGTTGGCACTTCCAAGTTCCACCTTATTGGTTTCCACTTAGATGAATACGATGTGAGCTGGTAGCATCTGAATCTCCATGAGTTGCTTTTGCAGCCAGGGTGTAACATATCCACATGCATTCAGAAAGGGGAAAACATTTTTTTTTTAAAAAAACAAAACAAAAAACTTAGCTAAATCTCATAAGCCCTCAGATTGGATTAACTCATTTCAGGCTGGTTAACTCATGCTTTCTGTGACACCATGGACAGAAATGTTAGATTTAAGAGCGATAACAGACAGAAGTTGCACAAATGTGTAAAAGTTCAGTGGAGTTTCTGGAATTCTCTCAGTCCATTGTGGTCTCTGCACCATCCAGAAACAAGCAATAATATCAGAGAGAAAGGAAAGTCAACACCTTTGGAAAACGAAGCTGATTTCAGCCTCTCTAAAATTCCCTAAAAGTAGCATTGCCAGGTTACATTTTCCCTATAACTAAGGCATTACTTCAGACCTGCTTAAAGAGAGTATAGTGTTACAACTTTTTTCTACCTTGCAAAATGCCTTGAATAACCTTCTGTTTAAGACACTCCACTTCCAAAACCCAGAAGCAGCAACAAATGTTGTCCAAATTCTACAAAAGCTAAGTGGAGGCATCAGTAAAAATTGATCAAAAGCATCAAACTTATTTCCAAACCTAAAATTTTCTCAGCTTTATATTTCTATTGCAAGCCAAAATTCAATTTATTTTTTTTTTATATGCCATAACAAAATCAAAAAATGTCATTTCCAGTTCATATGTTTTGTTTGAAATAAAACTTCTTGGAGTCTCTGATAGAGGCTATAATTGCCTCTATATTGCAAAATCAGAAGTGACATGAGGGCCTTTGCTCAAATCACTGAAAGATTTATAAGGTCAAACAAGCGTAACAATAATGCTACTAATTATTTATCTGGATTGCCATCATTCCTAAAAGCCTATGTCAAAGGTTCTTCAAGTACCTGTTGTATGCATTAAAAAACACAGCAGGGGAACAAAAATTTTAGCTTCCAACCATTGCTCAGAATACTTGCACAGGTAAGTGTAGGGGGAGTACCCTACAGAAACAGGTGGATACCCTCTGTTCTCAATATATGCACTTACACCTTCCGCTTTACTTAGTGTTCAAACAACGAAGCCCTGAGAGAAAGTATATATAAAGGACATTCTCTTAAGAGACCTAACAAATATTATCTCTAATTCTAAATTTACTTAAGCCTCAGTATTCCTGAGAGACTCATTCTGTATGCTAGCCATCTATTCAGGTCTCTTTCTCTCTCTTTTTATTTATTTATTTTTTTCCAAATCAATCTCAACATAAAATGAAGAAGAAAATTGACTTTTGATCTTCCATTGTCTTGACAAATATCAAGAGAACAGCAGGCATGGGACGTATAACAAGGCACACTGGGTCTTAGAGGTTCTTGCAATCAATCAGAAAGATCATGGCCCTTCCTCTGCATTTGCACAGGATCCCTGTTGTCAGGCTGTGTCCTCTGCTCCCTCTTTGTGCTCTGTGGTGATGCTACCTTTTCAATCTCTATATCCAAACTCACATTAAAAATCAATATTTTGACAAGTGTTTTAATTCCTGGGGAGACAGACCTCAGATCCTGTGCTTAGTATTTATTTCTGGAATAGCTATTCAGACAATACTTAGTAAGTGGTGGATTTATGAGTGTACCAGCACTGCTGAACAAGTGATATCAAGCTTTTTCTTCATAGATTGATTCTTCCCTCTCCCCTTATAGAAGGGATTATTTCAAGTTAATAATGTATAAATGAAGATGATTGGCTAATGAGTACAGGGTTTATGCAATGTGCATTTCTTTTAAATTTCCCTTTAATATTCTCTGCTATGAAAATGCTGTTTTCTAATGTACAGCAAGCTGATGAGTTTGCACACTGCAGCCTGCCTGCAGCCCACAACAGGTTTTGCAGCCTGGAGGCTCATTTCCATCAGCTCTGAGACATCTCTGGGAAGGGCTGAGACAGAATAAGCCATAGTGGTAGCAGTACTCTGTTTCCCAAGCCTTCTTCTAAGGCCCTCTAGTCCCACTACGTGGTGGATGGCAGAACCTATGTCATGTAGGGGTAAGACCTGAGAATCATTTCCCCGTTTTGAGGAAAATCTAGATGACTTTAAAATATTTCTGTTACGGGAAAGACTAGCTCCTAAGTCACTTGGATTTATCTTAATCCTCCATTTTAAAACAGAAAATGCTGATGCTGACTCAGGCTAGCAAATGCATATTCATTATCTCTTTCTCCAGGTGTTCTGAGCGAAGTAGGAGATTATTTAGCATGAGTAAAACCAAAAACTGCTAGTAAATTTACACTGAGTGTCAACCCTGGCCATGGTCTGGGTTTTCAATGAGCCTAGAGAGGGTCCTCTCAGCAAATGGAGGATATGTATTATTTAGTAAAACCTCAAAAGTGCAAAGCCATTATTTTCAACATCACAGGCCCCCTTCAATACCAATGCTATTTTTATTACACTCATCTCTCTCTCCTTTGTGTTCTGCTTACAGTGGCTTCTTTTTCAGATCAAAAATCCAGTCTTTTTTTCACATTGGGAGCTGGCTTTTGTTTTCACTCCATCTTTAACAGTAGCTGTTGTGAAGGGAAACCCCCAGCAGGTTCCCATTGTGCCAGAGCAGGATGCATTTTGGCTTGAGTCCCAACAAAAAGATGCTAACCATGCCTAACATTTGTTGTGGGGGGGAGGCAATGACCTCATTTTAAGGGATGCAGTTCTGTTACTTCCATTTGGAAATATGCTCAACAAAACTAGTCTTGGAGCAGCATGAGGTTATCTGAGGAAATAGATCACAACACTTTTGCTGATTTTGATATGGGTGGGCTTACTGCAACTGACAGAACTGTTCTCACAGTATGACTCTGTTGGGCACTAAGCACTACACTGGATATTGGAGGTCCTTGGCATTTCTCAGAATTTGCTCCTAAATTTGCTTAGAATTTTCCTCCAAACAAATATGTTACACTCAGTTTGGAAGGGATGTTTTGTTTTGGTTTGTTTTTTTCCCCTCATTAACAATACTGGCCAGTTAACAGCGATGTTTTAACCATGGGAAATAGACCAGTCATATAATTATCTTGGGGAAACTCTTCCTCCAAATGGCTGTATCCTTTGTACGTCCCTAGTATTTCCTAATTAAATCTGCATTTAAAATTTCAGTTGTATCCTCCTTATTGGAAAGAAGGTTGGTTGTAAGAGATGAGATGATCTTTGTGCAAACAACTACATCTGTATTCATGCTTTACATACCACTCTACTATACGTGTTTTCTGATAAGAATGTGACAGCCTGGGGCCAATGGCTATCTGCAGTTCTGCTGTTAATTATCCTTCAGAGAGATGGTTTTGGGATCACAGCCCTGAACATAACCACAACCACAGGGCAAGACATAAAGCTGTCTGACAATTCAAAGGAAACATCTTTAGTGAAGGGAAGGCCAGTTATTTTGCATGTGACTGGAGAATAAGAAATCATTTAATTGATAGTCAAAACCCAAACAGATCCATCTAATTGTTTTCCCTATCATGCAACTTTGATCATGTTATTGCATTGTACATGGAAAAGTACACAAAAATACTGTACTATTTGAAATGTCCAACTATGTAACTACGTTATGTTTTCCACAAGTTAAAAGCTACACTGTTTTTCAGGCTATCTGAAACACCTCCCTCTCAGTCACACAAGTGGAGGCTAAAATATTTCATATTTCTGGAAGAATTACAGGTGAACCTATAACCAATATTATCTGCAACAACTAGCCCGTTGCAGGAGTCAACATGGTTGTAGAGAAAATAAAAGAGTTTCTGAATAATCACACATTTAAGCCTTTCAAAACAGAATGGAAAACACATCTAGGATTCAGTGCTTGCCTTCTAGAGGTCCTTCATAAAACCACTCAAACAAATAAGCCTTTCTTCTTGCTAGACCACAAGGCAGGCTAAGCATAGAATCATAGTACAGTTTGGGTTGGAACAGACATCCAAAAGTCATCTAGTCCAACACCCCTGAAGTGAGCAGGGATACTGTTCACTAGATCAAGTTGACCAGAGCCTTGTAAAGCCTGACTTTAAACATTTCTAGGGATGAAGTCTCAACTACCTCCCTGTGCAACCTGTTGCTGTGTTCCACCACCCTAATAGTAAAGAACTTGTTCCTAACACTCAATCTAAATCTACTCTTCTCTCATTTCAAAGCATTGTTCCTCATCCTATCACTCCAGGCCTGTGTAAACAGTCCCTCCGCAGCCTTCTTGTAGGCCCCCTTCAGGTACTGGAAGGTCACTACTACGTCTCCCTGAAGCCTTCTCTTTTCCAGGTTGAGCAACCACAGTTTCCGCAGCCTCATAGCAGAGGTGTTTCAGACTCCTGATCATTTTTGAGGCCCTCCTCTAGACCACTTCCATCAGGTCCATGTCCTTTCTGTATTGGGCCTCCAGAGTTGGACTATCTGATGTGAAGGTTTAGTATATACCATTTTTAAAACCACTCACACAAATCTAACTGTTAGTGTCTGTCTTGGCAAAAAGTTGGGTCTGTGAGCACTGTTTCCACTGAAAATTAACCCTCTGCAGAAGATAGCTGAAAAGAACCCAGCACTTGAGGTGTTATGTCCAGGTAATACAAAAGCATTTCACAGCTTCCAGACCAGAGGTGTTTATCACTGCCTTTAACACCATCAAGAGGTCCAGAGAGACTCATTTTCTTGCTATGTTAAAATGTCCTGTGAAGGTATGATGCAGCTTTCTTGCTGTACAACTAAGCTGCTTAGCCTTTACAAGTTAGTTTAGCCCGCAGTTTTCTTCAGCAGACTATAAATCTAATCAATCCTGTGACTTAAGATGGAATTCATCCATCCTTGAGTTTCTTTAAATGCCTGAATGACTGACTCCTAGGAAAGTTTAGATGTAAGACAGAAATGCAGAGTAGCTGTTATTCTTTTGCTTTTCTACAAAGAGCAAAGGGGGCTGCGGTTGTCCAAGGTACAAAAGAAACACACAGATCTAGATGGGAAATCCTTGCTAAACGTTTGCATGTAATCTGTATAACATACTGAACACAGCATCCAATCTGAAAATGCCCTTAAAGCATCATCTCCATATTACTTACTCATTGCCACAGATGTTAAATGATTCTGTACTTGTTGAACCCAACAGGAAAGAGTCGAACTGAGTTCAAACCTACAAGTCTGAACATTGTCTCACAGGTACAATGTTCAGACATGGGGTGAGGGTCTGCACTACTTTCAATGCTCTTTCCCAGCTTGTACAGCTGATGTTTTGAGAGTTTGAAGCACAAGTTCGGTGTATCAGCTTCACCTGAAGAATTTACAAGAATTTACTTTGGCCACAACAACCCCAAGCAGTGCTACAGGCTGGGGACAGAGAGCAGCCAGGTAGAAAGGGACCTGGGGGTGCTGGTAGAGAGTAGCTGAACATGAGCCAGCAGTATGCCCAGGTGGCCAGGAGAGCCAATGGCATCCTGACCTGGGTCAGGAACAGTGTGGCCAGTAGGACAAGGGAGGTTCTTCTGCCCCTGTCCTCAGCGCTGGTCAGGTCACACCTTGAGTGCTGTGTCCAGTTCTGGGTCCTTCAATTCAAGAGAGATGTTGAGGTGCTGAAATGTGTCCAGAGAAGGGCAACAAAGCTGGTGAGGGGCCTGGAGCACAGCCCTGTGAGGAGAGGCTGAGGGTTCTGGGGGCGTGCAGCCTGGAGAAGAGGAGGCTCAGGGCAGACCTTGTTGCTGTCTACAACTACCTGAAAGGAGGTTGCAGCCAGATGGGGTTGGTGTCTTCTCCCAGGCACCCAGCAACAGAACGAGGGGACACAGTATCAAGTTGTGCCAGGGGAGGTCTAGGTTGGATATTAAGAGGAAGTTCTTGACAGAGAGAGTGATTAGCATTGGAATGGGCTGCCAAGGGAGGTAGTGGAGTCGCTGTCCCTGCAAGTGTTCAGGAAAAGCCTGGCTGGGGCACTTAGTGCCATGGTCTGGTTGATTGGGTAGGGCTGGGTGATAGGTTGGACTGGATGATCTTGGAGGTCTCTTTCGACCTGCTTGATTCTATAATTTTTATTTCTAGTACACGTGTGTTCAATTAATAACACCAAAAATTAGATCCTAATTTTCCAGGGTTACAAAATTCATGTACATCTGCATGACACCCACAATCTAAGTATGCATGAACAAAAAACCATAAGAATTATTTTCTTGTAATGAGAAAGATTCCTTTCATAATGACTTTTAAGATGACAGGTTGGCCTTCATGTAAAGATAAATTTGAATGACAAGGAAAATTGGGAAACTCTGTTCAAGATCCTAAAACCAGAAAAATCACTGGTGAAACCAGTCATTCGCTGTACACCATTTGAAGTGCACAACCAGGCAAAGAACCAGGCCATTTATGAATAACTCGCATGTATAATCCATGAGAAGGATCTGATACAGTCAAAGGCAAAAGATTTGAGCATCTAAAATACAAGATGAATTCTCCAGGTTGGCAGCCTTAGCTTCTAAAAGTTTATTTCAAACTCTGGGAAGAAACTCTTGAGTCTGTAATGACTCATCTCTCACTCTCTGAAGTTTTCCTATCATACAATAACAAGTGAAAAATAAATCACTGCCTTTCCTATCCGCTACCATAGTCACAAAGAGATGCAGGCCTGGATATGCTCCGAGAGTTTCTTCTCATGTTTATATGCACCTGAAGATAATAACTCTCTTATATGCCAAGCTAAATGAGATGCCATTGATCTCCTCTCTCCTCCTTTTTCTCTCAGAAACTGACTACCCAATGAGCATGGAGGTAATTTCAGCATATCTCAGGCTCAAATTTAAATCTATTTCCATGCTTAAGTCACATTCTTCAGATCACTGCATGATCAGATGATCACTTCAGATCATCTGATTTTAGGATCAGGATCCAGAAAGGTGGGAAATGTTTTTTCTGTTTTGTTTTTGTTTGCTCAGAATGAGCTCATTACAAAAAAATTATCATGTAAATATGCTTCAATTGGATGTGGAGTAGAAATTACTGGTAGTAAAGTGGAACAAACTGCATGTCAGTGGGAGCATAACTCACACAATACTCCCCAAAATCCTGTAGTAAACAAGTTATAGGAACTATAGACAAGCCACACAACCTCTTCTCTAGCTAGATAATCTGTCAAGAGCTTTCAGTACAGTGAATTCAGAAGATTCCTGATCTTTCTGCCTTTTTGCCTGCTTTTGAAAGCATCTCTCATTTGAAACAAAAATAATTCTGCCTTGGAAGTTACAACGCCATTAAATTGAAAGGTTGTTTGATGACAAGTGGTCAAGCTATATGCAGAAGCATACTGATTTATACTGCAAGTATAACTCCATACAAAATAAAACCTTACACTTGTGTAGGCTTGGCACATGAGAACAGCTAGTTTGAAAGCTATCTACTAGAGTTCTACATTTTCTAACACAGTGTTTAGGATTCTTATAGGAATTACAAACCTTTTTCAGTTTATAAGTACCAAGGCACAGTTTTCTTTAGCAGGAGTTATAATCCCCATCAGAAGTGAAGGCCCTCTTCCAGTTTACACACTGGAATACCTCATTGAAGTGAGTCTTCAGATGGAAAAGCCCATGCCGCTCACATGGGAGATGCAGAATCTGATTTGTTTTCAGTGGAAATTAACTAAAGAGCTTTCAGATATTAAGAAAGCTCCTAGGGCAAGATTTGCAACACAGTCATAAACCTGATAACAGTTCTCAAGGGCTGGTTAGAGGCACCAGATGAGCTTAGTCACAGTGGTTTACCTTAGAAGAGTTCGTACCCTGTTTGTAGAATTTGTAGATTGTTTTACAATACAATTTATCCTGACACCCCTTTGTAGATTGGCTGCGAAATACACATGCTCTGGAACACTGGAAAGCAATCAATGATACTAATAATCCAAGGAATTCAAACACATTCCTAGCACGAAGTCTGCTAGACCTAGCTAGTACTTCCCAAACTCATGAGGGCAATTTCACACAGGACAGTTAACAATTCTCAAACACAAGATACAATCAACCTGCCAGGAGACAATTTTAATCTTGATCTGGAGATACATGAGAGCTATTGGGGAATACCATCAGTGAATACTCTGGGCTACATTGACTTGGCCACATTCTTCTACAGGAACTGAATTTCCCTGTTGACCATAACCTGCTGTTTTCCACTTGATTCTGTTACCATCAATATGACCCAGTATCTCCAGATCCATTCTGTGACCCAGCACATTACAATAAACCACAAAAGGCAAGACAGAGCAAACCAGAGCAGGTGCTACATGTGTTGCTGTTAGTTAGTTAGAAACAGCGAGGAAAACCTGTCTACTTTCTTTCCAGTGTGATGTTGTACGATGTAGACAAATGCACTGTACACCAATGTAGTGGGGCTGAATACAGAAAAGACACTCTCCACATTTCCCAGTGCTCCCTTTCTCCTCCTCCTCCCATCTGTGATTAAACACTGACATTCACTGCTGCAAATTTGTGCAGTGGCATGGAAAGTTCTGTGCTAGCATTTGTTGGGGCTGTCTGGATGAAATGCATTCCATGGTCTATGCAAAGAATGTAAATCAGTTTACAAGTGTTTTGCTCATCACGCCACAGGCTCAGGTTTGAAGATTAGCTCACTTTCCAACAAGACAATTTGTTTTCCCAGCCCAAACACCAAAATCTGTGAGCAAAACCCACAAATAAGTGTTTTAAACTGGAATCAAACTCCAAGTCTAAACACGAGATCCATTTTGGAATAAAAAGAGGAGCCTAAACCAGTGCAAGGTAAGAGTAGAACCATGATATACAGGTACAAACAGGATGAAAACAGTAACAGTGAAAACAATATTAGCTGTATGGAATCTTTGAAATGAAGAAAGGTGGAAGGAAAACATGACATAGTTAAATTTTTTCCTTAAAGTGAGAAAAATTACCAAATATACAGACAAGTAACTGCAGATTAGAATGTTCATTTTGTCAGTCTATTTTCAGTTACAGAACCAGACTAGTGGTTTTTTTTTTATTTCAAAGCCACCGTGCTCTACAGAGTTGGAATCTTGTAGAACAGTTTTGATGATATGAACATCTCAGAAGGGATTTCTAATTTTTTGACAAAAATAAAAACAACAGAACAATCCGAACCTTTTGCTCCGCCTTAACCAGACTTCATAGTTCATTTTCATCTGAAAATACCACTGTGTCTTAGCATAAAAATAAAGTATGTTTCGAAAACACATCATCCTTTAATTGAAAGAAATAATGATATTCTGCTAATGAATTAACACTCTCTAAACTGGGCTAAAAGGCTTTAACTATTATTACTTTAAAAAACATAGACTTTTTTTCTTTAACCATTAAAGTGATAGTCAGTTTATCACATGATTACAGAAATAAGTTATGGTCAACTATACTGTCTAGCAACCCATTACAGTTATGTTCCCTAGCATTAGATATGATGCTAATTAAAGTATCACTTTTGAATAGCAAACCTACAGAACTAAAAAAAAAAAAAAAAATCCACCAAAAACAAGGCAAAAAAAGTAGAAGTAGAGTTTGTTTCTCCCTTACTCCTGAAAAAACAAAACAAACCAAACAAACAAACCTCAGAAAAAACAAACATGCATGGCAACCTATAGGAGACTTAAATATTTATGGAATGAAAACAGAATTTACCACAAACAACTTCAGCAAGAAGTTTACAAAGGAAATACATACTATACCCCTTCTCCATCGCTCATGTCCATTTCAAACAGCTACTACACCTTCAGTAAACGATGTATATAGTAACAGGAAGAGCAGTTTCTATGCAGTTTCTAACAAAACTCCATAAAACAAGAGTAAATACTATCCTGTTGCAAGATAGAGAGGCAGATCATTGCACAAACTACTGTGGTACAAGGCAGCAAAATTTTCAGTTTGCTCTGCTCTCCAAACTCTTGAACAGAGAAACTAGCAAGACTACATCAAGTTCTACGATACCGGGCTGATATAAAACATCAGCAAAGAGGTTTTATCACTCTGAAGATTGACACTATTGTGCTATTTTTTAAAAACCACAGGAAAGGGTAAATAATGTTGTCAAAACTGGGGGGGGNNNNAAGGAAGGGAAAAAAATGTTTTCAAAACTGGGGGGGGGGGGATATAATCAAGTACCGTAAAACATCTGAATCTAACAAAACCTTCTACAAAAGTTGCTCAACAGGGATAATCTCCCAAATAAACGTTTTCATAGTTTTGAAGTTATTGGTGGAAGTTCATTTCTGAAGATGAGCATCACCAGAAAACAACCAGAGTTTCAATATGTGTTTTAACAGGGAACAACAAACCAGACTTGTGCTGACAGCAAATACTTAGCATATATGTTTAAGAGAATGCACTGCAATAATTTTTCAGAGCAGAAAGCTGTTGCTGACATGTAAATTAGCTGGTAAACTATTGGGTGCTACCATCAGTAATGACTTTTACTGAAAAAACCCCACTGTCATTAATTGAGGCTTCCATAAAGCTTGGGAGTCATGAATATTAATAACATGATACCACACTTTCCTGGGAACCTGATATTTTAATTCTGCAGTAAAGCAGTCTGGACAGCAACTGTTTTAACTTAGCGGGTTTTAACTGGTATTTTTAACTCAAGAACCTTAGAACCTAGTTTGCAGCGTATGGGGATGTAATTTCACAGCATCTTACTCACTTGAGGATTTTTTAAAAGGCATAGGAAGCACCTTGGATGTCACTGGGACTACCCTGAGAGTAGGAGTGGTACAGGTGCCTCCCTACAGGTCACTACTAGCATAATACTGGCACTACAGCAGGCTCTTTTTGAAGTTTTACTGACCTCTGTAGAAGAGGCGTATTATTTGATAGGTACACCTTAAAAGTATAGACTTCAATCAACTTTTTTTCAAAATATGCAAGATTTCCTAAAACATTTCAGTGAACAAAAAAAACGCTTACATCTAGATTACTTAAGATCTCAATCACAGAATAAAGCACTACAAAATGTTTCTGTAGTGTTAATCAGCATCTTTGACAGTGTGCTGAATAGAATGTCATTATTGGTAAGGAAAGAGAGAGTAAATAATTCCATACATAATTTGACTACTGCCTCATCCTGTCCTGTAATCCATCCATCAGAACACACCAAACAAGTCCAAACATACTTCCTACATCCAGCTTTGCCTCACACAATCAAAGACTTAAAACAGTAATACAAGAAACTCAATATGTAGATTTCATTCTTACTTCAGAATCCACAAATGCTTACTTGTTCTGGAAAGCATTCTCCCTCTTCCACTGCCATTTTCTGTGGCCAGATATGAAACTTGATGATTCAATTAGTTAACACTTTGGACACTGCACCATTGCTAAAAATAATGCCCCAGGAAGTGGTTTCTTTTTTTTTTTCCCTTTTTTTCCTCTCCTCTTTTTTCTTTTTTTTTTCTTTCTTTTTTTTTTTTTTTAAAGAAGCTTTGTACAGTCACTTGTTAGACTTCCCCAGGCAATTTAAATGGCAAAGGACAAGTGATTGTAAGTTAGTAACGGAGCATGTCCCAGGATTCCTGGCTCACTTACCATATTTGCTGCCTCCAATCATTCCCCGTGTATGTAATCATGATCTGTGGAATACCCAAAATAGCTGCAGCATCAGCTGATCAGAAAAACACTGCTGCTTGGAATCACTCATGAAACAAGCTTTTGTCATTCTGCTTATCAGCTCTTTCTAATGCAGACTACTTTGAACTATTTCTAAAGGCAACAATAACATCATTTTACACTCTGTGTGTTTTGAATACCACATATGCCTGCCTCCCACTCCACAGTAATTTTATATTTATTTAGATTTTCTGATGACTAATTATGATAGATTGTGTCAGTTCTGGAGGCTATTTTCCTGAACAAAAAGGTTGCTTTCTATATACTTCAAGTTACTAAACTAGAGAGATTAATAGCAACACCATGAGAAAAATAATTTTACTTCATTGGGAAGCTGAGAGAGAGGTTCATGATTTCAGTAGAGCAGATCTCTTTATTTTTTTTTTTCCACTGGAAATGATTGGTAGCAGCAGGAAATTTCTTCACACTTCCCTACAGTTACGTAAATCAGGAGTGTCTCCAGAGAAACCACCTGAGTAGAGGTACTGAAATCTCTTGAATGCACCACCTGCACAGCATGCACTGCTCTGGCCTGTTAAAACATCTCATCTCATGTGAGGGCAGTGCATGGATATTCCATGGCACGAAAGAAGAACAACAAGTAAGATAAAGGAAAAAAAAGTAAATGAAGGTCTAATATTTCTATCAGACAAGTTATCCCAAACATTCTATTTGTCTATGAAAGGAAATAATCTATAAGTAAAATATTGTAAGGATAAATTTAAAATTTTCAATAAATACTTTTCTGTACTGACTAGAGCCCAGCCACTGACTAATAAGTCCATGCTCATGCAGAACTTGTTGCTAATTATCTACGTGAAACCTTTCAGTTTGTACAAAATTTGAGGCCCCAGTGTATTGCTACATGAATAATGTAGGTCACGCACTCAGGTGATATAGCTTGAAATGACTTCATTAATGCCACTGATCATGCACTCTATTAACAGATTCTCTCTGCTTCTGTACATTTTTGCTTATGGCATTATGGCAGCTATGACTAAGACCCATTTCTGCCACTGACTCAATACAGAGATGCTAACAGCTATCTGTAGGGGTGGAGAAGCCTTCCATCTCGCTCTAAATACAAGGCAATGAGCAAGGTCATTCAAATGAATTTCCCTCACTGACACGTCTGTGCAGAGTTCCCTGTAGCAGAGCTTGCAATCGTCTGCACCACAGCTATCTCAGCGGTGTCTTCATTGCAAGCTGCCGCAACAACAGACAGTAGACTGAAGCAGTCGATTTTTAAAGCTGAATTTTGACTTAGCATTACTATTTGTTTTGAGATCTGAGAACTTCCGTTTCAAAACAATAAAAGGAAACACTGCATTTCTAGAAAGCCAAGATCATAGGGTTACAATCTACTGACTGAATTTTTGTTTCTAACTAAAGAGGGCGTGACTCTGAATAAGAACTAAGTGCCTCATACACTTCTGCCTTTGAAACGGTGCTTGAGAACAAGGAGAAAGGAAATGCAATGGTTTCTGTAATGGGAATCACATGAAATCTAAAACCTGCCAAACAGTTCTTTCTGTAGATAAAAGGATTAAATTAGTCAGGCATATGAAAACTCATAGAAGTCTGTCCTAAAAATCAAGCTTATAGTGGGGTGGTGTCTTAAGGCCACTGGGTGCCACTGAAATGCAGCCTCCTGTCAGGGTGTAGTTGACCAGTGACACAGAACTTCAGTTCAATAGCTCTCCTAAAGCTGACTTACTGCTTGTTTGGAAAGGAGAGAGAATGCTTTTAGAAAAAAAGAATTCCATACAGCCTCTGCGTGTGTCTGTTTTACCAGCAGGCTGTGCCTTTTGTTCCTCAGACTTCACAGGTCTCCTGGATGTTGCCAGCAGGATCTGGGTGGCAGCCTGCTCCCTCCAGGAGCTCCTCTGAGACCACTCTCCTCTGCCCACTGCCTGCTTATTTATTCTGCTAGAGCTACTTTGCTTTTCCAGTCGCTGGCTTTTGGCTCTTTGAGTATGCATTAGTATGATGAGACCAGCAAATGAATGACCCAGACTGTTGCCTATTAACCTCCACAAAACTGTCCCGGTTTTGGTTGTGACATTCCCACAAGAAAAGTTGTTCAATTCTCTCTCCATTAATTTAAAAAGAACAATGATTAGAATTACAAAAGAAAAGCAAAAAGAGAAATTAAAATTTGCCAGCAAGAAAATGTCATCTCAGTATATTCACATCCATCAATTCAGCTCTGATTACTGAAGTCTCATGTAATAAATCACAGTGACACTATATTTTTTTAAACCTTGTGGATCAGTCTTGTGCATGCTATTAATGAAAGGTAATAAAGGAAAGTCTCAATACCAAGACACAATCAATTTGTTGTAGAATTTGGGTAAAATTTTCAGGATCCTTTTGTTGCTTTGCATCCTGAATTACATGAATTACAAATTCCTATAGTCATTCATAGCTTGGCAAAGAGAAAGGGCCTTGGATACAATCATGTAATGACTAGATATGCAAGGGAAAAGAAAATAAATCTCAACAATCAATCTCCTCCCCTCTTTGAAAAAGAAAAAAAAAAGAAAGAAAAAAACCCTTTACAATCTCATTAAAATGGCAGCTTTGGTACAGATGGAGGGTTCTTTTAAACAGAATAGTGGAAATGTCCCTTTACATTATCAATACTCTGCTCCCCTTCCAGATGGAGTACTTAGGATTACTGGCTTGGAAGCGACTAGCAAACAAAGCAACACATGGGAGAACTCTGCAGAATGAAAAACATGGCCTGACATGAGATACAAACATCATAAATATCTTCCCAAGAATGGAAAAGACAAGCTGAAATAGTATAAACCATAATCCGGAGTTACTGATCCAGATTTTGTGAGAAGAAATAGAACTCTTTTTTTGTTTTATTTATTTTTTCCTGAAACTGCAGTGGATGACATTTCAGATGGTTCAGAAGAGTCATCTGAAGCCCACCAGAACAGGGGATTTATAGTTGCGGTATTTCAGGCACCCTTTTCAGAGATCAAATGGTTGACAGTACAAAAGTGTTATTACACAACCTACACCTACATAGGGTCTTCAGATTTAGAAATTTCTTATATCACAGAAACTAGTGGTAGTATCTTAGATACTTAATATAATTATCAAAAATTCTATTCTGGTCTAAAAAAAAAATGGCTAGCATGTGCCTCAAATGAGACTATAAAACAGAAGTTTGTGTGGACACATTGCAAAGGCTCCAAACAGCAATATAAGAGGTGCACAGAACAGTTCCCTAACATCCACAGGTCACAGGATCGTATTTGAAGCCAGGAAAGATTCATACTGCATGCAGCATGGTGAAGCTCAACAGACAGTGGTTACCTCTTTGCATCAAAGAGATTCCATCTCAGATACAGTGAACTTAACCACTACAGATAACTAGCAGGCTTTTAAAAAAGCTACTACCAAAACAAAATCCACATTTACTCATTTATATTTTAAATACTATAATTACAGGTCCTGAGAATATATAGTCAAAATGATCAGTATCTGTGTATAACTTTTTTTGGAACTGCCTGTTCAGCCACCATCCCTCATGAAAAAGGTATATTTGTTATATTGTTGTTCAAATGCTACCAGTTCAAATAATCTGCTAAAACAGCCACAGAATTAGAGATCTATGGTTGAGACAACACATTCTTTAACAGTAAGAGTAGTAATAATAATAATAATTATTAATAAAAATAATTATAGAATCAGGATAGGAAAACAGTAGACCAAACGTTAAATAAGTTGAAGTCACACATCACCCCTGACCCTGACAATCTGTGCTGTGCTCCTGTGTAATCTATTACTCTTGAATAAAACGTATCTACAAAATTTGTAAACCCTTTAGTTTTTTTTTTTTTCTTCTAAACACTCATAAGGATACTCATCTGTCATCACACCAAATAATCTAAAGCTCTGCAGAACTGAAAAAAAAGAAATCCTGTGATTTCTGGTACAAAATTTAAACCAGATGTTAGGGAGTTCTTCACAGTGAGAGTGGTGAGACACTGAAAGAGGTTGCCCAGGGAGGTTGTGGATACTCCTTCCCTGAAGGTGTTCAAGGTCAAGTTGGATGAGGCCTTGAGCAACCTGTTCTAGTGGGAGGTGTCTCTGCCTATGGCAGGGGGTTGGAACTAGATGGTCTTTGAGGTCCCTTCCAACCTAAACCATTCTACGATTCTAAGATATTAAAAAATTCTCTCTAAAGGCTTTCCAAACATGTGAACAGGAAGCCCATAGCCTCATCCTGTTCTTCCTCAGCAGTAGCTAGGATCAAACATCAATGACTGAAATGTGATCACTTTTAAAGGATAGCCTGCAGTAGTTTCTCAGAAGTCTCAAAACGCTTCAAACCAGTATGCCTTGAAGCTGGCCCTGCTGTGACCTGTGAAATTCAGCATGTTACAGATTTTCCAAATGCCTAGGAAAGACACACCTCGAAGAGCTGCAGTGTTTACTCTGCCAAGATCCATAACAGCTCCTGTTACCTCACCATCAGCACTTCACCTTCCCAGTATATGCTGCTTTCAACAGCAGGGCAAGGGGCTCTTGGGATTATGGACTAAAATAAACGATACATGTATGGTATGAGTGGCATGCCCAAAGCATCTGAACCGCTATCTACAAAACCACTTCAAATTCCACTTTTTTAACCCTGTATTATCCCCTTAAACTAGCAGAGTAGATTACATACTTCCAGTCTGCCCTGTTAATCATCTCAAGCTTTCTGAAAGGCCACTTTGTTTCATTTTCATCCATTAGCTGTGGTTTTCATGGCCAAATTCTAAAGCTCCTTTAACTTCCAGTGACCCTGGGGTTAAAACATCAGCAGATTATTCCACAGAATAACCCTGTCACCAGGGAACAGGAACAACTGCAAGCAAGTGGAATAGACTGTTAGATAAACCCAAATGTTCTCTCCAAAACTAGATATACATCATTCAAGGCTCTCACGACTGAGATTTCAGCTACGTATCTTCCTCCTTCAATATACTACCTCTCCATGAGAAACTTGCATCATTCACCTGTATCCTAGAGAAAGTTAATTTTGCAAAACCACTGCCACATTATTACAGAAATCCCACAATTAGCTACTGCATGAAAATGAATGTTCAGATAATAATTATCAAGGTAACTTCTTACCAGCAAGACCACTCTACATAAATCATAAAGAACTGAAGAGAGCAGCAGACTTTCAACATATCATCCTGTAACCACCACAGAAAGCAGCTTCAGTTAAACTATCTAAAAGCCCCTAGCTTTATTAAGACTTCCTTCTCTCCCGCTAAAAGACATCCATGTCATTGATTTGCTATGGACAGCATCTTTGGAAAATACTGAGGTATTGAAGCTGCAAGCTGGAAGAAAGGTTTACATAAGCACTGTGATGAAAATCACATGATCGGCTCCTGAGCAAATTGACTTGACACTGTCATGCTTGAAAAAGAACTGATAAAAGCCAATTAGGAAGGGAAAAACCAAAAGCCAGGGACTCCAGGCAGCTCTATGTTTAGTGAAATTACCAACCTCACATGAACTCTTGTGGAGATGAAGGGAAGAGCAAGGGCAAAGCACAAGGACATGATACCAGATCTTCCTATATCATTTGGAAGCATTGTTGTTTGCAAATTCTCTGCTGATAAATCAAATGGCTTGTTGCATGCCGTGCATCTTGTCCCAAGTCATGCTGAAAATCGAGATTTTGTACAAATTGAAACAGCAACTGTCTTATTCCTTTGACATACCTCACTGGAGAGTAGGATTCCAGAAAGTTCATTGAATCTGAATAGTAGAGATCAATATTTTCACCAAATATGAAAATTCTACTAGTAGGTGTGAAATCAGTTGCTGTTGATGTTCGCCATAAGTTTGTAGGTATGTAAACACAGAGACTGGGAAATGAAAATCACATGCTAACCTTATTATTGCAGCACAGCACTGGAAAATAATGAACAGTTCAGAAATAACTTTTTCATTTTTTTCAAGAATATATTAAAAAAAACCTAGTTAAAGCATCAGAGGAATTGTTACATAAAGTATACCATCGATTTGTATATGGTATCCATGTGACAGAAAAGGTGGTGCTTAGTCTGGATCCAATTTCTAGCAATTTTCAATGTTCTAGGATTGCCAGGAGCAATGAACTAATCATTAAGATTCACGGTGACGACAGCAAAGTGTTTCATCTGAAAGTTGAATTAAGCACCAGAAATGTGGCTGCTGGCAAATAAGCCCTTCCAAACACTCCCTCTCTCTGTTGTCTATCTTTTAGGTTTATTCTGAAGATAACTGCAATATAAAGCCACAGAACTGCCAAATTATTTCAAAAAACTCAGACAGTTCCTGCACTGAAGAAGAAACTTCTGTTACGAAAGACATTCCAAGCACAGTACTGCAAAAGGAATAGTAGTTGTCCAAGACCAGGACACCTGGTAATTGGCTGTCTCCACAAGACCTTACCCAAAAATCCCCAACCAACCACTAACAAAATATTTGACTGTGCATCTTAACTTCGTTCATTCCTCCAGGACAATCTAAAAGGATCAGATCAAACGAGAACAGAAATAGGCTTAATTAAAAGAGAATTGCCACAAATAATATGTTTTCTCACATTTTCACAAATGTATTTTCTCACCATGAGTGTATGAAGGTGTCCAAGATGATGTGAAATAAGCACAACCTAAGACAGAGATCATGTAGTGTTCAGTGGTGTTGTTTGTAGATGGTGCAGGTCATTATTCAATAAAAGAAAAAATGAACCACTGAACTAACTATAACTAATCCTTTGAATACGCAATGCAATGGAAATGATTATAGAATCATAGAATGGTAAGGTTGGAAGGGACCTCAAGGATCATCTAGTTCCAACCCCCTGCCATAGGCAGGGACACCTCCCACTAGTACAGGTTACTCAAGGCCTCATCCAACCTGGCCTTGAACACCTCCAGGGAGGGTGCAGCCACAACTTCCCTGGGCAACCTGTGCCAGTGCCTCACCATCCCCACCGTAAAGAACTTCCTCCTGACATCCAGTCTAAATCTTCCCTCTGCCAGTTTAAACACATTGCCCCTTGTCCTGACATTGCAAGACCTTGTAAATAGTCCCTCCCCAGCCTTCCTGTAGGCCCTCTTCAGATACTGGAAGGCTACTATCAGGTCTCCTGGAAGCCTTCTCTCTCGAGGCTGAAGACCCCCAACTCTCTCAGCCTGTTCTCACAGGAGAGCTGCTCCAGCCCTCTGATCATCTTTGTGGCCCTCCTCTGGACCCGCTCCAACACTTCCATGTCCTTCCTGTGCTGAGGGCTCCACACAGTAGGAGCACACAGTACTCCAGGTAGGGTCTGACAAGAGCAGAGTAAAGGGGCAGAATCCCCTCCCTTGCCCTGCTGGCCACACTGCTCTTGATGCAGCCCAGGACTTGGTTGCTGTCTGGGTTGCATGTGCACACTGCAAGCTCATGTTGAGCTTTTCATCAACCCAGACCCCAAGGTCCTTTTCCTCAGGGCTGCTCTCCAGCCGTTCACCACCCAGCCTATATTTGTGCTTGGGCTTGTGCCTACCCAGGTGCAGGACCTTCATTGAAGCAATATTATGACCAATGCTTTTAAACAACAGTTAGCTTGTTCCCCACTCCAATATGTAGATCTGGCCACATTATTAAACTGTAAAAGTGTGAGAGGACATAAGATAGAACTGTCATGAGAAAATTTACATGAGAACAGCATGTCTATGAAATGATAGGATTTTTAACATGCTCAGAGTTTAAGAACACCAGACAAAAAATAAAAGTAAGAAAATAGTAGGAAGAAATTAGCAATGATGATTATGGGCAAAGATAAACTAAGGGAGATCCTAACATCATACGCAACCCTATTGCTAATGATTCTGTGGTGTATGAGGGCATTAGAGACCCTCTTCAGCCAAACCACACTTTGCATCAGAGTCAGTGAGAGGTTAAAACGATGCCACTGGACACAAGCTGCTAGCCACATAAAATTAGTGTGAGCCCTGCCTACAGACAATGTATGGGAAAACATTCTGCTCGCATGAGGCATGGACCTGCTGTTCTCCAGGGCACTGCCATCCTTTAAGAGGGACCATTACAGAGTACTCTAAAAATTCTTCAAACTACACTTTGGAAGAACTTTCCAGGACAACTGCAAGTTTCAAATGTCTCATAATCATTACGATGATGTAAAAATAAGATGTTACAGTGCAATGAACCCAATGAAAAATGAGTGATTGATTTTGGCATCACTCAAGTTATCCCCAGCCTCAGCATTAACATAGCCTGATTATTAGGACACACAAACTAGTCACCAATCGCCAAAAGCTTGACATAAACTAATCATTCATAGTAATAGGGTGCTTTTCCCAATGAGAATATTAACCTATATTTGTCATGGAAAATGACCAAAATCTAGTTTTAAACTCCAGTAAGTGCACTGTTCAGCAGGTAAGGCACTGTTTTTTCAAATAAGCACCACAAGTTGTACATTTTCAAGTGAACTGTCCCTTTTTAACATAGTCATAGCAAAATCTGAAGTGATTTTTCTTACTTAGATTGCACTCTTAGCTATTCAAAGGCATGAAATCATGGCATGGACAAATTATAAAACAGTATATATAATTCACTGAAATTTGAGGTCAGGTACAAAACTGACTCTCAGATTTAACTCCACGTTGAAACGTCTAGATAGCAAATTCAGGAAACTTTCACAGCCCTTTCCTCATCAAATTTTAGGTAGAGTAGCGATGTTAGAGTCATATTCTCCCTACTATGTTATTGCAACAATGCTGAGACTGTGAATAGCGTTTTCCAAGAACACAGAAAGCATTTAGGTGTTATATGTAATAACGTCAAAATGTATTACACCAGGGAGGGGTAAATATTTTTCTGCATTAGGGTTATGCAGGAATTTACCCCAGGCAGAGGAAAATCAACAAAATTAATTAAAAAAAAAATGTTGTTGAGATAATTTCTGGCATGCTGTTAGGGGATGAGGAAAGCTGTGCAAACTGCATTCCAAACAGGACTTAGATTTGTCAGCACAGATGTATAAAAATGTCTGTCAGTTCTCAGGGTAATGTTGGCAGCTTGGCTCAGTATGTAATGCTCTCCCTGAAACACTGCTACTAGTTTGACATCCCTTTATGCGTGTTACACATATGAGACGCTGGCCACAGTTCAGAGGGGTGTTTTCTGAAGCTACATTTGAACTAGAAGACAAAAGGGTAGCTTCAGAGACTGTAACAATACTCACAACGCTTCCCTAGGAATTACGGATGAGAAAGCAGGAAGAAATTGTAGGATGCATAATTCCTAAAGAGAGTTGAGCTTTCAAGATGCAGACTGATTCAATATCAGACTATACTGGGTTATAGTGCAATACTTTTCAGATATACTTCAGGTGTTTTAAGGTACAAGAGGACTTTTACTGTACTGCAAAGCAGCTTTCCTAAAACTTGTTTTAAAATTTTGGGTGACTTGTCTCTTTATAGACAAATTACAAGAGTCACAAATATTAAGCATCTTTATTAAAGGGCTATAGGTCTCTCTTTGCGTTGCCTTAACTCCCGTGCACCACACTTTGTATTGGGTAGCCATGCTATATTTGTCAAAATCCATTTCAAACTATAAAAGCTTAGAACATTACTGGGTTTTGCCCTGTCTTGAATGGCTGTAATCTGTGCTATGTCAGTGAAACAGGCTCATGAAGCTTCTGATTACCAGTTTCACACCAAATACTTTGAGCAGATACTTTAATATACCTTGGCATGACTGCATGAATAATATACTCTTTACAACAGCATGCCTGGCCATATTCTTTGGGGCTTGGTTTCTGGGTTTTTTGTTTGGGTTTTGGTTTTGTTTTTTGGTTTTTTCCCTAACCTGCTTCGTTACCATTAAATTCCTTTTTCTTGGGAGAACCTTCAAGTTTGTAGTGACTAATGTAGCTCTCTCTCACGTTTCCTTTCTCTTGTTATTTCAAATCTGATGTTAAATAGCTTTCACAATGCTTCTAAAATTACTGTATAGCAGTAGTATTTCTTATATCTGCATTACTTACATGATGCTTCATGAAAAAAAAGTCCCTTGGCAGGACAAACTAGCTAGTGTTCACACTGCATTATGGAGGAGGCAGCAGCTGCTATATTTAGGGCACTGAATATCTTCTTTCATTATAAATCTGTTTATTTTACAGTTCTCAACACTCACTGATAGTTATGCCTTTTCTGACTGATGAAAATTCTATTTCATTAGCAAGCAACTCAATCATTTTCCCTTAATTATCTATTTGCCTTAGTAAAGTAAAAAATGTACAAAAGCACCCAAAGGCTATGAGGCCCCACTGAGGCAACATCTGCAGCTCACTGGGCTGGGTATTCAAGAGGAGCCATCACAGGGAAGGGTGGAAACCTGCATACCACCTGCCACACCTGTGAAGATGGGAAGCCTGCCTCAAGTACTGTCCCAAGAGCAATGGGGCAGAAACTCCATGGGGTGTGCAACCTGGCTACACTCAGCAGTAAGAGATGGAGTGTGCACTCTGGTTTTGGGAGTTCAAGTTTTGCTGGTAACACATAGCTAAAATCACACGAGACACAATACTCTTATCTGGTTTTCCTTGGAATAAAATAACCCTCAACATTTTATAAATTAAAATATTTAAGGGAGACAAAAATCAATCTTTCAATTGTCCCAGCAACCTCAATTAAATTTTCCTTCAGCAAGTACATTATAGTTTCACAGATAAGGGCTTCCCATTTTTCCATAAAACTTCTTCATTTTCTGAGCAAGACAAGAACAATTAAAACTTCACATATAACAGAGATGGCACTTCCTAATTCTCCAGGCCTATAGTAGTAGGCATTGATATTTAACATAACTTCAGTGTGCAGTATTTTATATTGCAACCCAGAGCTTTGCCCAGAATGAGCACCATATCCAAATAGCATGGTGGATTCTACTGAAAACTGAATTTTAACTTCCACGAGTGCCCAGGACAAATCATCCATCCCATATCTATAACTTCTATGAATAATGCTAGAATCCAATAGTTTTCCTATATTTCCCAGTTCCTCTCTCTCCAGGACAGTGGTTAATGAGCTTTAATCATACTGAGGAAATTTCAGATGACCCAATGCTTTAGTCATCCAAAATACATATTAAACATATCACTGATCCAATTTTTAATGTATGTAAAGGACTATCTCCAATAACTTACTGTCCTTTATAATGGCAGGAAAAGTAAGGATCTTTTCAAAGACTACTTTCCATGTTTAGCTATTCCTCCATGCATACATGCACAGAGAGCTGGGGCTTGCTAGAGATCTATAAATATATTCCTCAGTCCTATACACTTGACCATGCAGATAGACAGCTGCTGAAAACTGCAGAGAATAATGTTGATTCTGAATTTAAAACAAAAGGAAGGCAAGGGCCTCATCAACTGCTATACTCTAATTTTACTGGCTTAAGTAAAGAGGAATGGAGAAGTAACAAGCTCCTGAGATGCAAGGCAGTACAACTATGAAGTAAATGACATTTTTTTCCCGCATTAATAAGTAAAGCCTGCTTAGATTTGTACATGTACCACTCCTGCTCAAAGTCAGAACAAGGCACTTAAAAACATGAACATAAAATTTGACCCAACTCCCACATAATTTATTAAGGAATCTCATTTGTAATTACCAAGTGTTAAAAATTATTTGACTATATAAATGAAAGCAACAAACAGATCAAAAGGGAAAATTAATGCACCAGAAACTGCACTTATTAATATACTTTAGTACCAATTGGACTTTTCATGCTGTCTAACAAATATCATGTGATTTGCAGCACACAAGTACTCTGTACAGTAACACTGGATTTCATCTGAGATTTAACAGCAGAGAATTTAAGAGGAGGGGAAACACTTCCATTTTGATTTCCATTTGTAAGCACCATCTTGAGGAACCAGAAAGCCTGCAGATTAGAATAAATATAGATTTACAAGCTTCTCTCATAAACTGACTGGGATTATCATCTGGACAGAAACCAAACAAGAAACAAGAATAATACTATTTCTGTGGGGGTCCACCAGACCCATAAGAAAAATGAAGAGAGCATTAAGACAATCTCATCCCTACCTACCTGCATACAAAGCCCTATGGGCAGCAGAGCCCATACATACATTGGCAAAGAACTGTAGATGAGGATTTCTGGGGCTGTAATAAGAAGCTGCAGTCCTTGCATAATATAGAGTTCCCTTACATTTTGCCCATTTGTCTTCCCTATTTCATAGTACTATTATTTAGTGGCTTTCTATGATGAAGTCACAGCGACAGTGGACAAGGGAAAGGCAGCTGATGTCATCTACCTGGACCTGAGTAAAGCATTTGACTCTGTCCCACATGACATCCTGGTCACCAAACTGGAAAAGCATGGACTTGATGGATGGACCACTCGCTGGATAAGGAATTGGCTGGATGGTCGAACCCAGAGAGTGGCGATCAACGGCACAATGTCCACCTGGAGACCAGTGACAAGTGGTGTCCCTCAGGGGTCAGTGCTGGGACCAGTGCTGTTTAACATCTTTGTCAGTGACATGGACAGAGGAATGGAGTGCACCCTCAGCAAGTTTGCAGATGACACCAAGCTGTGTGGCACAGTCGACTTGCTAGAGGGCAGGGATGCCATCCAGAGGGACCTGGACAGGCTGGAGAGTTGG
>VWZE01017038.1:64598-87958 GCA_013396675.1 Eubucco bourcierii
CAGGGGGTTGGAACTAGATGATCCTTGAGGTCCCTTCCAACCTTACCATTCTATGATTCTATGATTCTATGATTATGGATGGTAATTTCCGATTTCCAGAGCAAATGTCTTTCTCCCTTGAAGAGGGTACTTACCACAAAAGCCAAGCTCAAGCACTTAGGAAAATACTAGTCTGTTAAAATGAACCTGCACTGTGGATGCACAATGCTAATCTTCACCAGGGGATATGTAATGTTTGGGTTATGGAAGACTCCATTCAACAGACTGGACAGGGAAGCATTCACCTTTCAGACTAAAATTGCAATATGTGTATTGTAAAGGAAAAAAGCCACAGCTACAGGGTGTTACAGAATAAAGCACATGCAAACTTCTCTGATCGATTTCCCTAGCACTGATATTATTATTAATATTATTGTACCCATCAGCATTCAACAGGCAGTTCTCTTGATCCCACACAATTTCATGGAATTGTTTGAAATGTAAATAGAAAAAGCAGAAAAGCTCTTTTACAAAGGCTAGTTTGTCTATGAATATTAAACTAAAACAAACCCTCCTGAGAACTCTGAGAGACTGCTCCAGGATGGAAAAACATGTCACTACCGACATGAATCACATTTCCTAAAATTAGTGGCAAGAGAATGTTCTTTTAAATAAGCACCGTCCAAATGTCTACTATCCAAACAGTATGCATGACCCAAATGAAAATCCATTATCCTTATCCTTACCATTATCATTTTAATAGAATTACAAGAGGAATACAAATAATTAGCATTCTATATTTTTGTTATTAACCATACACACTTAAGACTGAAAAAAATACTTCTTAAAAGCTTACAAAAGCAGCAAAAGAGTTGGGCTGTAGCTTTGCCTCTTGTGACAATAAAACTGGTGGACGTGCTGCTCCTGGTGGTGTCTTTCTGTTTAATTTAACCCATCATGTAAATCTGCGTTGTATGACAGTATTAACTGTGATATCAAGAAAACCATGACTGTAAAAGCATGATTAAATCAGAAAGAGAGTTTAACTACATACAGCTTTCAAATATCAGTAAGATTGGGGATTTAAGTTAGTAGTTATTTGCAAAAAAACATGAATGCAATTACTACTGAGAAACTCACATACAGGATATGCCTTTAATTCTGTCACTAAATCGTAGAATTGTTTAGCTTGGAAAGGACCTTTAAGGTCATCATGTCCAACCATTAACTCACCACTGCACCATGTCCCCAAATGCCATATCTCTGTGGCTTTTAAATATCTGCTGGGATGGTGACTCAACCACTTCCCTGAGAGCCTGTTAGTTATAGAATCATAGAATGGTAAGGTTGGAAGGGACCTCAAGGATCATCTAGTTCCAACCCCCTGCCATAGGCAGGGACACCTCCCACTAGTACAGCTCACTCAAGGCCTCGTCCAATCTGTCCTTGAACACCTCCAGGAAGGGAGCAGCCACAACCTCCCTGGGCAACCTGTTCCAGTGCCTCACCACTCTCACTGTAAAGAACCTCCTCCTAACATCTAGTCTAAATCTCCCCTCTGCCAGTTTAAGCCCATTGCCCCTTGTCCTGTCATTGCAAGACCTTGTAAATAATCCTTCCCCAGCCTTCCTGTAGGCCCCCTTCAGATACTGGAAGGCTACTATCAGGTCCCCTCGAAGCCTTCTCTTCTCCAGGCTGAAGAGCCCCAACTCTCTCAGCCTGTCCTCATAGGAGAGCTGCTCCAGCCCTCTGATCATCTTTGTGGCCCTCCTCTGGACCCGCTCCAACACTTCCATGTCCTTCCTGTGCTGAGGGTTCCAGAACTGCACACAGTACTCCAGGTGGGGTCTGACGAGAGCAGAGTAAAGGGGCAGAATCACCTCCCTTGCTCTGCTGGCCACGCTTCTCTTGATGCAGCCTAGGACTCGGTTGGCTGTCTGGGCTGCATGTGCACACTGCAGGCTCATGTTGAGCTTTTCATCAACCCAGACTCCAAGGTCCTTTTCCTCAGGGCTGCTCTCCAGCCATTCACCACCCAGCCTGTATTTGTGCTTGGGATTGTGCCTACCCAGGTGCAGGACCTTACACTTGGCCTTATTGAATTTCATGAGGTTGGCCTGGGCCCACCTCTCCAGCCTGTCCAGGTCCCTCTGGATGGCATCCCTGCCCTCTAGCAAGTCGACTGTGCCACACAGCTTGGTGTCATCTGCAAACTTGCTGAGGGTGCACTCCATTCCTCTGTCCATGTCACTGACAAAGATGTTAAACAGCACTGGTCCCAGCACTGACCCCTGAGGGACACCACTTGTCACTGGTCTCCAGGTGGACATTGTGCCGTTGATCGCCACTCTCTGGGTTCGACCATCCAGCCAATTCCTTATCCAGCGAGTGGTCCATCCATCAAGTCCATGCTTTTCCAGTTTGGTGACCAGGATGTCATGTGGGACAGAGTCAAATGCTTTACTCAGGTCCAGGTAGATGACATCAGCTGCCTTTCCCTTGTCCACTGTCGCTGTGACTTCATCATAGAAAGCCACTAAATTTGTCAGGCAAGATCTGCCCTTGGTGAAGCCATGCTGGTTCCCACCAATCACCTCTGCTTTGTTTTCCATTTGCCTTAGCAGGACTTTCAGCAGGATCTGCTCCATGATCTTGCCAGGCACAAAGGTGAGGTTGACTGGTCTGTAGTTTCCAGGGTCATTCTTTTTACCCTTCTTGAAGATGGGTGTTATGTTTGCCCTCCTCCAGTCAGCAGGAACTTCACCAGTCTGCCATGACTTTTCAAATATGATGCACAGTGGTTTGGCAACTTCATCTGCCAGTTCCCTCAGGACCCGTGGGTGGATCTCATCAGGCCCCATGGACTTGTGCACATTCAGGTTTCTTAGGAGCTCATAAACGTGATCTTCTACTATAGTAGGCAGATTTGCCTGCTCCCAGTCCTCACTTTTACCCTCTGCAACTTGGACATTGTGGTTGGAGCCCTTGCTGTTAAAGACTGAGGCAAGACTTGCTGTTAAAGACTGAGGTTGTACATATGTGTTAACATCTGGGCTACGTAAATTTACATGGAAACCTCCCCCACGTTGTTATGCTGTCATATCTCACTTATTTATCACCAGTAAGAACTTGGACAATGTACAATATTCCTTAGCACCTTATAGACTTCAAAGACCCCAGTTTGTCTTTTGCAGACTTAGACATAAATGGATGCCTTGACCAAATTCCACCTCAGGGAATTAAGTTCTTCCTAATCCATTTCCCAAAGCAGTGGCAATTAACAATAGCACTAGTCTTTATCTGCTGACCTCAGCTATTTGCTACCTTTGCTGCTAAATATTTGGCATTTTCAATGCCAACACTAGAGGTTTCTTGCCTTTTTTTTTTTTTTATGCACGGAAAAATGGTAGATGTACACAACATACTACGAACTGTTCAGTTAGAAAAGTTTTTCAGGACTCTTCAAATGAAAAGAATGATTTTTTTTTTTCCATTAAAAATGCAGTGAAATAATGGGTAATTCTAGAAATCACAAAGGACAGATGTAAATAATGACAAAGTCAACGGCGCTGTACATACACAGTCTCAGCTCTGTCTGCAAAAAGCATGCAGATAGCATCACGTTTGACTCACATTTTCTATTGCTCTTTACTTTCAGGGCACTCAGCCTTTCTTGAATACATCCAGCATGATCAAAAATTATGGCTAGGTAGTTTCAGTTATAAAACAATCCAGTAAACTAAAGCCCTAGACAGTTTAGATTTCTAGCATTAGGGAAGGTTATACGTGATGTTTCCTAAGAGACATCTTTAAAGCTCTGTAACACATAGAAGCCAAGGGAGAACATGGGAAAACTTGTGAGGATTAAATGCAAAAATAGCATTCCTTCACCTTTTGGTAATTAGGTCTCAAGAATTACAGAATGAAATGCAACTTATTAGGAGAGATTCCTTTTCTTCAGACATACTCTGCAGAATGTTTAAATTGGAACAATTGGAACTTCCTTTTTTTTTTTTTTTCCCCCTTAAATACAGGCAACTGGCCGTGGTTTAATTATCATCCTTGTCAAACAGAACTTAAGAGCCTTCCTGCACAGGCAGTCACTTCAATTATGCTGAACCACAAACCTATAGACATAAATCAGGATATTCTGATAAGCTCCCTCTCAGGTCAGGGCAGCCATAAAATATTTACTGGGAGGATGGGATCTGACCTCATGGGTATGACCTCTCACAGCTTGGAGATGTGGAAGTTGAATACTGTGACACACAAAAGTGCAAGGTCTGGCAAAAGCAAGTAGGTCCAGGTTTATCCAGGATGACTTCAGGATTTCAGTCAAGGTCCCTCAGCAAGGTCAATAAGAGAAGGGAAAAAAGTTGGCTAACCTGTGCCAAAAGGTGCCCAAGTGAGCTTCTGGAGCTGTCATTTGTTCCAGTGGTTACTGAGGGACAAACCATTCTATGACATGAGAGTCTTAAATCAGGTGTTAGCCTGATTTTAGTGAAAGCTGAAAGCTAGGTTAATCATATCACTTTCAACATCAAAGATGTTCAAAACAGTTGCTTTCTTAATTTTCTCTCTGTGTGAGACAGACAACTGACCTAAGAAAGTACTCAGCTTTCTCTGCTTATCAGCATCATAAGAGCAGCAAACAACAACCACTGAATTGAAATATCTCAGAGGGTTTTACAGATTTCATTTAACGATCACTTTTAACTGTTAAATGTCTAATGGGTTAATTCCTTCTTTGGCACAAAGCCTTTAGTCAGAGAGTATGAGAGACTTTGCAAGCTGTTTTCAGCCAAAACATATGTGAAATAGTAAACTTGTCCAGGTTATGTTTAAAATAGGATATTCTGTTGGAGTAGTATTTTAGGTAGTCCCCACTGAAAACAAAACCCAATCATGATGTGTTTTAATATTCTGATTTGAACAGCAGCTGAATAAATATAGTACTGATTCCCTTTCCATCCCACTTAACTTGCTGCCTTCCCAACCACTGAATCGTTCTTCCTCTTCATTACTAAAATGCACAACTGAGATGCTGATTAGTGTCCTAGATGCTTGATAACAGGGGCAGCAATCAATATCTCTTATTTAATCAGTCTGTGGAGAACGTTTTGTTTCTTTGCTTTTGGACAGAAGGTCTGCTGCTGTGATCCATGGCTTTAATACAGTCTCTAGATTGGATTAGTGTAGAGTACTCTTCTTTAGCTATTCCTTGTCTTCTCTTAATACACAGCATTGCTGTGCCACAGTTGTTGGCTATTTGCCGAGTTTGAAAGTACTGCTTAAAAAAATAAAGCACTAAATAGTATTGAATCGTGTTGCCCTAGGGAGGCTTCTGCGGCCATCCCATAGCACCATGTGAAGCAAGCAGAGATGCAGCCCTCATCTGTAGAGCAGGTGTGTAGGTGAACTGTTCCTCTTCAACTTCCTAGTTGCTCTGGAGTTTTGGTGGGGCTTTACTTTAATTATTTATCTATTTTAAGAATCACAGAGGAAAAATACTTTCTTTCATCAAGTTAAGAGTTGCAAGTGGGCTTTCCTTTGAACAACTGCAGAAGATTAAAATTTTAGCCTGAGCTTTGCAAATAACACCACAGGCATGCTTAGTTTTAAAGACAGGAGCCATCTCCCTGAATCTTAATGACAGGTCCAGACACACTTCAGTCCTCCTGGTGACGTGGTTTAACAGCCATGGTCAAGTTAGGTTGGTGGTTGGACTCAGTGATCTTAAATGTCTTTTCCAACCCAAACAATTCTATGATTCCAGCTCTGCAGATAGAGGAGGACAAGAAGCCTGCATCTGATAAATCCACAGACCCAACCAAGATTTTCAGATCAGCTCACTTGTCATGTAATTTCTTCAACTACATAGAAAAAACAATAGGTGACAGTAGCGGACAACTCTTTGCTAACGGGCATGGAGGCTTGCATTTGCCACCCCAATCCACAAGCTAGAGAGGTATGCGCCTTACCAAGGTCTCCATCAGGGATGTAACAGAGAGGTTGCCTGACCTTTTATGTCCCGCTGACTGTTATCCACTGCTGCTGTTTCACATGGGCAGAAACAACACAGCAGTGAGCAACCTAAAGAGCATCAAGAGGCACTACAAGGTATTGGAGAGCAGCAGTGAAGGATTCAGGAGTGTAGATAGTCTTACTCATCAATCCTCCGAGTTAAGGGGAAGCAGTTTGAAAGGGCTGACTGAATAGGGAAAATCAAGAAATGGATGAGGGAGTGGTGTCATAGAAAGGGCTTTGGCCATCTAAGCTATGAAACCTGCTTTCAGAAATCTGCTTGGTTGAGTTCATCTTCCAGAGAAGGGGAAGGATCTTTTGGATAGAAGCCGTCTGATCTAATGAGGAGGCCTTTAAACCAGAGTTGTTGGGAGAAAGGGAGATCAAACCATCCCACATCAAAACCAATGACACTAATAAGCACCCTGGGCTTGAAGTTGGACAGCAGGCTATGAAGAAAACACTTGAAGTGGGAACTCCAGTTAGTAAGCCAGTTAGTTCAATGAACTCAAATACCTCTACACTAACACGAGGCACAAAGAGCTACAGATGTGTGTGTGCCTACAGAGTTATCATGTCACTGGCATTACTGAAATGTGGTGGGATGGCGCCCATGATTGGGGTGTGAGACTAGATAAGTACAAACTCTTTAGGAAACATAGGCAGCGGAGGAGGGAGTGTGACCCTCTACATCCAAGACCAACAGGAGTCTTTGGAGCTCCACCTGAGGATAAAAGAAGAGGTGGCAGAGAGATTATGGATGGGGATTAAACCAAAAATTAGAGAAAGTGACATCATAGTGGTGATCTGCTACAGGCCACCTGACCGAGACCGAGTGGATGAGGCCTTCTATAAACAGACAGGAGCAGCTTCACATCCACAACCCCTGGTCCTCATAGGAGATTTCAATCACTGAGATATCTGTTGGAAGGACAACACAGCAGAGGAGCAGCAAGCTAAGAAGTTCCTGGAATGCAGGGTTGAAAATCTTCTCATACAGATGGTAAAGGAACCAACAAGAAGTGGTGCTACGCTGGATCATCAACAAGGCAGGGTTGGTGAATCATGTGAAACTTAAGGGCAGCCTTGGCTGTACTGGCTGTGAGATGATAGAGTTTAAGATCCTCAAGACGTCAAAGACACAAGCTCTGAATTTCAAGAGCTGTAAGGATTTCAAGAGAAGAGAGGATTTAATCCTCTTCCAACAATTTTATGTATCTATAAATCTATGATTCTACCATTTACTCTCTAGATATTTAATTTATAAATGTGTTCTTTTGGTTTTGTGCTCTGCAAGACAAAACAAGTCTCCTTAAAAATCTAGGGTTTGTATCTTTAAAAAAACCCACTTCATAGTAATATTACTAACATCTCCTAAACACATCTTCTACATTGCAGGTTTTACTGCATTACAAACAATTTTAAGCCAACATCAATAATTTATAAATTCAGCTATGTGCACCAGCCTAACTGGATTATCTTTACTTGGCAATTTTTTTCAGTAAGGTATTAGCTTCTTTCCTTTAATGGAAATGCATCAACGGCAATCTTTCAGTAAACCCATGTAACACACAATCAATAGACATAAAACCATGTGCAATTATAAAATGCTTTTCAGCAAGTACTCTTCTCATAGCTTTACTAAAATGACTGTGCTGTTCAAAATTAAGCTAACATAGTAAATCAGGTTTTGACACAAAATCTCTCTGGAGATTGAGATTTAGAAAGCCTTCCCTGGTGAAAAACACAGTGGCTGCCAGAGGCACCACCTACAGACACAGAATGTGGGTGAGAGGAAGCCCCCTCTTTCTCTGATGGAACTTCCTCATGATACTTGCCTCCAGAAAATGAGCACTTTAACTCCAGCTGAGCAAACAGGTCCTTTTTCGCCAGTGAACAACCGGGCAAGAGTAGAGGAAAATACCTCTTTCCTATGGTACATTTTGTATGGTATAAGGAATAAGGAAGACTAAGGAGACTGTGTTTTGTTGACTATAAAAAAGGTAGTAGAGACAGTAAGTCCCTAGGCCTTTTGTGTCCACCATAGTGAAGGCATGGAGCCAGCTAACAACAAACAGTAGGATCAGAAATTTAGGTGAGACTCTGCCTGCCCAGATAGAGTGCAAAGCAGCCAAGAGGATCTTTTGCCTACAAAAAAGTGAAAGGTGCTTCATTTCTATTTTTTTTTTAATGACTTACATTTATGACCATGACTCAAGTACCTCTCAAAAGCTCAGTTCAACCAGTCAGAGCATTTTAACAGTTGAGTTGTTTATACTGGAATTTAAATCAAAAGTGACCAACCACCAAAAAAACCAA
The DNA here is from genome assembly GCA_013396675.1 of Eubucco bourcierii. Classification (NCBI taxonomy): domain Eukaryota; kingdom Metazoa; phylum Chordata; class Aves; order Piciformes; family Ramphastidae; genus Eubucco; species Eubucco bourcierii. The sequence continues at coordinate 72,921 of VWZE01017038.1, forward strand.
CACTAAAAAAACTAAAAGAATAAGCAAAACCCCAAAGTAACAAATGAAAAACCCACACATAAAAAATCCTATCTTAAAACCAAGCCTAGCTGGCAGAAGGCAGTTGTCCTTTCCCCACAATTGGACAGATAGGAGGCTGAGACAGTTCATTAGTGCTTGTGCACACAAGGAACAATTCTTTCATTGCTCCTGACATTTTCATCCAACGCAAAGAGGCAGCACGAGGAAACCACTGCCACAAGCATAACTGGGTGAGCACTCAATGTCCATCTGTCCACCTTGAAATGAGAGGTGACCCACTCTACAGTCCCTGTATGCTCCCTGATTCAAAACCAAAACCTGTTGGCTCCAAGGATTATCCCACTAGGGTCTGACAGGCCCTGCTTTGTCTAAACCAATTCTATCCAGGCCCAAGGCTAGCCCCTGCTCATGTGGGCCTCAAGCCAAAATTGTTTGCCAAATCAGGGGGATGAGGCTGTATTTTTCCAGGGGTGCCGTTCTCTGCAGCACAAACAGGGGAAGTGTGGAAAGTCCCTTCGTTGTCTGAATCCGGAGCGGATTATTTGGGCCAAAGATTTTAATTACAACTGACAGTGCAGGCATCCTGCTGATGGCAGCCATTTTATCGATGTGGCGTTATCCCTAGTGACACTGGCAGTAAGGAATAGTTGCCAAATGACCCACATTTGGAGGTAGGACCTACTGACCTAAGGGAGATTGCTCAAGCCCAGCAACAACTGAGTCAAGTGATTTCAAAAGAGCCATTATGGAGCAAGAGATTTCAGTAAAAGTGCTGACTGATGTGTGCTCCTGTAGCTCCTGCTCTCCTAGCACAGGTGCAAAAGATCAATACCATCTGCAACAGTAGCATCCGTGGTAGATTGGGAGCTTGGCTTCCCCAGGCCCTGCAAGGAAACCTCTGGTGCTATCAGGTCTGCATTTCTAGAACCCATGCATTTCAGGAGGATGCTGACCTTGAAGGCAGCTGAATGTTACTCTGTCTTCTCACACAGGTAACAATGTGTGTACAGGGATTGGGCACTGGGTGAAGACAGATCACGTAATCTGTTCTGTTTAAGCTCACAGCCACACAGTGGCAATCTCTCATTTGAAATAATCTCACTGACTCTCCTTTTTCTGGCAGATATTCCTTAGCTCTCTATGGGTGACCCAGCATGCTCTGTAGCAATTACAAAAATCAGATATCTTACAGTTATTTTCATTTAAAGCATCAATGAGAAGAAAAGACCACCTCAAGAGCAAAATACTCCATGGGCCTCTAATGGTCCACAGATGAGTGAGTGAGAGCCAGTAATCTACAGACTCAGTATGAATTCCAGGTAATGGCAGGAAGACTTCAGTAGAAGTTTCCACAATAGAGTATTTGCAGACCTGGACTTGAGACTTCAGCTTCTGAGACTGTGCTGAAATGAAAGGCTAAAGTACTTATGACGAGAAAAAAGCCTGGTTTTGACAGATGCACAACCAACACACAAGGATATGTCTTAACAGCAGACTGCTACCTTAGGTGCACACACTATGTACACTATGCTATTTAAAACCCCTAGTAATATATTCTGCAGTATTTTCTCTGATTTCCTTTCTCAAGTTTAAGGACTCAAGTGGATGCCAATACATAAGCGGTGTTACTAGAAATGCATAAAGACCCACTGGCAGAGAAAGTGAAGCGTTTTACTTCCCCCACTTCCACACTTTGTTTTGCAAAAAAACCCCAAAAAACAAACAAACCAAAAAACCCCAAACAAAAAAAAAAACCAAACAAAAAAAAAAAAAAAAAAAAAAAAAACCCCAAACTTATTTTTGAAAGGTTGCATCTCCATGCTATTTTCTTGCACAAAAGATAATGGAGAACCATGTACCCAAGAGCTACACATTACTGCTATGTCTGCTCTCTTGAATCAAACCCTAATGGCCCTTTAGACATTTCAAGATATTTCTTGGAAAGATACAGCAGCAAAAAATTATCAGAAATGACACTCACATGCACAGTGTAGATTAACATGCCCCAAGACATTTTTGAAGACTGGAAATTAATTCGTATTTAAAATGACAAACTCTATTATGTGTAGTAGAATAAAAATTGGCAATTAGGCTGTTTACAGGGAAATCACTGAGATTTTTGTAAAAATTATTGTTTTAAAACCAAAATGAAGCCAAAAATTTTCTTCAAAAGCATTCAAGTAATGATTGCACTAGAACTCCTAACCATCATGAAGAAGTAATTAGCACACAAGTGGAGTGCTTTTATTAAGTTTTCAGACCTTTGCTGCACTGCTTCTTTTGGTCTTACCTCAATACAGAAAAACCCAAGGGCATATAAAGCATGAAAGCCTAGCACGGAAATTGGTATTTCTCATAAGCCTATTACAAGTAGTTTTGCATGAGCAATTGACTCTATGTGCTTAAGTGTTTCACTTATATATAAAGTATAACATACAGCTAGTGTGTAGAGGGAAGAAGATCATGCATAGTTAAAGAAATTGCCCTTGATGTTTGCTTTGCCATTAAACTAGAATATATTCCGTGAACAGAAGTGGATACTGTAAAGCCAGTCACTGGCATTGCCTCCTGGGGAAGACTGAAGGATTCAACCCCAATTCCATACATATTCACACATGAATTCAAACACAAACTGAATAAAATATTCTGCATCATATAGAGCATGCTCTTTCCTAGACTAAGTCCATATTAAAACTGAATCTCTACATTTCATGAGAGGAAATACTAAGCTCAAAGATGCACATGTTCTGTTGAATGCCTGATGGCCTGAAATCATCTCTTCTCTCTCCTCAAGCATGGAAAACAACCCACAACAAATTAAAGTTCAAATGTCATCCTTTTTGCCTATCCTTGTTACAACTGAAACTCCCCTTCTCAAAAGAAAGGCATTAAAGAAAGAAAAACAAAAGAGCAGAAGGCAGGAGGAATGAGAATGGAAAGGATGGAAAACAGTATCAGATACTCCCCATACCACTGAGAGCAATTTTGGACAAAACCAAAACAAACTAGACAAACCGGGTAACATGTGTCCTATCTTGTCATAGAGATAATGGATATGAAATACTCAAGTTTAGTATAAAACAGATGCTTCTCCCCACTACATTACTCCTTAATTTAGAATGCGGGAATATTTGCACAATTACATTTCCAATATATCAAAAAAGCAGCAAGGGTACCGTTATATCTCACATCACAGAATCACATAATGATAGAGGTTGGAAGCAACCTCTGGAGATCTTCTACTCCAGTCCCCCTGCCAGAGCAGGTTCACTTAGAGCAGGTTTCACAGGACAGCATCCAGGCAAGTTTTGAATGACTCCAGAGATGGAGATTCTACCACCTCTCTGGGCACCATGTTCCAGTGCTCTGCTACTCTCACAGTAAAGAGGTTTTTCCTCATATTTAGCTATATTTAGCTGGAAATTCCTATGTTCGAGTTTGTTCTCCTTTACCTCTAGAAAGGAAAAAAAAAAAAAAAAAAGAAAAAAAAGACAAGACGGACCAGCCCTACCCTTTTTCCCATAAAAATGTCACCTGGGGCTGTAATTTGCTGATGCCTCTAAAATGAGCTGGAGCCTCTGCACCCGCCCAAGGAAGCAGTTACATTAACAGCACATAGGAAAGCATCATGTCTGGCAACACCACAGTCAGCTGCAGCCGAGCCAGCCAACAAAGAAACAGCAGAGGGACTTGATAGCCATTCACTGCTCTGCTCTTCTCAGTGGCCTTCACACATAGGGACCAAGAGAGCCCTTCTCATCCTAGGTTTATACATTTATGTAGATCATAGAAGATCTTTAATTACCTGAAACATCCAATTTCACTTTTCAACTACTCTAAAAACTCATTCTAATGTTTAGTCACAGGTGGCACAATAAGAAAGTCCTTTTAAGAACCTATTGCAAGGATTTCTTGTTTTTCTCTAACAAAATTGAGAGGCCGTTGCCCTAAATGGTTCTGGATACAAACCTGTATGAAGAAGGAACTGCAATGTATTCTGAAATGCTGTTACTTTGGAAGACAATTAAATATTTGAGAGATGTCAAAGTTTGTCTCTAATGTGACCCATATCCAGGAAGGAATGCTGTGGGGCACCTCAGAAATTAGTCAAAAATCAAAAAGAAGTGGCAGCATCTTTTCTTTTTCCCTTCCAGACCAATATTTTCAATCACTAGCAAATAAGTCCCCAGATGCACTAATGGCTTCCATCCAGGAGCTGCATCTGCTGTGTTTATGAGATCTGTACTTCATAAATAATTGCCAAATATAGAATTATTCACTTCAGTGCTATCAGAGACTGTTTTATGAGAAACCCACCAGAATTCCACCTTTGAGGTAGACCAATCACTTCGATTTAGAATTCACATGCATGTGTATCTAAGGTTAGCTTTTGTGAGGAAAGGTCATTTAGAGTGGATGAACTGTCTGGCAACTGAAGCTTTCTGAGTCACACACACTGCCACTGGCCCTTTGGCCACCAGCACTCCCATGTAAGTGTACATGTGTGGGTACACTAGTCCTTTCAGTTTATGAAAACCCTCACTCCATATAGTCAATGATGTTCTACATCCTGTGTCATATAACAAGTGACCAGTTTCTGGATTGCACATGCCAAATACTACATGCTGCCCTCAATGGCTCCAGACAGAAGGCTAAGCCTAGAGTAGCCCACAGCAACCTGGCATTGAGAAGCACCCACTGAGGTTATTGCAAAAAAACCCACTCACTTCCATAGGGACTGGATCACACATGAACTGATCTAGCAACACACAGGTATACGTAAGGGTACAGCCGCTTGTATACAAGTTCACACATTTAAAGAAGAAATAAATTGTCCCAGTTATGATCAACTTCTATAAATATTAAACAGATTAAAAAATTCAGGATGGGGGGAGGGTGGTAGGGTGGTGGAATATACAACTAAGATAAAAAGATATTGTTGTGTTTTTTAAAAAGAACCAACAGACATGAAGCTCTCAAATTGGAGAGAAAACAGAATTATATTTGAAAAGAGAGATACAGAAAGAAATTGCAAAACAGATTCAACACCCATAGCGACCCACTTGAATTTTCCCCCAACCCAAAACTAAATCTATAATCCCTAGTGCTCCCATCCTCACCCCTCGTGGCTCTGCCATCCTGTCCCAGGTTGGGGACTGTAGGATTAAAAAAGTCCTCCAGGGACTAGAAGATTGTTATTCAATCCCATAATTCTGTTATTTCTTCATAAACTCACAGTGAGGCAGCTCACTCTCCTTTCCTTCCCCTCCAGCCTTGTGTCTGGCTGGAGCTACTTTATCGAGACAAATATGTAAGGAGTAGGTCTGGTCTGGGGCCTCCAGAGGCTGTGCTTAGGCCTCTGGGATGGCAGAGGCATGGAGAGAGTGGAGGATCGGAGCACTGGGGAGTATAGATTTAGGTTTGGGTTGGGGGAAAATTCAAGGGGGTTTGCTATGGATTCTGTATCTGCCTTGTAATTTCTATCTGTAACTCTCTCTCCAAATATAATTCTGTTTTTTTCTCAGATTCATTTAAGAGCTTCACTCTGTCAAAACCCATGACACATCCATAGGCCTAAACACAAGCAGCTGGAGGCCCCAGAACAGGCCTGCTCCTTACATGTTTGTCCCAATAAAAGCAGCTCCCACCAGAGAGGGGAGGAGGAGGAGGAAAGGAGAATGAGCTGGCCTCAAAGGGAGTTTATAAAGATATAGCAGAATTATAGGATTGAATAACAATTTTCTAGTGCCTAGAGAATTTTAAACCCTATAGTTCCCAACCTGGGACAGATATAAATACTTCATAATTGAGCAACTTGTCCCTGGTTCCTATGCCCAAACTGAGTTCATATCAATATGCAATAAGTTGGACATTTGCAAAGCAGATAGTCTTCTGCAGCTAAACTCATGATGTCTTCACCTTTGATTCCAGTTGGTTGGACCTGAATAAACAGCACTGTGGAGGGCATCTCATCTTTTTAGATACTGCTGCACCTCTATCATGGTTGTCCACATTAACCCCACCCTTGGCTTTAGGAACACAAAAGCCTGTCAAGATGAAACACCTTGCAGATACGTTCAGTCTACAATGCAGCAGAAAGCTTGAGTAAAGGCTCTACATGGATATGTTTAAGTTCCGGGCATAAAGGTAATCCTAGGATAGCAGCACAAACACTGTGCAAATGCAGACCCCATACATCTTTTTAACTTAAAAGATAGCTAGGAAACAAGCTGCAACAAATTCCCACACACGTGTGAGGAGCTGACTCTGCAGAGGGCTAAGTACTTCCAAATATCTTCGGCAGCCCAGGCACCAACGACATGACATACGTAAGGGCTTCCAGCTGTATCTGGCATGTGGGCCATAAGTTTCTGGTCCTTTGTCAGGTACTAGAAAAAAAACAAAGCTCTTAATATTCGAGGCTCTGAGATACAGAAAAACATTTAAACAGAGGGGCCAACAGGGGTCAGCCCTGCCTCAGCACGGTGGAGAAGGCGAACACAGAGACATACCACTTCTATCTGCACAGCCTGTAGCACAACACAGTCAAAAGACACATTTGGAAAATACACAAGGCTTAAATAATTAATGTTATAAAGCAACTCCAGTCACGAAAACACAGCCAAACATTTGGCAACAGGAACCTGCCAAAGGAAGCATCTTAGCTCTATGACATTAGTCCAAATTCATCTGAGTTCTGCACTTTTGTACCTGAAAGAATCATGGAAGACACCTACTGGGCTTGGTTCCCTTCTCATGTGCCACACACACTCAGAAATCGAACCAAGTTCCTTGTTCGCTTATCACATCTAGCAGCTTCAGCACTACATGGATGTGGCAGCTGTCCTCCCAGGGATGGCCCTTCCAAGACAGGCTTGGTGGGAATAATCAAAGTTGCACCTTCAACAGTTGTGAGCTATACTCGTAGGATGTCTGTCTACAAGACAGTAGTTTTTACTAAAAAGGGTCACCTCATAATAAAAAGAAAAAAGAGCAACATTCTCTGAGCAAGCCTCTAGGCAATTAGTGAATATCTCTAGCACCACCCTCAGTCATCCTCCACGGTGAAGAGTATGAATGCCAAGCCTATGTGAGCTACAAAAACATAAAAGAAAAGCTCAGTCGCTAACCCTAATTCTGCAACCAGCTGAACATACAAATAGCCCAAGAATTGGCTGTGCTTGGCTTGGATGTCACTACTGTTGTGCTAATTTCAATGATGAAATTGAGCAAGTGCTTAAGATACAGAAACGTGCCTCAAATAAGCACGCACAGCTCCAACTGACTACAGTGGGAGCTGCATGGACATAATGGAGAGAATAAAGGAGCTCTCTGTGTCACATCAAATGCTGGAGCATTCACCAGATGATCTCCTTTTTCGTCACACTTTATCTCATGATCAGCTGGGCTGGAATACTAAACACATTGTCAATTGTTCAATGATGAAAAAAATAAAGCTGTAGGTTGCAGTTGATGTTTACTAAGGTGTTGATGAGTTCATTGTACCAGGGCAAAAAGCACTACAGAAGAAATTATGGGAAATGTAATCAAACGCTGAAAAATATTTAGTAGTGTTTCTGTGTCAATATGGCTGTCTTTTCACTGGTACTCCTTTTTAAAAACTAGCTAATGCTAACCCTCAAGAAGACTGTAAATGCTGTGGTTTGCTTCAGATTTACTGAAACACTGAGTATCGCAGGCATATCCCATACACTACACTAACACTAAAGAGAAAGATGAAACTCAACTCTGTAAAGTTCTACTAGTTCAGCTTAAAAAATAAACAAAAACCCAAAAAAAGTCACACAACAAACAGACACCCCAGAAACACCAAAACAACAAATAGCCACCGTACTGGTGATGTCCTGAACTCCACAACAGTTCTGCAGCCAAAACTGTCTCCCAAGATCTGCTGCTTATTCCTGTCTTCTGCTCAATGTCCTGAGAAGCCACAGGCAACAAATAATGCAGTATCTGTAACAGGACTTTGGTACCATGTAAATTCAAATCTTCCACTTTCATTCTAAAATGAATAAATTAACAGACAAACCAAAGTGAACCCAGAAGTTATTCTCTTCTCTAAGTACCAAGTAAGCCCAAGTCCAGATTAGGAGCAGGGCAAAAAGGCTACCAGATTAATTTCTGTCATTTTAATTTTTGGTTTCTGTAGTCTTTAGGAGTTTTTATTTGTTCACCCACAAAAACTTGCCTGAATTCACTACTGAATTTACTTGTCTATCTGCACTCAAAAGTTTCCATCTGCAGGTTGCTTTTTTTTATGATACAGCAAGAAAACTCACGCAAAGAAGAAAAATTCCTTCTTTGAGGAACTCAGAAATCATGCGTTTCTTTGAAAAAATGTTCAGTATCAAAAGAAGATGCAAATGGAATGAAATTTGTTGGTTCTTTCTCAGAGAGCAGACTCTGCCAGCAACTAAATATACTTTTAACATAAGCAAAGTAAAGTTATAACGGTTGTAAAGAAACCACAACTTCCAACTCATTCTAAATAAGAAGAAAAATTGTTTAGTTATTCTGATTCTTTTTTTGTCATGTATATTCATGCTGATGGGCTGGCTTAAATAGAAAACTCTCAACTCTGTCTTTTTGAAACATTAAAAGGGACAAACCTGCTTGCTGGGGTCTGTTTCTTTGAGGGTTTTATATACAGTGGAAATGTTTACATGCAAATCAAAAGAGATGAGAGGCTAACCATTAACAGACCTGGATCTTCTAACACTCCTTTCAAACAAACAGGTAGGGAGTGATTTAAAAAAACCCTCCCAGTGCTTGTTTCTTTTCTGGTATTCTAGTTCAGAAATCCTTAGTCACTCCTGAATGTGTGTTCAGACACATTCAAATCTCTGCTTATGTTACAATATCATTAAATGAGAATAACATTAGTCTACCTGTCAATTTGCCATGGCAGAGCATTTTCTGGCACTTGGCAAGTCATTCCTAGAGGACTCGTTCAGCATATGGCCAAATGTTACACAGAAACTAAAGAGACATATGTTCAGCATGGTGGAGGGGAGGAAGAGGAAAGCAGAAAGTATTGGTAGAAGTTAATCTCTTGTAGCATTCGTTTTGTTTTCTACAAAGGCCAAGTTCAAAGAGTCAAAGTCTTTGTATTCATCCCTACTGCATTTGTCTGTAATGCTGGGAGAACAGTTACATCTACAGCCTGTATCTTTTTCTTGAGCTTAATCTCCTGGTTAGTAAGTATTCACCATATAGTCAGTCAACATGCATATCACACCTGCCTTCGGCTCCTCCTTGATGCATATCATTCGTACCTTAGCAAATGCTGTAGTGTTACTGATGTGATGACTCGCACTTCACAATTAGCAAAACCACCGAATTGTTAATGCTTTACCAACCAGCTTTTTTTCCTAATTGCTCTTAAAAGAAAATCAAAATAGTTTTATGCTACAGTTTAGAGATTTAACAGCAGCATATTTTTAGAGTTAACATTTTCAAAACTCATACCATTTTCATTTTTCAGTCACTCCTATGATCAAAATTACCTTCCAGTTCATGGGAACAAAAATAAGTGGGCTCTAAAGTTCTGACACTTGCATAATCCATTACAGCACAGAAACAAGAAAACAGCAGTGAACCCTAAAGCTAAAAGCAAATTATTGCCAAACCGTAAAGTTCTGGGAATTTGGCTCAGTGATGTTTTCCTTCTGTTTCTTTATAATTGCAGGAAACTATAAACCACCTGACAGGTTGGGGACAAAAGGACTTCTGCAATAGGTTGTTTCCTAGCAGTATAGGTAGTAGTCTGACTTTCTGATGAGTATGGGGAGAAAACAGAGCACAAAGTAAGTCTATGGAGGCTTCCCTCACATGCCTAATCAAACTGAGGCCACAGCAAACACTCGTACATGCAGTTACAATAGGATATAAAGATGGTTCTTTCTTCCAGGATTTTATCTGTTACCATCAGTAAAATAACTGAGTGCAGGCCAGGCACCGCCTTTTAACTGGCAAATACTGTCTTGTTAGTGGGTGAGGTTATTGAGAAACCAGAGATGTTGCAGACAGGACAGCTTAGTAACAGAAAAAAACCACAACACCTGTAGGCTAAACAAAGACTCTGAGATTGCATTTTGAAAATGTATTATTTTTACCTTACACTTTCACAGTGGGAAGAACAAAGAGCTACAGCAATATCTGTGATTCAGCTAAGTGTTAGAGATGGTTCTGCAGAAAGAACCAAGACAAAAAAATCCTGAGGGCACAATTTATTCTTGGGTGGCAAGCCAAAAAAAAGAGTGCTCATGTACTCTTCTCCATCTCTTCCACACACTTCAGATTCCCATTGGGCCAGCTTTGCTGCACTCCTAAACCACTGGTGTCCCTCCAAAGGTGAACTGAACGCCTGCAATAATAATATTAAAACACAAGGAATGGTGAGAGAGGGAAAAAACAGGATTAAGCCCTGCAGCTTTCAGTGACAGGTGGGGCTCAATGATTCTAAACAGACCATAGTCCAGGAAACATCAGGTCACACTTCAAGATCAAATGGAGATGACAACTAAGTCTCTGACTACTTCTCATCCATCTTAAAGCCCCTGTTGCTTCTCAAATGTCATCAACATGTTGTAGTTCACAGCATGCTTACAGATATTCCCTGAAAGCCAGAAGAGAGATAAGCTGCTTTGTTGTAAACGAATCTATATTTTCATTTTTTAGCACACAGTATTCGGTTCCTCAACAATCAATGCCACCAGTTATTAGAGCAATTGCATTACTGGCCGAGGAACTAATGTTTCAGGTTTCCTTTGGATGTACTGATCAATACTTTCTTGGTCTGGTTTCCAGACATCCACTCTCTATCTGGAAAGGCTTCTTGCAAAAAGAAAAACAAATCTGGGCATTATTTTTATTAATTTTATCCTGAAAAATAATATTACCTGTCCTCTGCAAGCATTTACATTAACTACTATGTTATTTATCCCTTCAAATTAAAAAAAATGCTTCTGAAGGAAGATACTCCTTCAGCTAATTCAAGAGATATAGTTGTAAAACCTTGAATGTTACTCTGACTGGTAAAGTCAAAGAGCATGTTCCAGACCTCATGCGAAAATGGATCAAAGACAGTCATATCAGCTTTGAATCTAAGGTGTCCATGGGTAGCAATGAAAAGCCCCGAAGAGAGAGTTGTTTAAGTCCTAGAAGCAGAACACGTGCATTAGGACAGCAGTGTCCTATTTATAGCAATAGAGGGCTATAAGAAAGCTGTTATAACTAGCCTGTAAGGAGCAAAGGTCTGATAAAACTATATTGTTTCTGGAGTTGCCTCGTGAAGACACAGCAGAAGGGTCTTTGCCTAGCGGTCATTGTGGAACAGAAACCTCTAAAGGAGAAGGAAACTTCCTCTATGTTCTTTCCATCGTAACTCCATCGAAACAGCAGCTCCCAGTTCCCTGCTGAGATGAACTCTTTCCCTTGCTTACACAGACTCCAGCCACCAAGCAGAATAAGCCTTTCATTCTTGAATGTTAAAATCTTGCTTCTTCCAAACTCCTCAATACTGTGAGACAGAAGAAAGAACCTCACTCTCATACCAAAGATAACACATTCTTTCTAATAGCAAGTTATCACATCTACAGTTGCTGTCAGAAACTGTAGCTCTGCTCAAGGTAGAGCCAAGTGACAGTAAACAGGCAGGAGGAGGGATATTCCACACATGGGAAGCTGTTCTCAGGTCTCAGCACACGAAAAACTGAAGACACAAAGAACAAAGCCTGCTACCTACTGTACATGTCCTCTTGCACCTTTACCCAAAACCTGCTGTATTTCCTTCCACTTACTTGAAGAAAGTGAACTGAACACCACTAGCTCTCTGCAGCCAGAGAATTGTGACATGCAGTGAGGCTTCTGAGGACTTCCCTTAGTGACATTCAACTGGAGACTGCTCTGTGACCTTCAGACAGGAACGTGGCCTCCCAGGGGAGCTTTAACCCTTCTATACTCATTGTGACTCTTCAACCAAAGTCACTGCATCTACAGACCTGTAACTGCTGAGTACCTATACAAGGTGCAGAGAGATTTCACACGCTCCACATTTACCTTGCAACAAGGAGAGAGGTCAAAGCCTTTAGTACCTAATAATTTCAAAACCACTTTCAAATTCTTAGTTAAAAGCATTTCATTCTAAAGACAAGAATAGTTTCATATTTTTTATCTCCAGCTATCAGTAATAGGGCACAGATTACAGGGTAAGTAGTGCATACTAAGGGTAAGTAGTGCATACTAAGAGCAAAACACTTGAAAATTAAACAGAAATTCTGTGGATTTATCAGTCTAAGTCTTACTTCTTTATGTTCATACCTGTACATTTTTCAAGGTAGTTAGTAATGCAAGATAGGAATTTATGTGAATCAGACAATGATCCTACAGTCCAGAGGAGAACCGGGAAAATGATCAGAGGGCTGGAACACCTCTGCTACAAGGACAGGTTGAGGGAGCTGGAGTTGTTCAGCCTGGAGAAGAGAAGGCTGCAGCGAGACCTCCCAGTACCTGAAGAGTGCCTACTAGAAGGCTGGAGAGGGGCTCTTTACAAAAGCCTGTGGGAATCAGACAAGGCGCAAACATTTAAATTAAAGAATTTAAGATTTAAATGAGATGTTACGTACAACGTCTTTACCATGATAGTGGTGGAACTCTAGAAACTGTTGCCCAGAGAGGTGGTTGGGCCCCATCCCTGGAGAAATTCAAGGTCAGGCTCAACAAGGCTCTGAGCGACCTGATCTAGTAGAGGATGCCCCTGCTTACTGCAAGGATGTTGGACTGGATGACATGTGGTGTTCCCTTCCAACCAAAACCATTCTGTGACTCTATGATTTAACACCACGAACGTGAATCAACTTGGAATTCTGAGCATTTTGCTAAAAATCCTCCCAAGCCAATTTTTTATTATTTAACTGTTAGGGTACATAGTCACTACTAGAATAGAGACTATGCCACTGGCATATAACGTTTGCTAATCATGTTAGGAATATTAAAAGTACCATTTGACCATATCTTTGTGCAATTTGAACAAACCATTTCTTCATGTACAGTGTTGTATCTGACTGAGTTGTCCCTACTTCAGGAACTTTTTTTTTTTTTTTAATAATTTCAAAAGATATTTTTCAGGCATTTTTCAGGTCTGACTAAAGAGATGTTCTGTAAGTCACTGCTTAAGCATCTCTCAAGCATATGTATTTTGAGAAGCACAAATATGAACACAAAGTACACATATAAAACTCCACCTCTCCTTATGTAATGGAAATTTTGCATGCTTGCTTTCTGCAAATGAAATTTCCTAGTTTCAAATGCATTGCCCTTGAGGGTATCAAGTAATGTGATAAAATACTGAAAGGTTTCTGCTGTTACAATGAAGGTCAGTACACAGTGGATCATTTCTTTTGTCTCACTTTTCCAAATGATCAGAGCACTAAGGCAATAAGAAGGAAGCTAGTGCTTTTATGTGATGCAAAATCATCAAGCTGTATGTCCAGTCATTGCCTGGTGCTGCACTGCAGTTTCTGAAACAAATCCTCGCTTGTCCCCAATGACATTAGGAGAGCTCAAGATCTGCTTCTATTTTAAAGTGTCAGAAGCATTTTCCCTTTAAGGTTGAAAAATGGTCTTGATCACAGCATCTGGCATTATTGTTTGAAAGAATCAGCATAATTTATCATAGTATTCATTTATTAAACACATGCATGTGGAAGTTAAATAAAGTGATAGGAACAAAGTGTAAATAGTATGCACGGAGCCCACTGAGAATGCAGATGGAATTTCCACGGTTCACCTGACGCTTGTCTGATTTAATGAAGACAGTAAATTGCACAGCACAGTAACTGCATTCCATGCTGCATACACCACCATGCAGCCACAGCTACAGGGGACAGATATTCCCTTTCTTCTAGCTTTACAATATTCTCTCTGATCACCACATGGTATATTGAACAACAGTCTCTAGGATATGGGAGATGGTCTCTAATGTATGCATATTAGATATATGGATAAGAGGAAAACTACCAGGGAGCATTCTTATTTTCCTCACCCCTACCCTCTCCACACACAGAAGTTGAAGAATAGATTAATTCTTTGTCTGGTTGCCATGAAAACTAAGACATGTAGCCTTACCTCAGAGGAAATGATGTTCTACTCACACAATGAATAAGAAATGAGAGCTGCATGGTCCTACCTCAGCAACACAAAGCTGAGTCAAAAGAAAATCTTCCTAAAACCCAGGCATGTGTGGATTCTAATCAGCTCTGTTTATAACGTATGATCATAGTTAATTGTTCATTAATTCCACCATGTCATTTGTTCAGAGATTATATCCTCCACGTAATGAGTGTTTTGGGGTACTCTCCACCAGAGGAAATTAAAACAGATAATAGCTGTGATTTTAAATAGTCTTCTTAGCAATCTTAGGTTTTAATCCATTGACTGTAACCACTTTTAAAAGGTTTCAAAACATCAAAAATTGTCTATTCTCCCAAGAAAGGAAATGCACATGTGTAAATCAACACATCTGCAGAACAGATTCTTCTCTCCAGCACCGGGACCTCACTATGACAGCCACCTCTGTACAAAGAAAGCCCTCCTCTGCAGGGGATGGGAAGGCAGAGGACCTCAAACCTCCAGGTACATAATTTATACCCAGTTCAGCAGGCAGCCCAGATTTTAGTTACTTGCAATTAGTATTAATGCCACTGCAAATGCTGAATGAACCATCACTAAAAGAGCACACAGCACTAAATGCCTGTATAAACGATAGTGGGGATGTTCATGTTTCACTCCTGGATCTAGGAAAATAATAAATTAACTTACTCCACCTTCAAAAGATGAGATGTACATCCACAATGTCACAAAGAACACACCCAGCTGAACAGAATCATAGAATCGTAGAATGGTAAGGTTGGAAGGGACCTCAAGGATCATCTATAGCTCCAACTCCCTGCCATAGGCAGGGACACCTCCCACTAGTACAGCTCACTCAAGGCCTC
>VWZE01017038.1:88385-107096 GCA_013396675.1 Eubucco bourcierii
TGTGCTTGGGATTGTGCCTACCCAGGTGCAGGCCCTTACACTTGGCCTTGCTGAATTTCATGAGGTTGGCCTGGGCCCATCTCTCCAGCCTGTCCAGGTCCCTCTGGATGGATCCCTGCCCTCTAGCAAGTCGACTGTGCCACACAGCTTGGTGTCATCTGCAAACTTGCTGAGGGTGCACTCCATTCCTCTGTCCATGTCACTGACAAAGATGTTAAACAGCACTGGTCCCAGCACTGACCTCTGAGGGACACCACTTGTCACTGGTCTCCAGGTGGACATTGTGCTGTTGATCACCACTCACTGTGTGCGACCATCCAGCCAATTCCTTATCCAGCAGTGCTCCACCCATCAAGTCCATGTTTTTCCAGTTTGGTGACCAGGCTGTCATGTGGGACAGAGTCAAATGCCTTACTCAGGTCCAGGTAGATGACAGCAGATGATATCAGAATAACACAAACACTTAACTATTTGACTGCTTAGCTGAGTCTCCAGAATCACGGATGTGTCAGGATGTGACAGTACATTCCTATCTGCTTGTATTTCTTCTCCCTTGCAGTCTTAGGGCAAGGTAATCCTTAACAGTTTTCATGAGACTGAATTTGCTATAGGGTCATAATGTTTTTGGAGGGCTGTCAAAAAGATATCAGTGTTAGTGATTGAAATGGCTCCTTTTGGTCACAGAAAAAAAAGTACATAGCGAAAAATGTGTAGGTAAAAACCCAACAAATTACATGGAAATTATTTGGGTTTCATTTCTTTGTTTCTCAGAATGTGTTTAATAATTGACTTAAATATTTTGTTAAGCTTAAATAGAATTTATGACTTCAAGCATATCAAATCTGCATTTTTCAAATTAGGAATCTTATCTGAAAAAAATTGCCCTGAATTAGTTGGTATGTTCTGAACATACATTTGTTTGTGGCATACAAATAACTGTTCAATGGAGAATTTATATACTTAAAATTTACATGTTGGATTAATACCTCTGTAACACCAGCCATATAATGAGTTAATTAGCTGCTTAATAAGCATGATTAAATCAATAATATGACTAATTATCATCTGTGACTTAGTGTTAGGTGGCTTTATTTGCCTTATTTAATGGACTTAATTTTTCTCATCTTCAAGATTTTCTCACTGTTAGTGTTTGATCGTTCTTTAAAAACAACACAAAAACCAACAAAACAACAAAAAAATGAAACCTATGAAGAAAATAATGTCATTGAAATGCCAAGTTTGGCTGTTGATTAGTTTCCTTGGTATTTCTGTCAAAATAAATGATGTCATCTTCAGATTGCAGGTGCTCAAGAACTGGGATATAGCATTTCAGGACAGACCTTTTCTTCTAAAAACTCTCTCTTCTGATGAGGTAAATCACCATGGCCTCCATTCAACACGTCATTTAAGACTGGACTCGTCATTACGCATATTGTTGTCTCTATACTCACTGAATTACAAATAGCCTTACATTTAAGCACCAGGTTAAGTATTTTGCTGGATTAGTGCCAGAACATTTAGCATTTTTGACTGACCAGACTCATGACAACAAAGACCTCATACAATTTGCTTAGTCATTTGTAAGCACAGAGAAACAATGTCGCATCTTTTTATTGTGTTTTTCTGACTGAAAACAGAAGTAAAAATTAAATAGATTTCAAAACCAGAAGCTGCTTGAAGTTTTGCTCTCCTGTCAGCTCACCACATAAAGCTCATCAGCCTATGTATTTGAAAATATTTTGGCTTTCTGAAAACTGAGATCTGTGGCCAGCATATAACATTGTTTTCCCTTATACATTTCGATTACAAATGGCTAATACATCTTTTGTAGGCTTATAAAATCAAAGCAAAGAGAACCATTCCTTGGAACAAAGCAAAGGAACTTAGTTCTCAGAAGGGAACGATTTCTTTAATTCCCTCTTTCTGATGAGATAGGTGAGTTTCCCTCATTTTGCAAGCTACACTAAAAGTGGTTGTTTGACTCCCTTCAACATGCACTCCCATCATTCAGGAAAGGCAACAACGCCACGGTCCATGGGTCAGATGCTTTTTAAAAATCATTCTAAGTACAATGTGACGAGACTTCGAAGAAAAAATGGAATTAAAATGTTCTCTAAATTACCACAAGTATGTTAACAAAGCAAGGCTAAAGGACCTTCCTTCCACCTACTTCAGTGGACTGGTAGCATGCAGTGTCAGGGCAGTTGTCAACAGTCTCCCACAAAATACAACTGTCTTTTCTTAACTGCAGGAGTAGTGTGAAATCCAGCATTATTATCACTGTCACTGCTCTGCTATTAAACACTCTAGTTCTGCCATTTGTAAAGAGTCTGTGTTGTCATTCTGGGGCTGGTTAATACACTCCCTCTGAGTTACCACTGACCTTGTCCTCTCTTGCCACCACTCTTCCCCTGAGCGGCCATTAATGTCTCTTCATCAAACAGCAGGATGTATTCAAAATAAGGTTGTTACATGTTAAACCTAAATTGTACTGCTAGAAAATCCTCCCTAAAGATATGCAGTCCTAATTTGTATCTGCCAAATACATGAACTATAGACAATCACATTTACTGAATCACAATAATGAGATACTTGTGAAATAAAACGGATTTCAGGCAACCCACATGCTAATAAGGCTTCATATACTTGATCTGTTTGAATGTACAAAACTATCTAAGAGGCAAAAGACTGAATAGCCATCTGAACAATAAATGCATAAAATGACAAAACCGACTGCCACTAGTTAACTATGCCACTGTGCCTGTTTCCATAAAGAAAAAAAAAATTGCTATTTTGGATACCTAAAGCAGACAAAATTGAACTCACAGGAAGATCCAAAGTATTGCAATATTCCCACTGCAAGCCTCCAAAAGCTCTGGTGGGGATTTTGGTGGCTAGTTTTTTGCAAGATCTCCCCTGCTCCCCACCTCAAGTTTTTGTTTTTTCTTTCTATGTTTCTTCAGTCTTTCCTTGTGATATTACTTAGTTTGAATGACAATATAAACTGTGACTTTCTTTTCCCTCTGAGATATTACTTTTTAACCTTTTTCAGGCAACTTTTTAGACAACTATTTTCTAAGAAACAGGCAGGCACAGAGAGCATATCTGGCAAAAACTAGGACAGAGATTCTGCCTTGTCAAGAAAATGTGAGAAAATTTTACTGCAAAATGAAAAAAACACACAGAAAGACATTTTGGTTTCACTCTTAAACATCAAGATTAAAGAACTGTATCTTTTGGTTAGTAGACAGCTATTTTAGGGAACTGCTGGTTTATGGGTGTACATGAATTGCTCTATTTTGTACCAGAAATAACTGACGATCCCTGATTAATTTGTGGTTACTTCTTTGTATGTGGACCTTGACAAATCAGTAGGCTACATATCATCAGTATAAATTCATGCGACCAGGTAACAGATAAAAGACCTTATCTTTTCAAGGACTGAATCAGATGCAATCTCTTGGATGTCCTCCAACCAATTAAATTTCTCAACCTGCTATATAAAGCTGGAGGGTTTTTATCTTTTTGCCTACTTCGATGCCTGAATTTCTCCCCCCTATCAAGCTAGCATCTCTGTGCAGGGAGGAGGGGCTGACAAAGAGGACTGCAGTCCCACAGCAGCAATGCAATCAGAGAGCAGCGGCCCTGCAGGCAGCACTGTATTTGCTCGCTTGCAGCAGGCTGATGCTCTCAGGGAAAAGACCCAGCCCCTTAGCCATCTTCTCAGTCATACATCACCTTAACTGCTCACAGAGCCTATCCGCACTGTCCTGAAAGGAACCGCAGGCCTCCTTGAACTAAGCAGGGTTTGGAGCTCAGACCCCGGCAGAGACTGAATTTGTGCTGGCTTTGTCCTATTCTGCTCCCTCCCTTTCGAGGTTTGATGCACTGGCTCAGCCTGGGCAAGCACTGCAGGCTAATAAGAAGCTCCTCGGGATGAGGGGCTCGTCTCCCAGCAGCTAGTTACCGCCGAAGTCAAACCGAACGTCTGGGTCAGCTGCCCTAGCGGCTCCTCCTGTATTTCCTGTTTAATTGCTGCTCTCATTTCAACACCAGGGCTCTAATGCTTTTATTCCTTTTTGCTCATCTTCCTCCAGTCTGACATATTTTAAAAGCCCACCAGCTTTGTTTGTTATTTGAGTTAGGCAGTAAACAAGGAGAAAGGGGTAGTTTTGCTGATGGGAACGAAGGGCTACGATTTTGAACAGCTTCCCTGAGGGTCTTGTTTGGTCACAGCATCTCCTGGCTTTTCAACCCAAGGCAGATTGTGCATGTGGCCTTTCAAGCTGAATTTATTGCGTATGTTCAGCGGTTCTCCTAATTGGACCTATGACTTGACCACATTTCAGTGAGTTTAGCTTCAAGGAAAAGAGGCACATAGGTCAACAAGGAGATACATGCAACATTACAAAGTATACCACATTTAGCCTTTTAGATTTAAACCCATGCACTTCTAATACCAGAATTTGGACAATTTTCCTGTACATTGGTTGGGCAAAACAAAAACAGTTCTGAGAGTTTTACAAAATCTTTATGAACAGCACACATTTCTATCTGCAGCTTAACTAGTAGGATTATGAGTATGAGGGTGGTGAGACTCTGGAATCACAGAACATTGGGGTTGGAAGCAAATTTGAAAATTCATCCTGTCCAATCCCCCTGCCAGAGCAGGATCACCTAGAGTAGGTCACACAGGAACACATCCAGGCCAGTTTGGAGTCTAAAATGAAGGAGACTCCACAACCTCTCTGGGCAGTCTGTTCAAGGGTTCTGTCACTCCCACAGTGAAAATGTTTTTTCTTTATGTTTACATGGAACCTCCTCTGCTCCAGCTTGCTCCCATTGCCCCATGTCCTGTCACTGGGCATCTCTAAGAGGAACCTGGCTCCCTCATCATGACACTCATCCTTCACATCTTTATAAACACAAATGAGGTCACCTCTCAGTCTCCTCCTCTCCAAGATAAAGAGACCCAGCTTCCTCAGCCTTTCCTCATAAGGAAGATATTCTACTCCCTTAATCATCTTTGTGGCTCTGTGCTGGACTCTCTCAAGCAGTTCTATGTCCTTCTTGAACTGAGGGGCCCAGAACTGGACACAGTATTCCAGATGCAGCCTCACCACGGCAGAGTAAATGGGGAGGAGAATCATTCTCAACCCATTAATCACTCCCTTTCTAATATACCCCAGGATGCCATTGGCCTTCTCGGCCACAAGGGCTCATTGTTAGATCATGGTCGTTCTTCTGTCTATCAGGGCTCCCAGGTCCCTTTTCTCTGTGCTGCTCTCCAACAGGTCAGTCCCATACCTATACTGGGTCATGGGGTTGTTCTTTTCCAGATGCAGGACTCTACACTTGTTTTTATTGTATTTCATTCCATTTCTCCCTGCCCAACTCTGCAGCCTGTCCAGCTCTGGCTGTGTCAGCCACTTATCCCAGTTTGCTGCCATCGGCAAACTGGCTGACAGTGCACTCTGTGCCCTCATCTAGATGACTGATAAGTGTATTGAACATCCCTGGTCCCAGTGCCTGTCCCTGGGGGATCTCACTAGATACAGGCCTTCAATTAGACTCTGCCCCACTGACCACAACTCTCTGATTTCTTCCCTTCAACCAGTTCCCAATCCACCTCACTACCCAATCACCCAGACCACACTTCCTCAGTTTAGCTGCAAGGATGTTGTGGGAAACAGTGTCAAATGCTTGTCTGAAACCAAGATAAATCATATCTACTGTACTACCATTACCTATCCACCTGGTTATGTCCTCATAAAAGACTGTCAGACTGGTGAAACATGACTTTCCCCTTATAAAGTCATGCTGATTGCTCCTAATGATCCTCTTGTCCTTGATATGCCTTGAGACTGCATCAAAGATAAGTTCTTCCATCACCTTTCCAGGGACAGAGATGAGGCTGACCTGGGTCCTCCCTCTTGCCCTTTTTGAAGAGTGGAGTGACATTTGTTTTCCTCCAGTCCTCAGGCACCTCTCCTGTTTCACATGGCTTAACCAAAGACAATGGAGAGTGGTCTCCCACCAGTTCTTCCAGTACCCATGGGTGCATTCCATCAGGACCCATGGATTTATGGGTGTCCAGGCTGCCAATTGCTCCCTAACCCAGTTCTCATCAACCAAGGAAGACTCCCCTCCTTTATCTTGACTTCCTCACAGACTTAGTGCTTCCGAGGACAATGTCAGCAGTATAGACAGAAACAAAGAAGGCATTCAGCAACTCCACCTTCTTTGTATCCTGTCACCAGGGCACCCACCTCATTCAGCAGTGAGTCTATATTGCCTCTAGTATTACTTTTTCTTCCCTCAATGCATTTGAAGAAGCCCTTTCTGTTGCCCTGACTTCCCTAGCAAGGTTTAATTCCTAGGAGGCCTTAGCTCTCCTAGCTGCCTCCCTGCATCCTTTGACACCAGTCTTATACTTCTTTCAAGTAGTGGCCAGCCCTTCCTTCCATGGGCTATAGACTCTCCTCTTCCACGCAAGTTTGCTCAGCAGTTCCCTATTTAACAATGCAGGCCTCCTAGATTCCCTTATTTATTTCCTAGTTGTTGAGTATAGGTTGCCCGGGGTGGGGGGGATGTGGATGCCTCCTGCTTGGGTGTGTTCAAAGCCAGGCTGGATGAGGTCTTGAGCAGCCAAGTCTAATTGAGAGGCACACCTGCCCATGGTGGGGAGATTGGAATAGATGATCTCAAAGGTCCCCTTCAACCTAATCCATTCTAGTCATTCTAACAGAGCTTTTAACCAATGCCTTGGAATACTACAGAAAAGAAAATTAATCTAAGTAACAGTTAATGGATATTTATACTGAATATCAAATGCCATAATTAGAACCATTATCATGCATGGTTCCTCTCCACCAAAAGCTTTTTAATGAGCATACACTTTTTAGAAAAAAACACATTTCTCCCCCAGAATCATGGCAAGACACCAGCAAAAATGCTCCTGAGACCTGTGGATGCCACTAAGAGGTCACACACCAGGTCAGCACTGATCAACCCCAAGGTCATAAAAAACTATAAACTCTGTACAAGTCTTACATTGCAGCAAAGGTCATTAATCAAAGCATGCAGGAAATGTTCTATATCAAGAACAGAAGAATATTCAGTGCTTGCCATTTGAAAAGACATTTTAAAAATGGGCAGGAAAAATATGGAGATATTTTACATAATGAAAAAACAGAGATTAAATAAAATGTTTTTTAAGATCAAACTGAGTCTGCAGAAGAACCCCCAACTCTTTGTTTGTGGCTTGGATGACTTGGAAGTTTATGTACTTTTATCTTTTATGTGGGTAGTGTGTGCTGAGTGTGCAAAATATTTATTAAGCCTTCTTTAAGCATAATCAGCCATTCTTGTACTACAAATAAGGTAGACAGGAAGATATCAGATAGGAACATCAAACAACATACACTTTTCCATAAGTGTTAAAAAGCGTTGGCTGTTCCTCAGGCTGCCCTACTTTAAAACTTTGATTGTGCACCCACTGTCATGAGAGATGTTTGCCTCTCAACATCTTTTTAATCTTTTCAGACTGGGAGAAAAACAGCAGTCTTTAGTTACCAGAATTTTGATATTTAACAGCTTCAAAGTGCCGGTGGTTTCAAATTAAATCAAGTGTTAAGAAAAACTAGGACTGCAGGTATCCAATGCATTCATTCATTCTCCTTGAAGATGTTTTCTTTGCTTAGTTTGTAAAAATATAAAAAGGGAAGACTTTCCCACTCACTTCTCAGAAATATTTTGCTATGGGATGTTTTAACTCTTCTGAGTCTTGTGTGAGAAAAAGGAAACCGTCCACATCCACCTTTCAGAACATACTGTCTGATAGTGACAGGTCAAAGAAAGCCTCTTTGAGAGTGGTTTCCTCTGCACTATAGGAGAATGTTGCATCTACTCATCGATAGATTGAGGGTCTTTGTTTAACTTACTGCACCACCAAGTGCATGGTACCCATCTGTCATCTCTTGGGGGACCTTTCTCTTCAGGTGTGGAGAGTACCTCAGGCTTGTTCACCTGTGCTTCAAGGTCTAGGCATCTATTTCTAAATAACAGCTGTGTTAGTTTTCCTAGAGTCTGGGCATGAAAACATAAGCCTCAGAACCAGAAATGATTGCTAGGTTCATAAAAATCTGAAGGGTGCAGGAGAACAGGTTAGACTCAGGTCACCTGGGACCAATGGGAAATTCAGCTGATGAGAGGCTGAAAATGCTAAACATTAAGCTAGTGATTGATGAATGGGAAATGATTGCAATTTTGGAGACACCATGACAGGACCCAGAAGGTGTGGTGAGGCTGTTACAGCAAAAAGAAAAGAAAAGAAAAAAATGCTGTGTGGGAGAAAATGAAATTATTCAACCTATGAAGGAATCTCATCCAAAGCTATGAATGCTTATATTTAGAAGATACTCTGATTACAGTTCTGGTAAAAACAAACTGAAAGTCAGTGGCTCAGTTCCACCTTTGTATTCTGTTAGTAAAATGTCCTGTAAACCCCTGTGGGGATGTGGAGGGAATACCTATCCAGTGGATATTGTACAACTTTGCTTTTCCATGTGTTTCCAGATGGATAAGCTTGGGGACAGCATATAGGACATGTCACTAGGAAGGACAATGCACCAGCTACCTGTGACAATCTTGCTTAGCTGAGGGGAGTTATCAGGAGTTATTCTGTGTTCTAACTTTTACAAATAATCTCCAAGAACATGAACCCATGTGTTGAACAGAAAGTGAATTCTACAGTTCAATCTTCTACTAACACCAAACAAGCCAGGTAAAATCATAGTATATTAGAGGTGAACCATGAACACTGTGCAGAGATTGCTGGTGATACCGTCATTTAAGGAACTTACAAAGAAGTATCAAAGTTGAAAACAGACCACTGAACTTTTTGATCTCTTGTACCTAATGACTCCTTCCTACAAATAGTCTCTTCATTTTTTAAAAAAAGGCGTTTATAATTCCTTTAGGAATCAGTGATGGGGATGGAACAAAATCATACTGTAAATTACATACATGAAGAAACAAATGACTTATATGCAGCCACACAGTACACACTTCTGCAAGCATTGCTAACAGCTTCATGTTCAGTTTCTTCCTAAGGACCCAGACCTGGAGTGAGCCTGGCTTTCCAAGAGCCACTGAGGAGGAGTAAAGGAAACACAGCTGCTCTGCAATTAACATTTGCCTTGGAGCATCAGGTGAACCCTCCCAGTGTCAGTGCTACCTAACAGATGGGATACGCACTCTGGGAAGCAGGGACATTTTGGAGGTGGACTGGTGCGAGCACACAGACAGGGAGTCACAACCAAACCCCTAATCACCTAACCCTTGCCCTGCACACATACAAACACACTGCCATAAGTACATGCATATGCACATTACATCTATGCATAAGTACATTACATATGTGCTTTGCTGTATAGAAATCCTTTCCTTGTAGAGGGTATGAGTTTTTATACTCAGGTTGAACTCTTCAGCAGTCAGAGCACAAAGGCACCATGCAAGCAACAGTTTACAAAAGCACTATACACACCTTGGCAGATCATATCATCATTAGAAGAAGAGTATTTGTGTTACACTCCAAGGTTACTCCTCAGTACTAGTGAAATATGAAAGTACTTTTAATTCAGATTGGTTAATAGTTGCTTGGAGTCTATCAGAGTCCAAGGATTTGCATAATCATGGTGCTTACTTCTAAAATATGATCATGCAAAAATCAACCACTTCGGTAGCTCCAGGAAATCCTTTCACAGTACTCAGAATTCAGCAACTACCTATCTCCTTTTCTGACTTCCCTTCCAAACCCTTTTCTCCAGCATAATCTGCATACTTAGAAACAACTTATTTCAAAAGGCAGAGGCCACAGGGCTAGGGATAGGGCTGTAGCTCAGAGCTGAGCTGATGGGATTTCACAAAATGAAGAAACAGTTTTCTCCTTTCAGAAATACCCTCCATATTCAACAAAAATACAAACAACTGGATTACTATACCCTCATCCCATCTATGCATATATGCTCAAGGAGGTATTACAAATGCGTGTGGAATACTCGAATATAATTCAAGCTCAGTTAGCAAACAGTGATTTTTTCCTTGCTATGCACCAAAATAGAGCTGCTCAGAAATCTGCTCGGAATCTACAAACCACAATTTTCTGTAAGTCATCACAGACTGCTTTGCAGAAAGCAGGCAGTGATTTCCACTGACAGTGGATCAAGTATCAAAGTGACACATGCAGCCTTTCACAAGGGAAGCACATGACAAGGTCACAGTGGCTTTTTGTATTTACAAATTATTAAATCAATGGGTGAAGCACCAACACACCTGAGAGCCTTCCTGGCTCTTGGTAGAGATACGTTCACCAGAGACATCAAGTTTAATGTCACTGATGAAGATTTTGTGGAGCTAGCCTCTGCTAGGCATTATGTGTGTCATACTAGGCCCATGAAATAAATGCAGACCTTGTGGCTGTATAACTTGTCGTGAAGAGGTAGTGAATGCCCCTTACAGTGTTGACCTTTGTTCCCTGCTTGTGCTCATCAGCAATTGACGTGGTAACAGAGGCCTTGTATAATACCACTTTTACCAAGAAGTAACTATTTCTATGAAGTCCCACGGTTGGGTAAACATGGGGTAGGTTATATTCTGCATAACAAGGGTATCGGAAAGATAAGTGAATGCCTTCTACCTTGTGATTTTCTCTTTAATGATGGATGATTTTCAATAAAAAATTAGGAAGATTAAAAAACTGGATGAAGCCTTGAGCAGCCAAGTCTAATTCAGAGGCATTGCTGCCCATGGCAGGGACCTCCCAAGTAGATGATTCCCCTCCAATCTGAGCCGTTCAATGATTCTAAAGAGGTTTAAACCCTTTAGCTTCCCAATAAGCTACTACCATGAATAAAGCACAGCCAAACAACAAAAAAAGTTAAGCAAAATATCTCATCTCAGATCAGTAAAACAAACCCTAATAAGTTTTCTAAGATAACACTCAGATGAAGGTAACTATGCAGGATCATAGGTCCTGTATCTTTCTGCAACTACTGAGATAAAATAAAGTTTTAGTTCTGATGCATAATACAAATTTATTAAACTGCTTGTGTACATATTAGAGCACTAATAATTTAATGTGGGGGAAATTCAGATTGCTAGTTACAACTTTCCAAATAATGGAGAACTTCAGCATGTTGGCAAAACGGTAACTTCCTTGGGGGGAAAAAAAAAAAAATCAATACATCCCAGAATGAATTTTCTTTGCAATTACCAAAACAATCTTATTTCAGTCTAATTCTTCTGTTCACATTAGTCTTACTTGAACAAATACTAAAGAAACATTTTGTTGGATTTCCTTTTTGGTGATTTCAAAACCAAGACAACTTGTCCTCCTCCATGCAGATCAGTAACCAGCCTTCTCATGGAGGGCTGGCCATCAGAGCAGGGCTCCAAACAAATACCACAGTCAGGCAACAGACATGCAAGAAACGTTTTTAAAAATGTTACATGATCCCAAACATCCACCAGAGATGCCAGGGCCTGATACGCAGAATGCCCAAAGCTCTCAGCTGAAGATGCAGAGCTGGAGGATACTTGATACATCTAAAAATGAGGACACTACTTTAGCTTGTCTTACTTGCATGCATTGAATTATGCTCTGAAGGCACCTATCGTTTCTATTTAATATATAAGACTAAAGCCTAAGTGAGATTAACTGAAGTCAGCAGTAATGTGGGGCAATTTTATTATCTCAGTTGAGTTCATCACCTGAAAGGGCCTACATACAGTCTAACGCGGAGGCATTATTTTGCAGAGTTGCTACAATGCCTAATAGGTTTCCAATTCAATAGGCATGACAAGCCCAGTCAAACCCTTACAGCCCAGTTCTCTGCACCTTTTACAATGCAGTCCTGTGCTATCCCTACCGCCTCAGTCAAAGAATCCTCATTACCACTCTACCAGTGGGTAAAAGACCTGTACGAAAGACCTGATAGCAGCAAATCCAGCCTGAGCTTGCATTCACATCAACATGGAATCTGGTTTTGTATGGAAATGAAGTAATTTATTTTTATTTAAATGCAGCTTACAACTCAGACTTATTTCCTTTTTGATTTCTTCTACTCAGATCCAATAAACCAAGAGCCTAGTTTCTACCCCTTGCTGTAGTTAAATTAGGTCTGATTGAGTCTAACACTCAATTTTAGCAGGTGCTCTCTCAGTCAGTTGCACTAGTCGACAAATATTTTGGCTCACAGTGACAAATATTTATCAAATGGCCAAGGGGAATTGTATCAAAGTACCAGCACTCATCCTGAAGCCATCGATTCAGGCAAGTCAAGAGCCTGAAATTAGCTGTGCATTGGTTTTTGGCACAGGGCTAAATATCCATAACTACACAAACTTTTATTTTCCCATAGAAGAAACACTTACCTCTCCCCCTTAGCCTTTCTAATAAATGCAAATAAAACAACCTGAGTGAAAAAAATAGAAAAAGACTCCATTAATATCAACCATGTAGTTGAAAGAGTGTTGGTAACACTCAGTTGAGTGTCCAGCTCTAAATCTAGTCAACTGGCCATTCGCCCTATAATGGCGAGGTCACCCATTGTTAGTCCTCCCTCTTCCCCATCTTCTCCCACCACGAGCTGCTAACATGAAACACAACATGATTTATAACCCAAACTGACATTTGGATAAGAACTAATGGCCATCCATTGTGACCAATCAAACCTGAGACATCAAGAAGGTGAAGATGAAAAGGTGAATGTTCTAAAATTGCCTAAATAAAACTGGAAATGGGTAAGAGAGCAATTTTTTTTTCCTGGATTTATAAACAGCAAAGCAAGACTAAACAGTGACCATTTCCAATGATGCTGTAGTGTTACCTACACAACACAACATAATCTTTCCATTCCCTTAGGGGTCATCTTTAAAGAAGGAATTGTTTTTCCAGCTAAATAGAAACACTTTTTCACCACCAACGCCCATGCTGGTAAGAATTCAACACTGCTGCTTGATATCCTATCCACCAGTGGCCCTAAACATCAAAAATATCTTTCAAATATTTAATTAAATTTGCCTCTGACAGAGCATCATGTCCAAATTCAAGGATATAATCAACATTTTTCTTGCACATAGGACATATTTACTGACTGAAGTTTTCCTTTAGGTTCTAAATACACATAATCTTTTAATTTACTTTAGGTCATGTTCTCAGATGTTAGAACATCTGTCTGGTTTGTACCTTACCACAAGCAAGTTCAGGAACAATCCTTCGTGCCTGAACAGTGTGTATTGTACAACTGACAAGTCCAGTAGTTCAGAAACCAAGAAATGGATCTCTCTAATGCCGAGATTTGTTTTTAAATCATCAAGTTATGAATCTTAAGAAATGGATAGAGATTTGTTCCTGTTATCTGTGTTAGAAACTCTGGGAAGCAGGGACATTTCGGAGGTGGACTGGTGCAAGCACACAGACAGGGAGTCACAACCAAACCCCTAATCACCTACCCTTGCCCTGCACACATACAAACACACTGCCATAAGTACATGCATATGCACCTTACATCTACGCATAAGTACATTGCATATGTGCTTTGCTGTGTAGAAATCCTTTCCTCGTAGAGGGTATGAGTTTTTACCTTGAAACTCAAATTTCAAAGTTTACCTGATAACTGGTAGACTTGTTTGCATGTGAAACTTCATAAATTCAAATTCAAATTGCTTTTAAAACCGCAGGGCAATTCACTGAAGGAATGTGTGCATGTCAGAGAAAGAATTATCCCTGTTTCCCTTAAACCTGCGTAATTGTCAGTGTGAATCAAGCTGTAGAAGCCACTGGCACTGAAGCTGGCCTGAATGCACTCTTTCTTCGGGTTAATCGTGATGGTGATTTTTTTTTTTAGCCTCATGAAACTTGTACTTGAACCTTGACATGGCTAAGATCTGTAAAACATTTGACAGCCCTGAGATGAGAAGAAAGGAAACAGTGGGAGTCTCCTAGCTAGGATATGATGATGCCTTGCTGGAGTACCACTGCCCTAGGGAGGTGTTTGCATTTCTGCTACCTTCCTTAGTCCAACACATCTCCCCCAGGCCCTCACAGCTGGAACAGAGACTAGCTCAGAAGATGCACAAGTTTCTCCAAGTCACATGAGCCACTGCATATCTACAGATGGATCATTCCTGACACAGCACTTCAGTTTTTACCCTTTGAGAACCACCATACCTGACAGTTAAGTAAAACCTCCAAACACTGTGAGCCTTATGATGAAATTACCAAGATTTGTGACACTGGCATCCATTACTTTCTTCACTGCCCACAAGTTTGCAGCAGCAACAGCGGATGTGACAGCAACAGCCTTTAACGTCTTAGAGATGACAGCAGCCAGGCTTTACATTATGATCAAGCTACTCCGTGTTCCCAAAGAACATGCTAGCTCCTGAGCACTACACACAAATGGAAACCACTTCAGTCCTACTGAATATTGCATAAAACATAAATCATTGAGAATGTGCCAAGATCTGCCCTTCTCTTCTACTATGTACTGAACAGAGAAGCCAAAAAAAAAAACCACCAAAAACCAAAAAAACAAAAAACCCCAAAAAACCCCCAAAAAACAAACACTCAAGAGATTTTACCTTTATTTAGGAACAGCACTGACTAAGCAACTATTTTTTTTCCATGTATTATTACAGAATAAGCAGTTTCTAGTTCTCCCAAACCAAACTATGCACAACAGAGCCACACTATAAGGAATCAAGTAAGCCATCCTATCAATCACTTTTTGTTAAGGGTGACTGGGTTTGTACTGCCACTTAAGGCTCAGGTCTGCCCTTGGGCATGCTCAAACTATTTGCACTGTAGGACACTGCACAATCATCCAGAGGCAGATCTGCTCGAAGCTGTAATACAAGCTTGAATAGAATAAATGTGAAACCTGTGTAATGCAGACCCTTCACTATACTCACTTTGCTTACTGGCCCCCTCCCTTTCTCTTGCATGAGTTAAACTCTTTAAGCTTTGAACCTTTGGAAACATCTTGAAGTCAGGCAAACAGAGTGTGGTGGGCTCATAAGGCACAGAAACACAGCATCTCTACATAGATGAGTGCAGTAAATTGTACGTATCTCTCACCTTGAAATTAAATAGGATTGTGTACAATACAGGCATTTGGTTTGTGTATATTTTTAAAAGGTCATTTCTCTTGGACAAGCACTAAAGCAAGACTTAACTGAAATGTTATTACACCATAACTTCCTTAGCCAGTCAAAAGCGGCGAAGTGTTACCCTCAGACTGGAATTCTCAAACCAACTAGGAACATCAATCAGGGGGACTGTTGCTGGTATCATCAAGTCTAGGACACTGGTGCTCCCTCCAGCCTTACTTTCTAGCCATTGGCTGCCTTGTCCTTCTTACTGCATAAATTATCCAGAAACACTGGCGCACTCTGTAGTTCCAATGTGATTGGAAGACCCTGAAGGATATTTCTGTATATTGCTTAAGCAAAAGGTTAGATTTGTACAGCATCATGTGATAACAAAAAAAGCCCCGAGTACTGCTTGCTTGTGGGTGGTGCAGAGGAACAAGAAGTGACTCACAACTCATAGTGGAAAAATTGGGGGGAAAAAATGTTTTAAATAGTCAGGAAAGTACAAAATGGCAAACCACAATTACTGGGCTTCCTACGCCCTATGTACTAGGTAGCAAAACCATGTCTTTGATATGAGAAGACTGATGCCCAAATGAATAAATGTTAAGTGAAGCAATGGATGCTTTTTGCCCCATTCTCCTACTAGAAAGAATCTCTACAAGCCCATAATCTGTAAAGTCCAAAGGAAAGACAGAAAGGAACTGGATTAAGGTACCAAATTCTAGAGTGACACAAAGAAGTTGGGGAAGAGGAACAAGGAGACCCCCAAAAAACCTCTGGTGGAGCAAAGCTCTGTATATTATCTCATTCTTAAAATGCAGAAGTAAAACACTGGAAAAAAAAATAATCCACACATCTGAGATTAAATGGGCTGATATTTATCCATGTGCCACTCTGGTTGCTAAGAGATTTCCTTTCTACAGCATCGTGTTGTATAAACAATAAAAGCATTTTTGTCCACAAAGCAATTGTCTCACCTCACTGAATCAAGAGCCTCTCACTGCCACATCCTTTCTATATTGTTCTGAGAAAGCACCATCAGACAAAGACAGTATGAGGATATGTTTGGGGATGCTATTGTTAAACTTGAGCACATTAAGTGCAGCATGGGCTTCTTGCATCATGAGTAGAGCTACCTGAGAGACTACACATTTTAGCTCACAAGGCATAGTTAAATATGGGTTGACAGGACGGCTCCTAAAAAAATCTTAACTGCTTTAATGGTTTTCAGCTGGGGTGAAAACAATCTGTACTGATAGATACATCACAGATCTGCACATAACCTAAACAGGAAACAGGAAAAAATATTATTAATTTGGGCCAGCTTAGAACAGCAGCACCTCGACACTGGCCCCAAAGGCAGAATCTTATTTTCACACTTTCCTTTATATTGAAGATGATTCAGAAGATCTGTATGTATACATTCACACAGAAAAAATACCTACAGTTAAAATGCTGCAGTACATTCACTGCAGCCATCTAAACATCCCCTCAATGTGCTCACTAGAACAGAAGGCAGTGGGTTTCTTAGTGCTTTTCATTATGTATAGTACTGCCATGGCAGAGGGGGAGGAAAAAAAAAAAAAAAAGAGAGAGAGAAAAGGGCAGGGAAATGCTGACTCTCACACAACCAAAAGATGCACATATGTTAAGAGGAAATCTACATGTCATTTAGGAAGCACATGTACCACTTCTCTAAGCATATGAAGATTATTCAATCTCCCCTTAGGGGGATTTCACAAAGGCACACAGAAATACTACATACCCGGTTTCTGTTAAGACAACTGGCTTCTTATTGTGTTCTTGAAATTTATAATAAAATAGAGCCAAAGACAAAATATCATGGCAGGGCCTTATTTCCATGGAGCAGAGTACAAGGTGTCATTTTTAAGGACATATCCAGCGAGCTGCCAAAGTGGCTGGCCTCTTTACCTGTCGTTATGTCACAAACCATAACTACTTTGCTTTATACCTCAGAGAGGAACAGTAAGACTAGAATCACACTGAGGCTCCTGAACTGAACAATGAGCAATGCAGTACCTAGTGAATTTTTCAGATCCTAGTTTGTTGGAGGATTTTCTGCAGCTAAGACAAACGTACAGCAGTGAAAAACCAAGCTCTGCAACCTCAGTCACAGATTTCCCTAACAAAAGAAAGTTGCTAACAACAGATTGCTGCAGTTTAAATCCGTGAAATGGCTCATCCTTAGGAAAACAAATACTGAAGCACCTAATTTCTCTAACATTATCCCAAAAATGGGTGTTTCAGAAGTCAAACATGTGACACAGTCCCAAGACAAAGAAAAAAAAACCAAATCTGTCTCTACACACATCCCTTTTAAGTGCATGTATGTAAGTCTAAACTACCATGTTTTTAAACCTACAAGAAAACTCAGCATTTAACCTCTCATCACGGTTATAAACTATTTTCAACTCACAGACAGTTTGCATATCACAGCAACACAAGTGATCTATCTGGGAAATGAAAGCACACCTTCTGCATCATCACTGCAATCAACTAATATCCAATTAAACATTCAATTGCTTTGCAAACCCCACAGCTGAGTTTATCAATGCTATTCTACAATGTTAACAAATTACTCCCACAGCTACCAAGTTACACGCAAGAATGAGCTTTGATACTTCAATTGCTAGGTAAGAAAATTAAAACAAAAGAATCCCTGTCAGAATTTGGCACAGATCTAGATACCTTTTTCTTCCGATCCCGGGATCTTTTCCTGTGTTTTCTTTTTTTCTCAGTTTCTTCTTCAGCATTAATTTCTAAATCCCTGTTTTTCTTTAACTGTGATGCTGCGTGAGCCATAATGCATTAAAAATCCTTTACAACAATGCTCCCTTGTAAAAGGTGATTTCCTCGGGCACCTTTAGCCAGCTCTTACAGCAAATGTTCCAGTGATTGGAAGGAAATCTGTGACCAGAGCCAGGAACACATTCAGGCTTCAGAGATCTCACAGAAGCTTGCAGTCACTACAAAAATACATAGTTCCAGATTTCTTCCTATACCTTTCTGTACCTGACCGTTTATAAAACAGTGCAGCCATCGTAATACATTTAACGTAATGAAAAAGACAGCTGGGACAGAGAAAGCTGTATTATGGCTGTATCCCCTGCCACCAGCTGGAAGTGTCTAAGTGACTCCACTGAAGGGGGAATGCTGAAAAGCAGCGCTTTCTATTACAACAGATTCCAGAACAATAACATATGCTGCATTGTAGTTTCTTCACTA
Organism: Eubucco bourcierii; assembly: GCA_013396675.1. NCBI lineage: Eukaryota > Metazoa > Chordata > Aves > Piciformes > Ramphastidae > Eubucco > Eubucco bourcierii. Next base: position 106,791 of record VWZE01017038.1, read on the forward strand.
ATCTTAAAACACGTTTTAAAAACCTGTTAAAAACTGCAGTGGTAATGATGTACATTTCTCAGCTAGTTTTCTGTGATAAGCCATTTAACCTATAATGAAATGGAGCAGCTCCTACTTTAGGTTAACTGCTGATGGTGACAAAAAATAAAATAAAAATTTCTTTTTACCATAGAGACCCTGACTGCATTATGCAGAAAACAATGCATGCATTGCGATATCTTAACAGTGTGTCCTTTATATCCATTTCTCAATTGCAATATATTTTGTGAGAGAGGATGACAGAAAGCCCTGTTGTCTTTCTCCCCC
>VWZE01017039.1:0-31376 GCA_013396675.1 Eubucco bourcierii
ACCAACATCTTAGGAACATTTCATAAGTATCAAATTATATTTCATTAAAGCTAGGAGGAACTTGGTAAATGAGTGACATCAGCTATTACCCATTTTAATCAAGTTTACATCTCACTGTTAGGAAATAGAATGGGGAGGTTATTTTCTGGTACATACATATTTTCATGGATTTTTTTTTTCTTAATTGTTTTACATATGCAAGCATTAAGACTTCTGGTCTGACAAGTGTAAAACTGCAAAGAATTTCAATATTTTCAGATTTTTTTTATTTAGTTTTTTGGTTGGGTTTTTTTTTTCTTTAATTTTTAAACACAAACCCAGCACAGATTACTCCTGCCACAGGTATTTTTCATATCATAATGTGAACCTGAAAATTACAAAGACAATCTTCTCCCTTATCTGTCCTGAAAAAAACCCCAACATTTTGTAGAAGTCCAGATATATATCTTTCAGCTGTTTAATGATTTTGGGCCCTAAACAATAGTGATTGATTTTTTTTTTTCCTCTGGCAAACATAAATTATCACAAACTCATTTTATCCTGCCAGCCAAACTTCCATTGACTTGTTTGCACATTAAGAAGAAAATGCAGTGATGGCAACATAAAATAGGAAGGTTTGGAGGCAAATAAAAGATTTCTCTGCTGCCAAAAATGCTTCTACTTTAATTGTCTGCACAGACCAGGCTTTGCTTGTCTGTAAAAGCAAAAAAAATTTAAAATTAAAAGGGCACTTTCTCTTTAAACTTCTCTTACAACTATCCAGCCTTTATTTCCTCATTTTTCCAGGTCTTTATGACAAAGAAACCCACACACAGAATCATAGAATGTTCAGGGTTGGAAAGGACTTTGAAAAAAATCATTGAATGCAAACTCCCTTTCTAGAACAGGATCACCTCAAGTAGGTCACACAGACAGGTTTTGAATGTTTCCAGAGAAGGAGACTCCACAACCTCACTGCCTGTTCTGGTGTTCTGTCATCCTCCCAGTGAAGATGTTTTTCCTTATGTTCATGTGGAACCTCCTATACTCTAGGTTGCACTCACTGCCCCTTGTCCTATCACTGGGCATCTCTGAGAAGAGCCTGGCTCCATATTCTTGGTTCTCACCCTTCACACATTTATAAACATTAATGAGGTCACCCCTCAGTCTCCTCCAAGCCAAAGAGCCCCAGTTTCCTCAGTCATTCCTCATAAAGGAGACATTCCGCTCCCCTAATCATCTTTGTGGCTCTGTGCTGCACTTTCCCAAGCAGTTCCCTGTCTCTCTTGAACTGAGGGGCCCAGAACTGCACACAATATTCCAGATGTGGCCTCACTAAGGCAGAGTAAAAGGGAAGGAGAATCTCTCTTGACCTATTAGATACACCTCTTCTAATACATCCCAGGATGTCATTAGCTTGGCCACAAGGAGACATTGCTGGCCATGGTCATTCTTCTGTCCTCCAGGACCACAGGTCCCTTTCCCCTGCTCTTCAGCAGGTCAGTCCCCAAGCTTTACTGGTCCATGGGGTTGTTCTCTCCCAGATACAATACCCTGCACTTGTCCTTCTATTTCATTCAATTTCTCAAACTCTCCAGCTGGTCTGAGTTCCACTGACAGGCAGTACAGCATTCCTGTGTCAGCCACTCCTCGCAGTTCTGTGTCATTAACAAACTTGCTGACAGTGCACTCTGTGCCCTTAACCAGGTCACTGACGAATATACTGAACAGTGCTGACTCCAGTACTGACTCCTGAGGAACCCCACTAGATAGAGGCCCCCAGTTAGACTCTGTCCCATTGACCACAACTCCGTCTTCTTTCTTTCAACCAGTTCACAACACACATTGCTACACATGCAGGCCACACTCCCTCAGTTTAGCCAGAAGGATCCCGTGGGAGATGGTGTCAAAAGCTTTCCTGATATCAAGATAAACCAAATCCACTGCTCTACCATCATCTATCCACCTGGTTATGTCTTCATAACAGGCTATTGATTTTGTTAAACATGACTTCCCCTTGGTAAAACCATGTTGAAGCCTGACCAACACCCCCAGGTCCCTTTCCACAGGGCTGCTCTCCAATCTGGATCCCAATCTGAGCTGTACTCCTGGGTTGTGTATTTCCAGGTGCAAGACCCCACATTTGTCCCCATTGAACTTCATAAGGTTCTTGCTAGGTCACTCATTCAGTCTGTCCAGGTCTTCCTAGAGGGTGGCTGGCCCTTCTGTGGCATCAATCTCCCCACTCATTTTACTGTCCTCAGATTCTGACGTTACATGTCACCACTGCCCTTCTGTAAGGAGCATCTGAAGAACTTTATCTGTGTGATCTTTGTCATCAGGAATCAGGACTCCTTTACCTTCAAGAACTTTGATTAAAACTCATGCCAGCATCTTAGCATGAGTTTGCAGTGGTCTACCCCATAGTAGGTGTGGGGCACAAGGGGCAGAGAGAAGGGAGTTCAGTCATTGGCGAGTGTAAAGTCAAATATAAAAAAATGTCTCCCTAGCAACAGATTAGCGTCTCAAGATCTCCAAGAACAGCAAGAGCTCAAGAGCCCCAAGAACACCAGAAGCCTGAGCTCTCAATTTCATCTTCACACTTCGCTACAACAGAAGAGGTCTCTTCCAGCAACAAGAAGAAAGAAGGTTTACAACAAGAACAGCAGGACCAGCAAGACTGGACCTTGGCACCAGAGAGATGTCTTTGGGACCCTCACATTGTTGGTAGTTATAGGACCTCTTCCTCTTTCCTCTCTTCATTTTTCCCCTTTCTCTTCTCATTCTTCTCTATTTCTTATGGCCAAACAATAAAGTTTCACTGCTGACTGAAGTAAAATCCCTTGGCATGAGTCACCTGGGTTTTGCATTTTGAGATCACACTAATGAACCCTGAGTCCACTGTTCAGACTATGACACATTCAGAGAATGAATGGTATTGAAAGAAAACAGGAACAATTCACAAAATTATGGGAAAACAAAAAAAATAGGTGTGGCAAACAGAAGGTCCAGGGCAGGCATCAAAATGCTCATGTTGTTCCTGTATGGATTAATAGATCTAAATGTCAATGCTTGAAACTTACTTTTGGGTGACAGGATGACTGACAAAAGATAGTAAGGCGTCTGGGGAAGGAAGATAACCTATCTTGAAACCAGGTATATGTTGTTCTCAAAATCTTGAGCTGAAAACATTGGCATGAAACCAAAGTGTATTCCTCTCTTTTTCTTCCAAAATTATTCAGATTTCACACAACTTCACAGATAAGCTGTTCCTTGAAACAGGAACAACAACAGGCTGCACAACATCCATGGTANGTCTTGAAACCAGGTATATGTTGTTCTCAAAATCAAAACAGGAACAACAACAGGCTGCACAACATCCATGGTAAGTGTTGTTTGTTGTGTATACAGACTACAGGAGTATATACACACAGAGTAAAGCAAAGAGTACCTGAGCAAATAGCCAGGGAGCTGCAAGCTGGTGCTACGATTAGGCTGAACATGTAGGTCAGTGTGGTGTGCAAGTAGCTTTCTGCCATTAATAACAGTTTCAGTCTATTAATAGTAGCTTTTAAAAAGTGTCCTAATAGTGTTGCTTCTAATGTATCTCCACTCCCAGCAAGATCCCCCATTAGGGAGAAGGGAATTTCCAACACTTAGTATTAAACCCAGCTATAATCTTAACAGATTTTGATTCCCTTATGATTCTCCAACTTTCTGTCAGCCAGAAACCCCATGTACCACTTCTGTGAAAAAACCAAAGGGATATGATTGCACTCACTGCTAGCAATATATCATATTTAAGAAGCTTCTTTGAAAAGTAGAGGTAGCCATTTAGAAGGAATTATTGGGTCTTAGTTTTCAAAGATCTCACGAATTTGAAGGAAACAAAACTTTAAGTGCAATAAATCTACCTTTAATGTCAATACAAAACTCACTGCTGTGGTCAACAGCATTTGAGAGGAGTTTTAAGAGGTTTAGAAGCAAAATGCTCCCTGGAAGTTCCATCAAATGTAGCTGTAGTCAAGTCAGCAGTTTTGAAATGCTCTATTTGGGAAAATAGCAAACAGCTATGATCTATCAGATTCTTCAGAACAATTCAACCTGACAGTGATTCAGCAGCTGCTCCAGCTTCTGCCAGCCCATTTCAGAGTCCCCTGCACTCTCTTTGTCCTGTCCCAGCTGAGCACCAGACTCCTGCACAATCTGAGTGTGAACATGCTCCCCATGCACCCCCTTTAACTGTTACAATTGTCAGCTCTTAGAGCATACAGTCAGTTCTTAATCTTGAAAAAAATGGGAGCACTAAGCTCCAGAGAGTGCTCACCTTACAAAGTAATGGGGTTATTAAGTGTGATTTCAAAAAGGTAATTAAGCTCATGGGAAGGAATTTGTAAATCTTGATTTTAAATCTCCCCCTTGGTGATGACAAGCAAAACAGAATATGGGTAGCCCTTACCTCTCATCACCAGTAGGACTGAAATTTAAACAAAATTAATCTGGGGGTGAGGGGAAGTCCTTAATGGTCACAGTTCTTTCTCATAAGGGAAAGGCTGAAAAGGGGAAAGCTGACTGCACCAGATTGTTTCTTTGTCACTGAAAATCTCTTAATGCACAGGATTCGACCATGGTTTAAACTGATCCATGCCATCTGAAAGCCTAGCTTTAAGATGACAGTGCTCAGCTAAACTCTGACAGGAACAAACAGACAGTAAGTGCTACTGCTTCATAAGGATCTGTCAGCAGCTGGACAGTATCAAATTTTCAGAAAAATCTAACTAAATGGCTAATAGAGCTGTGACTTCTCCACTCAAAGTAGCCAGAGTTCTTTCCTCTACCCTAACCTTTTCCTCTATTATCATATCCCACAAGCTGTTCTGATGAAAAACTCCATGGACACTATACATGAGTACTGAGCATTTCATCTAAGTTCATCTGAAACAAAATGGGAACAGATTGAAGCACACTGCTTTTAAGCAGCAGTCACCCCCATCCTCTTAGCACCTCGATTGCTCCCAAGGAGCTCAGCACACATCTGGGCAGAGTGCAGAGTCTGGCAAGGCACAATCCTGGGACCTAACAAGTGAATTATTCACAATTTGCCGAGGAAGGCTCTGAATGCAACACTTCTCAGCAAGTATATTTTCTAAAGAGCACAAAGGTTGTTCGTGTTTCGTCTTGCATGATGCAGAAATCATCACTGCCCTGCAGAGACAAAATAAAGTGAATATTCTGTGCTGCTGGAATGGGCAATGCATTTACACAAAGCTATCAGAGCTCAGAAAGACCCTATGGTTTCTTGTATCCAACATCTTGCATTTGTCCTTTGGTGATAAAAATCTGTGTCACTCTAATGTTTCAAAGTTGCTCCTTCAGGCACCATTATCACAGATACAAAGGATGAAAACAGCCTGTGCCTGTGCCTTCCTTGTTGCACAATTGTAGGAAAAGAAAATAATCAGGAAGGATATTAAGAGCAATATTATACATTTATCTGGTACCAATTTATTTGCTAGCCCACTTCTGCAGTTTGATACAGATGAGCTACTGTCTGACTTGTGACCTAAGCAGGATGATTATTTCCTACTCTCAAGTCAGAGAGCACAAAACCAGTGAGAAGGCATTGAGAAATCTGAAGGCAGTGTTTCCTGCCATGGTGCTGTGGGAGTTGTGGGTCTCATTGGTCCCCAAGTGTGGGGGGAAAAAAAGTGGTTTTGAGTATATCCAGTTAAAACACTCCATTAAAAAATTGTACACAAGATTTTATTTTCTGTTAATTCTTAAATAACTGAGGAGTTTCGCTGATATTTTCTAGCAAAGTATCACAGTATCACCACCAAGGTTGGAAGAGACCTCAAAGATCATCAAGTCCAACCCATTACCACAGACCTCAAGACTAGACCCCATGGCACCAAGTGCCATGTCCAAACCTGCCTTGAACAATGTTGTTTAGATATGGACACAAGGGTTAAAGAAAATGCCTACATTTGCTCACAACTATGAATCAAACCCAGTCAATTTAGTTCCTTTATGAAAGGAATCAGGTTTGGAAAAGAAACCAAACCAAAACAAAACAAAAGCAAACAACAAAGAAAAACATAAACAATCCTCCTCCAACCATGACTACACTAGAAAAGATACAGTCTGAAAAGTGAAAAGGGTAAGAGAACAGAGAAGCAAGTTGCTGCAACCCACAATAGTTTTAAGCAATCTAAGCTCTCAGTGGCTTAGTAGAAACAAAGTGGCAGAAGTAAGAAATGAAAGCCATTTCCAATTATTGGTAATAATACAGGGGAACACACACTGCCAAATCACATATTTTCCAGTGTTATTCTAATAAGTAGACAATAAAAAGCAGTGAAATGTAGAGGTGGGACTGAATCCCATCTGCAAATATAAACCTCAGCTGTTTGCAGCATTCTTATCCTTAATCTGGTTTCCTCCAAATGATAGTAGGGAACCCTACCATGGAAGAAAAGACCATCAAGGACTATTAAATACTGAGATACAATATAATCTCCAGCTCACAAAGGCCCTAAACTGCACATTGCCAGAAGCTGCATCAGAGTGTCGGGTTTGATTTATTTCCACAGTCTTCCCCTAAACATCTGCTGCTGGCAGCTGCTGAGGGTGAGTAGTGGGGCTGGGCAGACCTTCCCTCTGTCCCACTCTGTGCTCACATTCCAGGCTGGTTTAACGTTCACATTTCAAATTGTTTCTCCCCTAGGTCCCCAAAACACTGTATGGAGGTGAGGAAGTGAGAGTTTTACAAAATGACATGGAAGCGGGACAGTTGTTATGACCAAAAATCAACAGCAACAGCAAAGCATGGCATAAACAGAGAATGACAGCAAAATGAGACACTGGATTTTCAGTAAAATCCATGGGAGAAGACCTAAACAAGATGTAATCCCTTCAAAGTGGATCGGAAATACCTGCCTGGAACACATCAAAGGCACCTCTGATGTAGTTAGCACATAAATTACTACAATCCTGGGTTACTCAGAAGACCAACAGAGCAAACTTGCTTCAATAAATCTTTTCCTGAGAATGCAAATGGAAAGAGATTTATTGTGATCTTGCAGTTGCTGTGCTCTTGCAAAAGCACACAGAGTTTTCACCAGGACAGCTTTGATGTGAATTTATGACATTTCAGCACACCCACCTTTTTTATCATAAAGAAGAGTTTAGTCTGTGCAGAGCAAATAGCTAGGAGAAGCAATCTGTGCATGAAAGTTTGTCATAGCAAGGACATGATAGACAGGTGTAACTCAGTTCTCAAATTGGCTCCCACGCTTCCACCAAGTGCTCTCAGCAGAGCTTGAGAAAAAACCGTCCGTCTCTCGACAGTCACTGGATAATGTCTTAAGGAGGATGAGGAAAAATAAAGGAATTCTTCACTTAAATTCTCTTCCCTAAGCATCTCTTCACAAGCATGGAGAACACAATGCTTCAGAGCTGTAAGCGAGCAAGAGATTCTTCAAAGCTAGAGCTGCCGAGTGATGTCCATAAGGAAAAGAAATTTACAATTTTCTGTTAAATTGTTTCTTATTTCCCACTCAAATGCACATTTTCTGCTTCAGGCTGCAGATGCTGCTGTTAGCTGGAGACTATACACGTGCACCAGGGATGAAACATTTTCCCCCTTCCTGTGATGTACAAACCAGGTTTCAATTAGAATGACACCTCCCACATGTACAAGGAGAAAAGCTCCTGAACAAGGTATTCTGCTTAGTAATATTTAATCTTCATGCAACTGCAAACACAAGAGACTTGAATTATTATTAGGATTTCCACAACTCGGGCCAGTAAGTATTCATAATTAACTGTTGCCCTGAGTAAATGCTCAGAAGAGTTTCTGCTGCTGTAAGCAAAATGGAATCCACATTGTTTTCTCCTGTAACACCAAACAAACATATAGTAGTCTAGACAATCATTTATTTCAGAAAATGCAATAAAAACAAGTCATTTGCCTTAGGGGAGAAGCAACCCACCAGCAAATTCCTAGGTGTTTCTAGGACAAGACCCAGTGTCAATAGAGTTAGCTTCTTGCATAACCAGTACTGGAAATTGTGTTTTCTGCACTCGCAGGCTGTGTGCTCAGAAGAAAATAATAAAAGCAACCCTGAGGTTTGCAAGGTGTAGAAAACATTTTGCTTTTGAAAAATCCTTTCTGTCTGTTGAACACCAAAGCAACTTGATACAGCTCTGTGCTCCTCTAGACTCAGCACAGTTTCATAGTCATGCACAACTATCCTAACTCAAAGATTGATTTAACAACCACTCACATTTTATTTCACTCAGTCACTAAGGAGGGTAGGAACAGAGACAACGACACTTACGAGTCACCCAGCATTGGGAAAGGCTAATAGCCACCACAAATATTAAACAAATAAACAACCACCCAAATAAATAGAATCATAGAATCATAGGATCATAGAATGGTAAGGTTGGAAGGGACCTCAAGGATCATCTAGTTCCAACCCCCTGCCATAGGCAGGGACACCTCCCACTAGTACAGCTCACTCAAGGCCTCGTCCAACCTGGCCTTAAACACATCCAGGGAGGGAGCAGCCACAACCTCCCTGGGCAACCTGTTCCAGTGTCTCACCACCCTCACTGGAAAGAAATTCCTCCTAACATCCAGTCTAAATCTTCCCTCTGCCAGTTTAAACCCGTTGTCCCTTGTCCTGTCGTTGCAGGACCTTGTAAATAATCCTTCCCCAGCCTTCCTGTAGGCCCCCTTCAGATAATGGAAGGCTACTATCAGGTCCCCTCAAAGCCTTCTCTTCTCCAGGTTGATAGAATTTTAAAAGAGAGAGAGGCGCGGGGGGGAAAAACAGAAACCACACATCAGTGTGTAAAACATTAGGAAAATCCTGTCTGATATAACTGAAATAGCACAGATAACAGTTACTGATTGGAAGGGAAGAGAAAAGCTACTACAGAAAGTGACTGATAATTGTGCTTGTGTTCAGTTCATCCTCATAAAGCAAGCAGCAAAAAAGCAATACCATTTGGGAAGGCAGATAAAGGAGCATCGTATCGCTAAGTGCTCAGAGGGAAAAAAACTCTTCACACCAAATCCAGTCATTTGGTGCTGAACTTGTATTGATCAGAGCAGCTGTGAAATGCTTCAAGTGCAGGTGTAACACTGGCAGCTCACCCTTCTGAAAAAAATCCACAGAAAAGTAGACCAGAGAGCAGCCTAGTTTTGCAGAGGCATTGCAGCCATATCCTACAGCAACAGGTGCAACAGAAAACACCCAGTAATGACAGTCTTGTTGGGTAAAGCATTAACATTGTGTAATATACTCACCAACTGGAAGACCAGATTGGCACAGCCACAGTAGGAGTCTGCTACAGGCCTCCCGACCAGCAAGGTGANAGAAGAAAGCAACCTCCTCCTGGCTACAACCACCCTTCAGGTAGCTGTAGACAGCAAGAAGGTCTCCCCTGAGCCTCCTCTTCTCCAGGCTAAACAATCCCAGCTCCCTCAGCCTCTCTTCATAGGGCTTGTGCTTGAGGCCTCTCACCAGCCTCATTGCCCTTCTCTGGACACGCTCAAGCACCTCAATGTCCTTCTTCAATTGAGGGGCCCAGAACTGGACACAGTACTCAAGGTGTGGCCTAACCAGTGCCGAGTACAGCTCACAGCAACCTATTCGGGTACAGAAGTTAGGAATTCTTTCAGGTAATTTTTTTCAACAATAATTTTGTTGTTATTATTATTTTTTTAATTGTTTTCAGCATGTCTTTTGGTACAATTCTGCTCTCTAGACAAACCACAGCTCATTCACTTTGTGGTGCCCCAGTTGCATCTAGTTTTCCTCTTTTTTGGACTTCTACTTAGATTTCTTCTACTTAACACATAGCAGAATGATCCATCTGTAACTTCTTAGGCTAACTCATTACCAAAGCACATATTATGACCCAGCAACTGAAAAGTGTTGCATCCACTCACATATGAGATTTAGTTTGCATTTGTTACTGATAATGTATTTACATACATACATGGAAAAAATTCAAAACAAAAATGAACAAACAAAAACCCCAACAACAACAAAAAAACCAAGCAACATCCAAACACAAGTCCAGGTTCTAGAGTGAGCACAACTAATAACAGGGTACTGGGAATGAAGAATGGCAGGTTTTCATAGAACCATAGAATCATAGAATCACAGAATGGTAAGGTTGGAAGGGACCTCAAGGATCATCTAGTTCCAACCCTCTGCCATCATTCCAGGAGAGCCCAGTGCTAGAAAATACTAGAGCAGAGCAGATAATGTGGCCAAATCAAAGTCAGGCAATCAAAGAAACACTGCTAAATACAAACCGGTAAAGTTTTATAGTCAACTGAAAAATGCTAGAGCAGAAGCTGACTTGGGAAGAGCTCAATAATAATTAAGCCTTGACACTAATCAGTCAAGTTTCTAACTAATTGGTATTCTTATATGCATGTAGAACAACTCCAAACACAAAATAAAGACAAAGACTAAAGCAAAAGGAAAATTATATGGTTACTGTCAATGAAGAATCTCCACTTCATACATTTTACATAAACCTTGTGGCTTGCAGGTTGGAGAATTTCATGCATCTTGAAATCTTGAAAGTTTTGTACTGAATAATTACAATCTCAAATGCATATAGCCATCTTGATATCTATAGTTAAGGCTTTAAAAATTCAGTTATTGCTTAGCAAATACAATTAACCAAGTGTAACAGGATGAGGAGTTTTTTGGTTTGTTGTGTTTTGTCTTAAATCAAAATCTACTCTGTCTAAAAGATAAAAAAGAGAAAGTACTCATGAACTGATTCAAATTCCAGCAGATCTTCATCTCTAAATGGCTGAACAATCTTCTGTGGAGTCACAGCAACTCAAATTGAGACACTTAACTGATTTCCCCTACTTTCCAATATTTCGGTGGAACCTCAAAGTTCCTCGTATGGAGCCAGAGGCTCAAAAGTGAGAGCTACTTTGCTACAGGTAATAGGCCACTGGGGATTCAAACAGCAGAGTGGAAAGGGGAAAAAAAAATAAAAAGCAGAGAGAATAAAAAGATTTATTTTAAACTGCAAATGCAAGAGTAATATGAAGAATGTAGATAGTGTAGTGAATAGATGTAGATAGTGTAGTGAAAGCTATGGACATTCTTCCCAAGAGCACTTAGAGCTGTGAGGATGATACTTAAAATATTAATCAAATCTCAGTTCTTTCTGCAGTTAGCTTCCCTGAAGGCTGCTTCTTTTTCTTTTACTTTTCTTTTCTNCTGCTGTCACTTGTTGGTGAAAGTTGCCAAATATATATCCTTTTATTTACAATAAACTTTGGAGTTCAACTGCAAATCTTCACTGACATTTGAATTTTATTGTTTCTTTCTCAGAGCTGCCAACAAAGACTCAAACCCAGTTTCTAATGTGTAAACCAAACAGCATATTAGCACCTAAAAAAAATTAAGTACTTTGGCCATTTTTCTATAGTATAAGGGAGAAAAAGAACTTCACGTCTCATACTATCAGCAGCTTTCTTATTTCTACCATCTGATCCACAGCAATTTGTAATGGAGAGTTATATCTGAAGAGTTTAAGCTACACAGAGATACACAAATTGTTTTAAGGCTAGCACCATGATCTATAGGGTCAATACAAAGGATGAACACTTGGCACACTCGGGTTAAATACAGATACGGTGTACACATCAGATACATCTATATACAGAAAAGATTTGATCTCATGAAATATAAATGGCTTTAGAGCAAGTTTAATTTGAAAATAAGAAGTTACAGACAGAAATAGCATTAAAAAATGTTCACATAGAACATTTGTCTGTGTTTAGTGTATAATCAGAACAGACACACACTGCCAAAACAGCCATGAAAGTTGAAGATAGTGCATCAATAAAGGAAGGAAGCAAAGCTACAGCTATCCAAAGATATGAAACCCATATTTTATCTCTCTGTTCCATTTGCCTTTCAGTTTGAACAGGAAACTACAGCCTTGTGGTTTTTAGCAGTTTGCCCTGCATGCAATTTTTATTTTTCCATTGATTTCCTGTTGTAGCTGCATGCACTTTGTGTGAAATAGCATACAATAGAAAATCATACGTATGCCCATTTTACTGTCCCAAATTGAATTTCTGTGCCATTTCTTCTTATAGACCACTTTTATTCCATCCTATCATTATTCTACCTTAGCTGCTCTCAGTCTTCATTTCGTTTCAGGAGAAACTCATCTTCATGCAGGAAAGCCAGCATATGATATATCCAACATTAAAGGCTCACCGAAGCTTTATTTGGAGCACAAAGTACACAGCACATGGACGAATTTCACCCTCAATGAACAGAGGGCAAATAAAGGAGAATACAGCATGCCAGTATTCTACATGTCTTCTTCAAATCAGAATCAGTGCTTCATTTCTGAAGTGATTTGTGGCCATATCCTATTCTTAACTTTCAGTATCACTTGAGGCATTTCCTCAAACAGTAGAACAGCTGAGGTTATGATATCATCTGCCAGTCAGCTCCTGGCACAGAGTCAAAGGTACTGACAATGTAAATTAGGCTCTCCTTGACTATTGGACTCTAATTCAGGAAAAAGCTGTATACCTCCACACTTAATTCCTGTAAATCAGGTTATAATCACCTACCCAAGTGCTTGCCCTGTCACAAATCCAATATACTTACATTCTGCATTTAACTCAGCCCCCTCAGAAACTGACTCTAAAATTAAATTCTTTTAAAGAAATTCCAGGTGTTTTTTGATTTGTAACTTTAAAAAAGATTTCTGAGTATAGTTGAATATCTAAAGTATCCACTTTCCTTAAATGAACTATGACCAGGACAGGAATCAGTAGAATATATATTTTCCTTCAGTCTAAACATATTTAAAGTAAAGTAGTGAATGACTACATCACAGAATTTTATATGTGACCACAGCAGAAAGAAAAAGACTCCCCACAGATTTTTTTTTTAATTATTTTGATTTTCATAATGTTGATAATGAAATCAATAATGAGGACAGCCACAGACCAGGTTGCCTCAGGGGGAAAAAAAGAAAAAAAAAAATTTTTTTAAATAAAAATTGTTATCAGAACTTGATCCATCCTGATCTAGTTTATCTCCTATGGCAGGCACAACCCCACCCCTATCCCATCTCCAAACACAGGGTCCTGACAGACCTGGAGCAGGAGGCTGGGGCTTTGCTGGAAGCTGACAGGGTTCAGCTTAATGACCCCAGCATTAGCTGGCACCTCCGAGTCTAGAACTCTGCCCTCCAACTAAGAAATTGACCGCAGCCAAAGTCTCAAGGGTCTAAATAGGGTCCTGCCGTAGAGATTGTTGAGTTCTTGACACACAGAAGCAACCTGGCAGTCAGATCTTCTCTCCTTAGTACAGAGTTTTCACCTTGTTGAGGTGTTAATGTTCTCATTATTCTGCTGAGAAACATAACTAATCAAAACATAGAGAAGACACATCTCACTCAGTTCTCAGTTGTTGTTCTGCTCCTTCACTCTGATGGTCTGTGCTTGATTTCTGCCTTAACTAATCCAACCCAACCCTCTATTTCCCCTAACCTTCTTGTCATCTTTTTGACATCTCACCTCAGATCTCTCCAGACATATCACATGAGATATACAGGGATTGATCTGATTATTTCTGAAGGGAGGAAAAAAGGGGGAAGGGGGAGGTAGATTTGGGTTGGGAACCTCCTGGCAATCTGATTATTTTGGAGGGAATTTTGTGTTTCTGTATTACTTTTAACTTGTATATAACTGTATATTGTGTATATATATGCTTGTAAATTGTGCTAAGCTGTAAATACAGCTTCATTCCTTAACTTCCAGCTGGCTGAGTCTAGTCTGGGTCATGTCATCTTGGGGGAGATGAGTAACCCCCAAACCACCACAAACACATACAGCAACGGGTGTCACAAGTCCCTCCCTTGCAAAAATGCCTCAGGTTCTTGACACACAGAAGCAACCTGGCAGTCAGATCTTCTCTCCTTAGAATGGAATTTTCACCTTGTTGAGGCAGGGTGAAATGTCCCATGGGGACATTTTCATTTTCTGAGTGAGTGTGTGCACATTTCGCTTCATCTCTTTCCAAATAGCTTAGTTAGTTATGCAATAGCATTTTCCCAACTGACATCTGAATCTGTAATTTTAGTATGTCAGAAGAGCAGATCAAATGCAACAAATCCACAGTTTTCAGGTGACTGTTGCCATCTGTTTTGTGGATGCCTCCATGAAACCTCCTTGCTCAAAACCATTGGATTCATAGAGCTTGCCTACGACCAAAGAGCAGCCAATCTCTACAGCTAACGGAGCTAGCATTTCTATGTGATACTCCTGACTACTGCCTGCTCTGCACTGTATCCCAAATCCAGCTCTACCATCAGACACACACACTCCTTATTTCCCCTGTGACTACTCAAGTGATTCTTCAGACCGACCAGGCTTACCTAATTCAGAAAACCACATACAATTTTCTAATTTTAAAAGGTGTTTTTTCTTTTTGAGCACATAGCAGTATTCCCAAGCCCTGCCAAGCTCTTTTCTTTTCCTCCTCAACAAGAGGCAACACCTCTAAGTATGACATACAAAATACAAGCACTGCAAATAACCCCTACCTCTTAAGTTAGTTACATTCAACTGCAAAAATAACTTTCTTAGGGTTTTTTGTTTTGTTTACAATTTTTCCCCTTTTTCTACTTTCTTACTATTTTAGTTTGACATGTGGTTTGACATATTTTGTTATTCCCTTATACCAGAAGGGGCATCTACAGACTTGCAAACTGAAAATGCATTTTATTAGGCTCAACAGGGGAAAGGTGCCATGGGATTCATCATGGCTTTGTATCAGAGAGACTAATTGACAGCAGACTAAAGGCATTACACGGCTCTGATTTTGTGATTCCCACCACAGCTCTGCAACCACTTCTTTCTTTTTAGCTGGAAAGCAGAAAATAGTCATTAAAAGCAGCACCAAAGAGCCAAAGGAAGAAGAGAACTAAGCATCTGTATGAACCAACTTATTTCAAATGTGTGCTGAAAAACAGATTCATGCAATGGAGTAATTTGATAGCTTTGTTAGGGGGAAAGAAGAGGTTCTTCAGTATTTACAAAAGCACAATTGTTAGTTTAAATATTAAAAAGTGTAAATGTACACTGGTCAGGATTTACTAACTATGTTTAAGCATTAATTTTAGTGGCTGGAAAGACACTGGGATTTAACCTCAGATATTGGAGTGCAGTTTAGTTTTAAGTGGGAGGTTAGATACAGTCACAGAAGCAATTTTTTTTTCTCTCTATAGTGGCCCATTTCCTTATCTCTGTTTTGTAAAGTCTGGAAATAATATCATCTTCCATAAGTAAGTGCATTAGCTTCTCCAAAAAGTCTTCCTATTCCACTTTCCAGGCACATACCAAGTCACCTATTATGCAGTGACAGCTGCCAAATTGCTCTTTCTTCTCTGAAAGGTGGGACTTGTCTTCTGTTTCAGTGTTAACCTCACAGTCACAGCACTCCTAATTATCCACAAATCTTGGCTTCTTTCTTACATCAGTTAGAGAAAGCAGTCTTAAGTTATGCTCAGCCATCCAACCACTCCCAGCAGCTGTGTCAGCTTTGCTCCTCTCTCTTTCTGCTGAAGGTATCAGGTGATGTGATGGTTTGGGAGTTACCTGCCCCCCACCACCACCACTTGTAAAATGACCCAGACTAGAACTCAGCCAGCTGGAAGTTAAGGACTGAAGCTCTATTTACAGCTCAGCACAATGTACAAGCAGAGATATACACTATAGACAGGAATAGTTACAGAGATGTACAAGTTAAAGGTAATACAGAAACACAACTCCCCTCCCAGAAATCAGAGACCCCAGGAGGGGCTCCCAACCACCCTTCCACCTTCTCCCCACCCCTGTGCTTTACCCCAAGGCTTGCCTTACGTGCAAGGTATGTTAGGAGGATTGGACAGGGGAGCTAGAAGAAAAGTGGTTAGTGAAGATTAATCTGCAAAGAGAAGCCAGAGGCTAGACTGCCCAAGACGCTGTGCCCCCAGAGAGAGACAGACCACAAAAGCCTTATCTATGCTTTGGTTTCTTTTCCTGAAACAATCTCAGCAAGCCTATGAGTGAAGTCGACATCACCATGTTTTCCTTTCACAGCCTATAGTGTAATTTTCTCTATTAAAATATTCCAATTAGCCCCAAACCAGCACAGGTGCACACAACACAAGGGCTCAGAACTTGCTATGTAGCTGCTGTCCCTCCCAGAAATGAAAGCCATTTTCTGGTAGTCTTGGAGTGCCTGGTGGCAGGGATTGGGGTGGTTGGCTCTTTGTTTTAAGGTCTTTTGGTGAAATGTTGGGGTTTATTGCCTTTCTAAAAAACCCAACAAAAATAGGAATATGACAGTTTCCAGCAGCAATCAGGACATCCTCAACATGCAGAGTTTTAATGTTTTTTTTTAGAAAAGCCTGTAATTCAAAAAAGAGGGTGGAAGACAGGTTGTGGAGTCTTCTCCAGAGACTTTCAAAATGCACCTGGATGCATTCCTCTGTGGCCTTCTTTATGCGATCCTGCTTTGGCAGGGGGCTTGGACTCAATGATCTCTGAATGTCCCTTCCAATCCCTAACATTCTGTGATTTTGTGAAAGAGCAGAGCATGTAGATTAGAAAGCATACTGAATACAAACATATAGCTCTGTGACACAAAACACAGGGCTTTTCTTGCCAAGTCAATTCAGTTAATAATTTGACAACTTTGAATTCTTGTCACTAAATCACTGTGCTGGTTTGAGGCTAATTGGAATGTTTTATTGAGAGAAATTAAATCCTTAGCTGTGAGAAGAAAGAAAAAAAAATATTAACAGTAACCTATATCACTCATTATTCTGCTGAGAAACACAACTAATCAAAACATAGATAAGACACTTCTCACTCAGTTCTCAGTTGTTGTTCTGCTCCTTCACTCTGATGGTCTGTGCTTGATTTCTGCCTTAACTCTAATCCAACCTAACCCTCTCTTTCCCCTAACCTTCTTGTCATCTTTTTGACATCTCACCTCAGATCTCTCCAGACATATCACATGAGATATACAGGGATTGATCTGGTTATTTCTGAAGTGAGGAAAAAAGGGAGAAGGGGGAGGGAGATTTGGGTTGGGAACCTCCTGGCAATCTGATTATTTTGGAGGGAATTTTGTGTTTCTGTACTACTTTTAACTTGTATATAACTGTATATTGTGTATATATATGCTTGTAAATTGTGCTAAGCTGTAAATACAGCTTCATTCCTTAAATTCCAGCTGGTTGAGTCTAATCTGGGTCATGTCATTGTGGGGGGGACGAGTAACACCCAAACCACCACAAACACATACAGCAACAGGTGTCACAAGTCCCTCCCTTGCAAAAATGCCTCAGGTGGAATAAAAATAACTGCAAATCACATGCATGACTAACAAAGAGAGGAGAACAAGGGAAAAAATTTCAACTGTATGTGATTGAGGTTTTTATTGTACATTTAATTGTTACTGTGATTATAACATGCATTTGGTTTGCAGTTCTTGTTGTTTTACACTAACATCATACTTCCCAGGATGCTAATGTAACATGGAAACAAGGTTGGTGCAAATAATTATGATTCTGTAGGAAACACACAACACTATTTCCAATTCTGTCTGTTGGGAGCAGTGTATTATACAAAGGACATCACGTCCATGAAAGTGTGGAGAATAGTCAAGCTGTGAGATGAACCAGGCAAGACTAAAGTATGACAAACTCCAAACTGCTACAACCATCACTCAGCTCCCAGAAGGACCACTGCTAACATCTTCCTGAAAGATCTGAAAGATATTTCCATAGCCCACAGTGTCTCACCAACACTATAGAGACAAGTATCACGGCAGATCCAAAAACTATTGACAATGGTTTTCTGTAAAACGGTTCATCGAGTCACACCACTGTGGCTGGATCAACAAGGTAGAAGCCAGCCAAGTTTTCACACATCAGATAAGAAGTTGGTGCCACCTTCATGGAGAGACTGGGCCACACAGACAACCCAATGCTAAAACACCTCACAATAGATGATGGCCTTTCAGGGATGATACATTTAAAACAAGGAACATTTACTGTTAAGCTAGGAAGAGTAACAACTGAAACAATACATTGTGCCAGTGCTCTATGATTAACTGTCACAGGCAGAAAGCACAGAGGAAACACACATTAAAAAGCCTACACAGATCTCAGAGACCACATGTTTTTCACATTCTACTTGTTGCCTTAGATTTAAGGGCTGGTAAATTTCAATTAGAAGACTCCACAAAGGGAATGACAGAGAGCACAAGAAACATATTGGCTGCTTTTAGATGGTCATAGGAAAAAAGTGCATAATATTACAAAGAACTACTTAGGATGCTTTATTTGCCCAATTACTCAAAATTCCTTTTTTACTTTTGAGCTGCTTAACAAGTGTATTAACTATGATTTAACAAAACAACAATACAACTGGAAATATCATTTTCTCATGATGGCCACACTATATTTGCAGTGTGCACATGCAGCCCAGACAGCCAACTGAGTCCTAGGCTGCATAAAGAGCAGCGTGGCCAGCAGGGCAAGGGAGGGGATTCTGCCACTTTGCTCTTGTCAGACCCCATTTGGAGTACTGTGTGCAGTTCTGGAGCCCTCAGCACAGGAAGGACATGGAAGTGTTGGAGCAGGTCCAGAGGAGGGCCACAAAGATGATCAGAGGGCTGGAGCAGCTCTGCTATGAGGACAGGCTGAGAGAGTTGGGGCTCTTCAGCTGGGAGAAGAGAAGGCTTCGAGGAGACCTTATAGTAGCCTTCCAGTATCTGAAGGGGGCCTACAGGAAGGCTGGGGAAGGATTATTTACAAGGTCTTGCAACGACAGGACAAGGGGCAATGGGTTTAAACTGGCAGAGGGGAGATTTAGACTGGATGTTAGGAGGAAGTTCTTTCCAGTGAGGGTGGTGAGGCACTGGAACAGGTTGCCCAGGGAGGTTGTGACTGCTCCCTTCCTGGAGGCGTTCAAGGCCAGATTGGATGAGGCCTTGAGTGAGCTGTACTAGTGGGAGGTGTCCCTGCCTATGGCAGGGGGTTGGAACTAAATGATCCTTGAGGTCCCTTCCAACCTTACCATTCTATGATCTGACAATATCTAAAGCAGAAAAGCTACTAAAGTGAATAAACATTAGCAGTACAAAGTTTCCTTTTTTTTTTTCTCCCTACAGAGATGCTTTTAATCCTTACAGACTTTAGCATGAATTTGATTTGCCATATCTTTGTTCACTAGAGCAGTAATGCCATCCATATGATCAAACTGGACAGATACAGAACATAGCTCTAATAGCATTTAATCTCAGCACTGTCTTAAGCTAGCAGCCTTTTTCAAGTGTCATGTACCTCATGCAATTTCATATTTCAAAGCAAGTGGGGGTTTTGTTGTTTTGGGGGTTGTTTTGTTTTGTTTTGGGTTTGGGGTGGTTTTTTTGTTTGATTTTTTTTTTCCATACTTCAGCACCAGTCAAACAGTTTTGGCATAAAAAGCCAAATGAAAATTAATTGTTGCCCTTCTCTGTTGCAGCAAGTATTCAATATATAGCCCTCACTCAGATGGTGTGGGTCTTCCTGTTTAGATTGGACTGAGCAAAGCATTTCTTCTCATCCAAAACTGAATGAAACTATATTGTTTTCTCAGACAAGCAGTGATGCTTTGAGGGGAAAAGCAATTGCAAATGTTGATGATGATTTTGTCAGTGACATGGACAGAGGAATGGAGTGCACCCTCAGCAAGTTTGCAGATGACACCAAGCTGTGTGGCACAGTCGACTTGCTAGAGGGCAGGGATGCCATCCAGAGGGACCTGGACAGGCTGGAGAGTTGGGCCCAGGCCAACCTCATGAAATTCAATAAGGCCAAGTGTAAGGTCCTGCACCTGGGTAGGCACAATCTGTACTAGTGGGAGGTGTCCCTGCCTATGGCAGGGGGTTGGAACTAGATGATCCTTGAGGTCCCTTCCAACCTTACCATTCTATGATTCTATGATTCTATGATGTATCTATGTGTGTAGGTTGATTGGGTGGAGAGGATTGGTGTGCTCTGAACTCAAATAGTTTCTGTTCAGAGATCTTTGTTCAAGCTATGTACTAGTCATGGTTAAATGGGTGGCAATTTCAAGCATACAGAAAACAGATACACTTAAGAAATTCTGTGTACATGATACTCAACACCAAACACTACGACAGCAGTGGTCCAGAGCTGACAAGTCTTGGCTGAAACTGGGAAGGGAAAGGGGAGGCTCTGAGGCTCTCACCACAGCAGCCACACTGAACAGCAATCTCACCTTCCTGCTTGAGGCACTGGAGCATTACAGATGGTCCCTTCAGAAGCAAGCATCAAATTCTACAGATCATGCTTTGGAAGCAGCTTTTGCACCACTACAGTTTAATTATAAGATTTAACACACAGCATATATCTGCTGCAGGGATTTCTGGTCACAGAGCTTTATATTTACTCTTTGCTTCAGTGATTTCAGAATATAATCAAACTCCTGGTCCACAAAATTTAAGAATTGAGGTCCCAGAACATCTGTGCAACCTTTCTACTCTGCGTCCCCTTTATCAAGCTGATCTTCCAAGCATGATACTTGATGCTCCTCACCATATATGAAATACCACAGAGTATTGCTTGACAGCTACCAAACAGTTACTGTGATCCTCAGAGTTTTCATGGTCCATAGAATAGAAAGGATGAGTAAGGGCAAATGAATCTGATATACCAGGATTTAAAAAGAATCAAAAAAAAAAAAGGTCACATATGTGAAATGCAGCATTGAATTATGGAAGTCTACAGCTCTCCTTTTTAAGTAGGAGTATTCTTTTTTAATATGTATACAGCTATGGGGAAAAACATTCATAAATGGAAGAATGATTTATATTCCACATAAACATTTCTCCAGAGAAGCCTAAATTTCAAAGCTTTCCCAACTAAATAGAGCAAGCTCCTAGGGAATGAAAGGGACAATTTTGCATACGTTTATCACAGGAAAGTTTGCAGAACATGGGGTAAATCCATGATCAGGCATAAGAGCAATGCATGTGTTTAATCCTAATTAAAAAATAATTTAAACAAAAAAAAAATCACCTTGGGGTGCTGGGAAAAGAATCCTGTTGAAATCCACCACCCTCACCCCTTTGTGAAAACTCAGCCTCCCAAAAGTTATTTTGTCAGAGAAGTGTTCTCAGCCTATAGCCTTCACTGAAAACGACTAGGAGGCACTGTTCAGTTACAGTGATTAAGGGAGAAAAAAACAAACCAAAACAACGTGCTAAGAAAACAATCAACCAGCAAATAAAAGCTTAGAACTTTATAACATAGAAACTGAGCCCAAATTTAAGACTCATTGAGCTACCTCTAATTAGAAATAGTACCTTCTGATTCAGATTAAGGCATCAGACATCTTTCCTCTCTCAAGAGCCCTTCATTAGCAGATGTTTAATCAAGACCACATTATCCCCAGGGAATGCACATATTTGGGAGTAAGCTCCCAATGCACATTGGGAGTAAGTTGCCCCTTTACTGTGCTCTTGTCAGACCCCATCTGGAGTACTGTGTGCAGTTCTGGAGCCCTCAGCACTGGAAGGACATGGAAGTGTTGGAGCGGGTCCGGAGGAGGGCCACGAGGATGATCAGAGCAGCTCTGCTATGAGGACAGGCTGAGAGTTGGGGCTCTTCAGCTGGGAGAAGAGAAGGCTTAGAGGACACCTTATAGTAGCCTTCCAGTATCTGAAGGGGGCCTGCAGGAAGGCTGGGGAAGGATTATTTACAAGGTCTTGCAACGACAGGACAAGGGGTAATGGGTTTAAACTGGCAGAGGGGAGATTTAGACTGGATGTTAGGAGGAATTTCTTTCCAGTGAAGGTGGTGAGACACTGGAACAGGTTGCCCAGGGAGGTTGTGGTTGCTCCCTCCCTGGAGGTGTTCAAGGCCAGGTTGGATGAGGTCTTGAGTGAGCTGTACTAGTGGGAGGTGTCCCTGCCTATGGCAGGGGGGTGGAACTAGATGATCCTTGAGGTCCCTTCCAACCTTACCATTCTATGATTCTATGATTCTAAGGTTTTGCCTCCAGCTCAAGAGGACTGCAGCTCTGGGGTGCAGAACACACACACACACACACCCTTTATCTCAAAGGTCTTGGCTTCTTTCCAACACCAAAGTTGGTGGTTTTGACATAGGCACTGAAGTTCATCACCAGCCTCTGTGTGCGCAGAAACAGATGTGGCTACAAGCAAAGTGAGACATTTTCGCCCAGCCAGCAACCTCCATCCTAACTCGGAATCAGCTAAAGGTCTTTCAGCAGGAGCTATCATGCACTTGCAACTTAAACAGCTGAGGTTTCTTCAATGTTGAACAGAGAAACAGTGATGTACAAGAACATCCTGATAGAAATTCTCTTAACTTGCACTAGTTTTACTGATTTGAAAGTACTTGCTATCATTTGATGGTTAAAGCAAAGGTTAGTTTTGCTTTCTCCCACCACACTACTTAAAATGAATTTCTTTTAAAACAGAAAAAAAATACAGTTAAACAGAGTAGATTGTGAAAGACTTTCGTCTTAGTCAGTTTTCCTGTTCACATTCCCTAGAATAAAAATTTGCATCAAATCCAACTAAAATTATTTCGTTGTTTGTCAATATAAACCAGAGTCAGAAGGTGTGCTCAGAGCAACTTGTGCTGATTTGAGGCTAAGAATATTTTAATAGAGAAAATTACACTATAGGCTGTGAAAGGAAAACATCATGATGTCTACTTCACTCATACGCTTGCTAAAAAATTGTTTGGGAACGATAACCAAAACATGTAGATAAGTCAGTCTCTCTCTGTCGCTTGCTGGGAGAGCAGCTGCTGGGGCAGTCTAGCAGTTTCTGGCTCTGACACCTCTGCCAATTAATTTTCACTAACCACTTTTCTTCTAACCACCCCACCCCCCACCCNTCTGTAACTATTCCTGTCTATAGTGTATATACCTGCTGTACATTGTGCTGAGCTGTAAATAGAGCTTCATCACTTAACTTCCAGCCGGCTGAGTTCTAGTCTGGGTCATTTTACAAAGTGGGGGGGGACACACAGCTGAACTTAAAACCAGCGCTGCTGTGAAGAACTGCACTGCCATGCTGCATGGTGGATAAAAACTCAGACTTTACATGTCCCAAGACCACTTCAGTACAGTCAGGTTGGAAAGGAGGCAGGTGTGGTAACTATCTTCACATCGTGGCACACCGCAAAGCTCCAAAGCAGAGATTTGAAAGGTTGCTTAAAAGGACAGTAGAAGGTATAGTAATGAAACTAGAGACCGAGAAATTCCTGGGGTGCAGGCTTTTCAGAAGTGCATTGTGATGTATATTTACAGAAGCCTCAAATGCCCTTTTTCATAACTCTGTTTACAGCTCATCTGTGTGCTCTAAGTCTTGACCAGAATTGGTCTTTGACACAGACTGTAAAATACAAATCTTAAAAAGTACCCAATGGAAAATAAAAGTCAGTATCATGACAAAATGGATGATTTCTGATATAATCTCCTTCCACTTGTGCCTTCCATATAATGGAGATACAGAAAATATGTTTCCCGCTATAGACATTAAGAATTCTGCTTCAGTAAAAACACATCTGGCTATTATGATGTTGAATTAGCAGCTTATTAGTAGTGTTGTTATTAGCATAGTTGTTCCTAAATGAGCATACTGTCCTCCTTTTGGAAGATCTGTTGGTGCCTCTTCATGTCAAGCAGGGGAACAATCCTCAGAAGAGATGACAGTGATACACCAGCAATATACCAAAGTATTATCATGAAGAGAAGCTGAATCCAGTAAAGATGTTGCTATATATTTTGACATCAACACAGTTTGATAACATGGGCATTAAAAAAAAATTGTCTTCTCCAGCTAACAATTTCCATGACAGAGGAATCTTGAACAGGAGAGGAAATACAAGTAATTTGTTTTCTGGGCTGTCAAGTCCTTTGTCTTGACCCAGCAACAAGCCTATTGATCTACTTCAAAACACAAAGAAACAGTAAGTGTCATGGTGGTCTGACACCAATCAGAGTTTAAAAGACAAACAAAAAAAAAATAATTGTTTTATACTTGGACAATTGTGAGCATTGCTCCTCCTTCACTTCACAAGCATTCTCAAGGGAGATGAGATATACCAGTCCCGTGTGGCAGTGCTCTCCTGGGTGCCACAAAGGATGCCCTCCCCTGCATCCTCTAAGCCCTCCTGTTCTTGCTTCCTCAGACAACAGCACTGAGACAACACAATAGTACAGCTCCCTACTTACCCAGGCACTAGACTTTCTCAGCCTGTTTTGGAGGATGAATGCCACCAAAATGTGCACGGGTAGCTCAGACACACACCCAGGAGCAAGAGGCTACACACGCACAAGTCAATCCTTCCTTCTGGTGATGTCCCAGTAATGATGGGGATACTATGTCATTCTGCACTGCCAGCAAGTAGCATACCCACTTGAATTCCATCCCACATAACTCAGAGTTGGGATATCCACACCTTTCAGTTGAATCCAAATGCCTTTGTCCACCTGGCTTCATAGAATCATAGAATGGTAAAGTTGGAAGGGACCTCAAGGATCATCTAGTTCCAACCCCCTGCCATAGGCAGGGACACCTCCCACTAGTACAGTTCACTCAAGGTCTCGTCCAACTTGGCCTTGAACACCTCCAGGGAGGGAGCAGCCACAACCTTCCTGGGCAACCTGTTCCAGTGTCTCACCACCCTCACTGTAAAGAACTTCCTCCTGACATCCAGTCTAAATCTTCCCTCTGCCAGTTTAAACCCATTGCCCCTAGTTCTGTTCCCAGCAATACTGACCAGCTTGGCCAGTGTCCTCATACCACCAATCAGTATTGTAGTAGTTGCTTCTCTAGACTTTATCCAGTCCATCTTCCTGAACAGTAGTGGAAAAACTGACCTGTCAAACCTACTGAAAATAGCCTTGTTGTTTAAGACTCCTCATATTTTTATTCCTAGTTGAAAGAAACAGTCTCACAATATTTTGGCTACCCTACCTGTCATAAGGAGAGCTCTCACCCTGGCCAGTGCCCTGTGCCCCATGCCATCACAGTATCACCAAGGTTGGAAGAGACCTCAAAGATCATCAAGTCCAACCCATTGCCACAGACCTCAAGACTAGAGCCGTCTCTAATAGGCAGCAGATGTGACCAGAGAAGTCCTCTAGTGGGAGGACCAATGCCCAGCAGCAACAGTGCGTGATGTGAAAAACCACAGTGCAGCACTGCTGACAGAGAAAACTGAGTGAATAAACAACTGATTGTCCCAGAACAAGGCTCAGTGACCATTCTCAGCATTTAACATGCAATCAGTTTATTGAAGTTGTAAGTTTTTTTAAAATGTCAATCTTCTGAAATCCTACAAGAGGTTGAGGAGTTAGGGTTGCAAGATTTGGATTTAATAATGAAGAAAGTTAGTGACAAAGATACCTAAATTAGGAGTTTTTTAGGGCTGTTCAATGCTGCATACATCTGCTTTCTAACAGCAACTAGTGTCCACAAATGAAGATACTACCATAAATGCATCCACATGATTCTTGGAGCTGGCTTATGGAATTCTTTACTAAATCTTCAGGTGATAAATGTCAGAAAAACTGAGTTTAAAGAGAGCTGAATTATTTTTGGTTGGTGTCATCATTATAATTTTTACATTAAAAAAAATAAAAAATTCAATGTGCCTTGGTACTTAAAAGCAAATCACCTTGCTTAAAGATATATCCAAAAAATGAATTAGAATTTCATATGGATGACCTGGCATGTCTGCTCTAAGAGTTGTACTGAAAAAAAAGAAAGAAGGTAAAACAAGAATGCTTTAACCTGCAGTTGGTTTAGATCAGTCTAAGCTTGATTCATCAAATATCCTGAAAAGTTTCTCTCTCCTTTCAGCCTGACTCTTTCCCCTCTCTGATTACCGTTTTGACTGTGAAGCAAAAATGTATTTCCCAGCTGTATTAATCAGATATTGTGGATATTCTGTTATTGCAGTACAGCTAGAGAGACAGCCCTCTCAGGTTTTCTTTTAACAGAAATGAAAGTAAATCAATACTAAGTAAATTTCCCAGAAGTCAAATTCCCTAGAATTACAATGAGGATGGGCAAAAAAAAAAAAAAAGTATGGTGCCAAGTAACGCTACAAAACACCTGGTTATCTTGTGCAAAAAGTTTTTCCATACCAGACAGAGTTTTCCCTTTGGTTAGATGGGTGACTGTACAAAACCTGGAATTTTCAGTGGCAAGTAGATCAAAAAGGAAATTCATTAAAAAACCCTACTTTTCCACCCCAAGCCAGTCCAGTCGCTTCTCTTTCTAATATGATTGGCGATATCTGGAGTGTCAGGATGTAAGTAGTCCATCATTAAACTCTAAACCGAGTCTGGTGGATTAACTGTATTTAACAAATTAATACCAAAGGGCACCCAGACAGCCACAGTGACAAAACAATATTCTATACGTTCACAAGATATAGGACTTCTGCTTTTTGAGTCCTCAGCTGCTCCCACATAGTTCAAACCCTAAGCTGCTGTACAAGTCTTAGGCAGGTCATAGTCAGCATTAGCCAATATACCAAGAGAAGGTACAAGGACTACATCATCACATAATTTTTTTTTCAAAAATAGGAAACTGCTAATAAATATTGTCCTTACTTTCACTGATCTGAAGGGGGCCTACAGGAAGGATGGGGAGGGACTATTGGCAAGGTCGTGTAAGTACAGGATTAGGGGCAATGGTTGTAAACTGGCAGAGGGGAGTTTTAGACTGGATGTTAGGAGGAAGTTCTTTCCAGTGAGGGTGGTGAGGCACTGGAACAGGTTGCCCAGGGAGGTTGTGGCTGCTCCCTCCCTGGAGGTGTTCAAGGCCATGTTGGACAAGACCTTGAGCGACCTGTTCTAGTGGGAGGTGTCCCTGCCTATGGCAGGGGGTTGGAACTAGATGATCCTTGAGGTCCCTTCCAACCTTACCATTCTATGATTCTATGATTCTATTTGTCTTCAGTTCAAGCAGTAAACAAAACACTACTCCCTCCAGAAAGGTTTGCAAGTGCACATTAAAATTTAGCATGTGGAAATGCACATCAAAGCAAAATAAACACATTTTAAGACTTTGTTCTCAAATTCCAATTTAGCTTAACTAAAAAAAAAAAAAAAGGAAAAAAAGATAGACTCTCTTTTTCCTTTGACATAGGAAGTATTGGTATAGAGGAATTAAACATATTTGGGTGAGTGGAAGTCCCAGCACACCTATTAGGGTGGTTTGCCAAACAGCTATGAACTACACAGCAACAGATGCAAATTGGATAAAAATTAGATAAAGGCCTCAATATTCAGGCAAGTAAAGACAGTAGCAGAAATGTTAAACAAAAGAGATCGCTAAATATTTTGTAGGATAAAAAAGTAACCTATTTTCTTTCTGTAAGCAATTCATGTTACAATGTTTATTTTTATGTACATGTTGCTTAAAAAAAAAAAAAATGCAGTAGGCAGTATGTCTTCAGTAAAAGTGGTAAAACAGCCTTGGATATAAATCTCCTTTCCAGATGTACACAATTTTCAAATATAACTGCTTCTGTTCTCTCTGTCAGCAGTCTGAGCAAAATTAATCTATTGCTTCCTTTAGAATCATGGAATCATAGAATGGTTTAGGTTGGAAGAGACCTCAAAGACACCTCCCACTAGAGCAGCTCACTCAAGGTCTCATCCAACCTGGTCTTGAACACCTCCTGGAAGGAAGCATCCACAACCTCCCTGAACAACCTGTGCCAGTGCCTCACCACCCCCACTGTAAAGAATTTCTTCCTAACATCTAGTCCAAATCTCCCCTCTGCCAGTTTAAACCCATTACCCCTCATCATGTCATCACAAGGCCATGCAAATAATCCCTCCCTAGCCTTTCTGTAGGCTGCCTTCAGATACAGGAAGGTTACTACAAAGTCTCCTTGAAGCCTTCACTTCACCAAGTTGAAAAGCACCAACTCTCATAGCCTGTCATTTAGGACAGCAGTTGCACCTCCATGGTTAGCTTGCGGTTTGGGAAGGTTGGAAAGAGAAGGTTTACCCCAATTTATTAAGCTCTAATTGCTCAAACACTACCTGTTTGTGGAAACTGAGCTCTAATTGGAGAGTCTTGTGTTACTAAATATTACTGAGTTGTTCCTAAAAGGCCAAAAGCTGAGAAAAAAAGTTATTCTGTTAGGATGGGATTCTATATGCTCTCTCCTGTTATTTTTCATGGGGGTTGATCTTTTCAAGCTTCCACATTTTCCTTTTCTGCTACAAAAGCATAATGGATAGAGGGAGGTGATTTTTGACACCTCAAAAATTGCTACTAAGCAGCCTGAAGCTTAGCAAGCTCAGAAAACAGTCTGAAGTTCTCAGTAATAAAGATATGATATTTTATCTTTTCTCTTTCATTTTCCGACCTGACAGTTCCACAAGCAAGGGGAAACAATCTGAATGGCATCTGTTGGAAAACTGACAGCAGATTTTAACTTCAGATATATATTGCCACCAGGTTACATTCTTAAATCAGACAAAACTGAATGAAATTTGCAAAATCTCTTGGAGAAATATTTTATATCAAAGTACTCGCTGTCAGAGTTATATTACCTTGGTGCATCTTTTGCAGAGGATCCAGTTTACACATAGGACAAGCACAACAGATTGGATAACTCATTCACACACAACCCTCATTACTGAGTGCAACTCATTCACACACAACCCTCATTACTGACTGCAACTCATTCACACACAACCCTCATTACTGACTGCCCAAACAAGTTGATGGCTCTGATGCTAACTTACACAAAAGCCAATTAGCTTGAATAGTCTAAACTCACACTATCATCCTGGCAGCATGGAGTGGGCTTTAAAATGAGTCACAATGTAATTCATTCTTCCTACAGGATGCCAGAGGAGCATAAAGTATCCTAAGTACAGACAAGAACCCAGCCAAATTACTTTTGCCATTGATTTTGTCAGAGGAGTATTCAATCTGATTTTAGCGTTTATCGAACTGAGCTCAAAACCCAGCTCAGCTGCTCTGGCGTCAATGAAACTGCCAGTTCCGCTCAGCCAGGGATGTTCACCAAGATACCTGAACATCTCTGGTGCTCAATTTGAAAGTCCCACCAAGACATGCCGGAGAAAAGAGGCAGTTCAGATGGTGGATACAGAACGTGTTGCAACTTCGGTCCTTCTATTAACTCATTAAATGGACACTAGAAACAGAGGGACTCAAGATGTTGAATTGTTGCCCGCCCTAATGCTTTGTCCAATTTTCAGCTATTGTTACATTCATACAAGGCAAGTAAGTATTTTGCTTGATACCATCATATTGCAATCTGCTCTATTCTTTAACCTTTTTTTCCATTCCACTCCACTTCACTCCCTGGCAGTGATTGGAGCACAAACGAGGGGGAAAGGCACTCCTGATTATTTTCTTACTGCACCTAAATCGGACCTACATTGCTCTAAGCCACAAATGGTTATCACATAGGAAGCAGCAGAGAAATCAGAAGAAATCATCAGTTTCCATCTACACCAAAAGCCTGCTGTCTATAGCACTGTTTCCTCATTTTATCTTGTGCCCATAGGTGGCCCTCTGCTACACCACAAAGTCAGGGTTTTCTTTTCCTGTTTGTTTGTTGTTGGGTTTTTTCCCACCATTTTTTAAAACATTTTTTAGCATCCCAGCTATCACCATCCTTAGCAATGCTACAGATGGAATAAGTATGAACTAATCCACCATTCTCTTAGTTTTGATTCTGAGGAGCAAAACCAAAGAGGGTCAGTGGAAGAATGAAGCTTTATGACTACTAAAGGCCATGAGCTCTGCTCAGTTCTACCCGCACAATTTCTCTTTGCTGGGCTTGCAGCCTAATAGCACTGTGATTGCTATCCTGTTCATATAAACTCATAGCCAAAAAAAAATAAATCGTAATTTAGGTACATGTACTTCTGAGGTGAGATAAGGTTAGCTAGACTAAAGCTAGATCTGAAATTCTCAGCTCCTTCCAGTATCTGAAGGGGGCCTACAGGAAGGCTGAGGAGGGATTATTTACAAGGTCATGCAACGACAGGACAAGGGGCAATGGGTTTAAACTGGCAGAGGGGAGATTTAGACTGGATGTTAGGAGGAATTTCTTTCCAGTGAGGGTGGTGAGGCACTGGAACAGGTTGCCCAGGGAGGTTGTGGCTGCTCCCTCCCTGGAGGTGTTCAAGGCCAGGTTGGACGAGGCCTTGAGTGAGCTGTACTAGTGGGAGGTGTCCCTGCCTATGGCAGGGGGTTGGAACTAGATGATCCTTGAGGTCCCTTCCAACCTTACCATTCTATGATTCTATGATTCTATTATTTCAGTTATCTCAAACAGTCCCAAACCACTGGTCAGAATCCTGTCTCTGATACTAATCTTACACTAATTTATAAAGTAAACTTCAGTTTGAACACTCAGGATCCAAAATTTCATAGAAATGAAAAGTACATATCAGCAAGTTGTGTTTCTTAAGATACACATAATAGCATTTTTCTCTCAATTATTGTAGGTGGACAACTAGATCATACCGAACGATTTGAGCCCATTCTAAAAATAAAGTTGCTGTGAATGTTTGCAATGCAGCATGCCCAATACTGCTGAAGAAATAGTAGTTGTTTCCATGCATCAATCCTGCAGACAGTTTAGTGAGCAAAGCAATGCTATCTTCATTTTCAGTGACTATTGAAATCATTCTTCCATACTTTTCAACTATTACAGCTGACATATAACATTACTAATGACTATCACCACAGCTGAACAGCCTAAGTAGCTTCTGGTTAGACCAGAGTAAACATTCTGAATTACCAAGCTAAATTCATCAGATGGATATGATATGATATGTATATTCTCTAAAAACCAGTATGCTTTGGCCAAATGTGTACTACTTGCAAACTGAACTCAGTGTCTGATTTGTAGTTATTCAGAAATCAGTAACTAATGAAAAAAACCCTAGAGTTTTGTTTAACACACACAGTGAAAAAATATTGACTATCTTACCAGAAAAAAATTAGAAATTGATAAAACCTCAAGATTCTTTTACAATTTCTGCTATTTAAGAAAGAAAGAAAAATATATTCCTCCCTTCTTTTTAGAAGTTTGGGAAATAATTCAGTTTACTTGGAGTTTAAGTGGAGAACTTCCTTTATATTTTTAGAGAGAGAGAGAGGGAGATAGAGAGAGAGAGAGGGAGATAGAGAGAGATAGAGGGAGATAGAGGGAGATAGAGGGAGATAGAGGGAGATAGAGGGAGATAGAGGGAGATAGAG
>VWZE01017039.1:31734-45189 GCA_013396675.1 Eubucco bourcierii
AGAGAGAAAGAGAGAGAAAGAGAGAGAAAGAGAGAGAAAGAGAGAGAAAGAGAGAGAGATAGGGAGATACAGAGATAGAGAGAGATAGAGAGAGATAGAGAGAGATAGAGAGAGATAGAGAGAGAGAGAGATAGAGAGAGATAGAGAGAGATAGAGAGAGATACAGAGAGATAGAGAGAGATACAGAGAGATACAGAGAGATAGAGAGAGATACAGAGAGATACAGAGAGATACAGAGAGATACAGAGAGATACAGAGAGATACAGAGAGATACAGAGAGATACAGAGACAGAGACCCAGAGATACATGCACAAAAACACAGCAACAGCAAAAACCTTCTCATGTCAGATGGTTATGCTTTCCAAGCAATAAAATGAGCTTATACGTTTAGCAGCATGAGCACAAAAATGAGACCAGTCATATACATTCGATCCCTGAAATAATCTTCAACTCACATCACGTTTGTCGTATCAGCCAGGCCATTTTTGTCTTGAGGTTTTTTTCTTTTTCTTTTTTTTTTTCTTTTTTTTTTTTTCTTTTCAGCCTTTTGGAAACACAACACATACCTTAGCCTCTTTAGATACAGACATGCTCATTAGCAGACCAAATGAAACACAACTAAGCTGTGCATCACCTCACTTCGGTCCTGCTATTACAATCAGCACCACATAGCTTTGTAATCTCTGGTATTCACACTCTCCATACTCCTATTTGAGGTAATTTCAATACCCACTTTTCTAAATCTCATCCCAAAACCGACCTATGTGCATTCCTAGCGAGTTTATAACATTGATCAATGCCAACATTATCCTTTAATTTGAAAACTCATTTACACTTTCTTAATCATATTCTATAAGCAGCAGTGAAAATGCACAATCAGGAACAAAAAAATATAAATAAATCAGACTCTCTATTTGTAATCTTGCAGCCCGCAAGCCTTAGATGTGAAACACTGGATGCCCACAGCCACATAGACCACATATGTTACTGTGCAGGCTGCAGTACATCCCAAAGTCTCATGGAACTCTCTGTCTTAATTTATCCCTCAGCTGCATTTATCACTATCACATTTGTGTCTAATGTGCTTCTGTCAGGACTCCCAATTTAGATGAGCAAATATTTCACCATTCCTTCAGTGCATATAACTTTGTGTTTTGTACTACTGAATTTGATCCTCTTCTCACTGCTTCCTTCTCCAAGGTGGCTCCTTTCTTCTGCATGAGATCCTTTTTCACTAACCCTTTTAGTTTTGCTTTGCTGAAAAGTTTCATTAGCTCAAATCAATTGTTTGGTTGGGGGGTTTTGTTTGGTTTGGTTTTGAGTTTGGGTTTTTTTGTGGGCTTTTTGGTTGGTTGGTTGGTTGGTTGGCTTTTGGTTTTGGGGTTTTTTGGTTTGTTTTTTTTTTTTCTTTTGTGTCAAGGTTATTTCATTACCAAAAAGAAGAGAAAAGGGGGAAAGTGTATGCTGTATAAACACGTGGTTAATTTCAGGGTTTATCAGTTTAGTGTAAGAATCTCTGTTGAAGCCAGGCTTGCTGAGTTCATTAAGCAGCTATATTGACTCTGTTAAGATCACAGTATCACAGTATCACCAAGGTTGGAAGAGACCTCAAAGATCATCAAGCCAAACCCATTACCACAGACCTCAAGACTAGACCATGGCACCAAGTGCCACATCCAAACCTGCCTTGAACACCTCCAGGGACTCCACCCCCTCCCTGGGCAGCCCATTCCAGTAGCCAATGATAATTCACTAGTGAAAGATAATTCCTTTGAGCACTACAGTGTGTGATACATCCCTTTAAAAGGATCAAAATATGTATCTCTTGCACATACATTTAGATCATCTAAACAAAAAAATATATCCTGAAGGACAACCCCAATATCTAAGAACCAAAATAATTTGTGGTTTCCCATTTGTAGAAAGCTCATACATATAGTGTTAATAAAGGACAAATTACAAGGCATATTTTACACGAGTCATTAAAGCAGTACAATTAAGTTTGCACAAAATGTAATTGCCTTTTGATGTGAATAAAACTCAAAAAGCCCAATCAGATGTAACACAGTCTAATTTATGACACAGCCCTCAAATTTTTTGGTGATTAGTGTCATAACATCGCAAGTCTAATATATTACAGTGTTAAGAGGTACACAGCTCTGTTGTAAATTATTTCACTTTTCTCTCCTGTACATCTGAGGTGACAGAATGAAGGTAAATTTCTTCCTGACCATTTAGACAGCTCATTATTTCCCCAGAATGCTCCTGTGCCATCACTAATCTCTGCAATGTATCATCTTCCATACAAAACATCAAATCACTGTAACCAATGTTAAACAGCACGTTTTGGGTTCCAATTTTTCAGGGTGAGTTCTCAGATGAATTCTCCAAAGACTGACAAAATGGAAACCTCAAAAGAAAGTGAGGATAAGAGACCATTGTGGGCTAGTTTAGTAGGTGATGGAAGTCTTATTTTCTTCATTATAGAAATGTTAACATTTGTCTCCATTATGTATGTCATACAGAGAACTTAGCACTCGCTAAACTGAGGGACACAAGAGGCATCTCTCATTTAGTGTAAGCTACGAAGAAGCCAACTGTTTGTTAAGAACTGGTAAAATGACCCAGCACTCAAAAGCATCTGCCAAAAATTCATGTGCAATTCCAGCACTTTATATTGAGAGAATCATTTGTGGGTCTCTGCAAACAGATTTTGATAAATGGCATGCAGGAAAAAAAAAAAAAACCAACACAAAAAAGCCACCAAAACAAAAACAAAACCCCACAAACAATAACAAAGCAGACATACACATAAATGAACCAGAAATAAATGTAATTATATTGCTGGATAAACTCACAATTGAATGTAGACTGGTGGTCTACATACACACCAAAGCCACTCTATCACTCCCCTTCTTAAATGGACAGGGGAGACAGAAAATAAAGCCAAAGGTGGGTGACTTAAGATAGAAGCAATTTAATAGGATGAAGAGCAAAAGCAAAGGCCACATGTGCCTTTCTCTACTTCAGCAGATGATGTTCGATCACTCCCTGGAAGCAGGGCTCCAATACACACCATGGTCGCTCCAGAGGACAGATGCCATCAACAAATGCCCTCACACTTCCTTCTTTCCCTTAGGTTTTATATTTGAGCTGACATCATATGGCACGAAATAGCCCTTTGGTCAGTTTGAGTCAGCTGACCTGGCTGTGTCCCCTTCCAAGATCTTGCCCATCCCTCAGCCTGCTGTTGGTGTGGGAGGAAATGTTGGAAAAGCACAGCCTTGGAGCTTGGCTCAGCAGTAGTCAAAACAGCGGTGTGTTATCAACAACCACCTACATGACTGCAAAACACAGCAGTAAGAAAGATGCTCTGAGGAGAATTAACTCCATCTCAGCCAAACCCAATACAATTGGAAAGAGAAGCAGCAATTCTTGGGCAAAGGGAGACAGTAGGAGTTGAGCTAAATGTGATATGTTTAAAACTCCCACTCTGGTTTCCAGTAGCATAAGAAATCCTTAGTTGGATACACAATATTTGCATACCTCTGCAGCATCTCTCCTGGGTATTGTGCCATTCCTGCTGCCTTTTTTTCCCAGGCAGTCATAGCTCTTCAGATGATAAAAGGCAAATGTTACATAATG
Organism: Eubucco bourcierii; assembly: GCA_013396675.1. Taxonomy (NCBI): domain Eukaryota; kingdom Metazoa; phylum Chordata; class Aves; order Piciformes; family Ramphastidae; genus Eubucco; species Eubucco bourcierii. The sequence goes on from VWZE01017039.1 coordinate 35,380, forward strand.
TATACTTCTGAATATTTATCATTTGCCTGTTATGTAAACATACAAATTGCTGCTGTTCTCCTGAGTGCCTTCCAGCAGTGGATGAGGAAGCTGTTTGCCATCTCTGCCTCTGAAATGTTTTTATTGCCAGAGTTGGTGTTTGAACTAGTTTGCATCTGCCTGTTGCATTTTTTGCTTTGCAAAATTACTTATGATGTTCTTTGATTGAACCTGATGATCCCACCTGACATTAATCCTACTGTAGATGGGAAAACAAAAGGAATCTTCTGGAAATAGTTTATTTTGAGGCTTAGTTTTCTTCACTGGTTGTGGTTGACAGCTAAAATTGCGACAGTGCTGAGTGCAGCTTGCACCCTAATGGACATATTTAGCCTTACTCTTACTCTGGGGTTTTTGTGTGGGTTTGGGGTTTTTTTTATGTTATTCTTGTGGTATGTCTGGATGACAAGAATGGTATATGACACTGTTGTCCTTCCTTGACTGAAATGTTGAGTTATTCTCTTGTACTTTTGTCTTTTATTTTTCCAATAATTTAATTCCTGTGAGTTGCTGTGATATGAACTATTGTTATGTAGACAATGCACAGCCAGTGCACTACTTTAATACTGGGAAATGCAACTAATTGAATATAACTTTCTCAGAATACCTACATTTACCTTCAATGTAAACAGGAAGAGAATGTTCCTACCTGGAGTACTGTGTGCAGTTCTGGAACCCTCAGCACAGGAAGGACATTGAAGTGTTGGAGTGGGTCCAGAGGAGGGCCACAAAGATGATAAGAGGGCTGGAGCAGCTCTCCTATGAGGACAGGCTGAGAGAGTTGGGGCTCTTCACCCTGGACAAGAGAAGGCTTCGAGGGGACCTGATAGTAGCCTTCCAGTATCTGAAGGGGGCCTACAGGAAGGCTGGGGAGGGATTATTTACAAGGTCTTGCAACAACAGGACAAGGGGCAATGGGTTTAAACTGGCAGAGGGGAGATTTAGACTGGATGTTAGGAGGAATTTCTTTCCAGTGAGGGTGGTGAGACACTGGAACAGGTTGCCCAGGGAGGTTGTGGCTGCTCCCTCCCTGGAGGTGTTCAAGGCCAGATTGGATGAGGCCTTGAGTAACCTGTACTAGTGGGAGGTGTCCCTGCCTATGGCAGGGGGTTGGAACTGGATGAGCCTTGAGGTCCCTTCCAACCTTACCATTCTATGATTCTATGTTGATCAAAAGAAAGGAGGGGTAAAGATTATGTTGTTTACAAAAGATTTGTTTACACATCCCAATTTAATTTATCTAAATTTAGAAATGTCAAGAGAATTTGCTGACTGAAACTTGAAGCATCTACTCACAAGTGCATTCACTTAGCCATCTCCCAGCGACAAGACACTGATCCCTAATTCTCAAGCACCTTGTATCTAGCACCTTGTATCAAGCACCTACTGCACTTGGTATCCCAAGCCAGCCATGGGCAGTGGGGGAGGTTGTGTTAAGATTCCAAACTTTCCCTTTGAGTAAACTGAAACAAGCTGATACGAAATGGTTGATGAGTTTGGTTTATCAGAGCAAATGAAACAGTCCAGAACAGAGGGAAAATGAGAAGGGAGAGGAAAAAGAGACAGAGAGAAACAGAAAGTTAAAAAGTAAGAGAAAAAAGAAAGATCTCATCACTCCTTGGATCCAGTGAAAATTTCACAGGAATAATTCAAGTTCTTGGTGCTGGATGTACATTCCAACAGGATCTTCTGTGGTAAATGCAATGCATGGACCTCAGAAGTTGTGGTCCTTTTACACCCTTTTGGTAAGGCGCTGTTGCAACCTGTCCACATCAGAAATAGAAGTGTGCACCAGGCCCCTGCAGCGCAGTTGTCTGTCACATGGTGCTGTTACACTTAGAATCATAGAAATCGTAGAATCAGTCAGGGTTGGAAGGGACCACAAGGATCAACCAGTTCCAATTCCCCTGCCATGGGCAGGGACACCCTACCCTAGATCAGGCTGGCCAGACCCTCATGCAGACTGGCCTTAAGCACCTCCAGGGATGGGGCCTCGACCACTTCCCTGGGCAATCCATGCCAGGCTCTCACCACTCTCATGCTGAAGAACTTCCTCCTCACCTCCAGTCTGAATCTCCCCACCTCCAGCTTTGCTCCACTCCCTGGTAGTCCTGTCACTATCTGATATCCTAAAAAGTACCTCCCCATTTTTTTTGTAGGCCCCCTTCAGATACTGGAAGGCCACAATAAGGCCACCTCAAGCCTCCTCTTCTCCAGACTCCCAGCCTCAACTCTAAGTCTGTCCTCATAGGAGAGGTGCTCCAGCCGTCTGAACATCTTCATGGCCCTTCTCTGGACATGCTCCAGCATGTCCATATCCCTCTTGTAATAGAGGCTCCAGAACTGGATGTACTCTAGATGGGGTCTCACCAGAGCAGAGTAGAGAGGGAAAATTACCTCCCTCGACCTGCTGCCCACACACATGGTTTTAAAGAGGGAATTCATACCTCCACAGGAACTATCTCTTTTCATTGTTAAGTCAGCAGCTCTCCTCCAAGCTAATAAGGCCATCACCCTGTCTATTCAAGACTAAATATGTCACACCTTGTTTGAGACATTAGTCTATCAGCCCTGCTCTCCCACATGCATTGTTTTGAGACAACTGAGGATTGGAGTACTGCAGCCTTCATGAGCATTTCCACCACTGCCACCACTCCACTGCAATCCTGTGTGCAAAACAAGTAAGTCAGCCTGATGCACAGGCTGACACAGATGACATAGGCACAGGGTGAACTCTTGCCTGAAAGAGTGGCTCCTGTCCCATAGGACTGAAAGGGACAGTAACACTTCATGGGGCCATCAAGTCAAGGAACACCTCCCCAAACTACAGCGTCAGTTCTGGACTTCAGTCAGCTGGCCTCAGATGCACACTGCCTCAACTGGCATATAACAGGGAACAATAACAGTCTGTATTTACCAGTGTTTAGTAAGAGTATTTAAACAGTTCAAAATCATTCCTATTAAGGGAACATGCTGTTTTTCACTAATCAGCTAATTCTGCCCATTGTAGAGCATCCTACTCTTGAACCGTACAGGATTAGTACTGAGGAGGATGACTCAGTGACTGAACTAGCTTTTTCCAAAATCTGCTTAATTCAGTGGAAATTGGGGCAACTTCTGTGCCACAGATAGCATCAGTGTCTGTATAGGAACAATTTTTCTCCATCCAAATAAATCTGGGTCTAATCTTCCCTTTTTGATACAACAAAAGAAATGTTGCGGCCTTGCAAACACCCGAATGCATCTTCTTCAGCACAGAGCATTCACTTACTCATCAGCCTCTGGGCTGCATAAGAATTCTGCCTTCTGACTGCCTTCAAATTAGATTAATAATTTCCCTCCAAGAGATACTGCATGTTTCTTGATACTGGATACAGCAGACAGAATGAAGACATTTTGTAAGACAGACCAATTTCCATTATCACTGTGCAGTATAATCAGTCTACTCACACATCAGACAGAACTTGTATTAGGCAGAGCTCTACATGCTTTCAAAACACATTCTGAAGAAATGTGTCTATCAAGAGTAGTGATAATGTGTGTCTGCTTTAAGTCATGAAGTCCCTGAAAGGCTCAGTGGATACAAAGGCATGAAGCAACACCTGCCAAACACTAAAGCAATGCAAAATCCCTGCTTCAAGCCCAGGCACAAAAACGATTCTTTGTATGGCATCCAGGCTCAATGCAGCACAGGAGAGGAAAAGCATAACCATGATTTTTAGCTTTTAAATACATTTCTAGTCCTGTTCAAAAGCCTAGAAGAGTTGCAACAGAAGAGGTTATTCATCCAAGGTAATACGAAGAGGTTAATCCATTTCAGCACTCGTATACTGAATAACTGTTCGAGCCATAAACACTTTCACCAGTGATACTGAGTCAACATCTGAGGAACAACATTCACGACTTTAGGTTATCAAAGTCAGGACCTTGAACTCCTGTAGTTTTAAACTTCACTGACAGAATTAATTTAAACAACCTGTCTGTTGAGAAAGCAATCTATTTAATTAAAAATGAGGAGATCTGCAAACCCCAGTTTTACCTGCGCTACCCTTACCTGATTGAAAATTCCTCCTAGACAGAAAACCTAAATTCACTCAGATAACATTGTTCTGAGTTGAGATTTCTTTTTCCAGAGCTTTAGGGGTCTGTGAGGTTCTCCTTGCCAGGGAGTGTTTATAGGCATCATTATAAACACATGGGCCGTTTCAGCTGGTAAAGATCAACCCATGGCTAGGGGATTCTGCTGGGAAGGTTTGCTGTATCCTGTTTTGGGGAAAGCAACAACTGTTGCTCAAAGTAATTCTGATCTAAAAGTTACAGATTAGTTTAAAAAACTTATTCTAGATACCAGACATCATAGTGCCTTGATTATTTAGATGTCCTTTGCTCAAATCCAGTCACTCAGGAAGTCTTCCTGCAGTAGCTCATGGTTCATATTTATTAACTCTAAATAAACCGTGAAGTTTACTGACTTAATCTGCATAATTGAGGTCACAAAAGTCACAGTGAATGTTCCTATATGAATTTCATTCAAATTCATAAATGCTATTTACAAATGTAAATCTGGACTGTTTAGGAAATATCAGAATATCTAACAGATGTTAAAAGCTTTAAATAAGCAGATTTCTCACACTGATTGTGCATTGAAATATTCAATAATCTGCCACCCAGTGTCATGTGCACTTCATCTTCCAGGTCAGAAATAGCTGTTGGCAATTATTATAAGTTAATTTGCTTTCAAGGACAATGGATTAGAACAAAGGGAAACAAGTGTGAAGGTTTGGGAGTTCCCCGCCCCCCACACTTTGTAAAATGACCCAGACTAGAACTCAGCCAGCTGGAAGTTAAGGACTGAAGCTCTATTTGCAGCTCAGCACAATGTACAAGCAGATATATACACTATAGACAGGAATATTTACAGAAACATACAAGTTAAAGGTAAAACAGAAACACAACAACCCTCCCAGAAATCAGAGACCCCAGGAGGGGCTCCCAACCACCCTTCCACCTTCTCCCCACCCCTATACCTTATACCAAGGTTTGCCTTACACACAAGGTGAATTAGGAGGATCGGCCAGGGGGGTTAGAAGAAAAGTGGTGAGTGAAGATTAATAGGCAAGGAGAAGCCAGAGCCAGAAGCTGCTAGACCACCCCAGAAAGAGAGACAGACTGCGAATGCCTTATCTATGTTTATGTTCTTTTCCCAAAACAATCTCAGCAAGCCTATGAGTAAAATAGACACAATCATGTTTTCCTTTCATAGCCTATAGTGTAATTTTCTCTATTAAAATATTCCAATTAGCCTCAAACCAGCACAAGAAGTTGGAGAAATCATATCTGCTTACTTATAAGAACACACATTGGGGCAATGAATAAAGAAGACTGCAACCAAGGATCTATAGTTGTAAATAATATACATATATAAAATAAAGGGCCAGTTTTACATTCAAAGAAATCTGGAATAAAGCATTTACCAAGAAACAGACACTTTTCCAGCAGATATCTGCAAGCTAAGGAGAAGCAGCAGCACAAGCCAGAGGGGTTTCTACAATGAGTGGTAGAAATCTGCACTTGCAGAGCTGGGGAAATATGCACAGATGCCTCATTTTGGCCATATCTCCTGTGTTTTGTCAGTGAGTAAAGACCATTTAGTCCTCTGTAAAAGTTCTGGGTTTTTTTCCTTCAACTGCTATATGTCCCTGAAGAATAAAAATATGAAGTGCAGTAATTGGAAAATGAAATTCCACCAAGAGCATGGCTGAGCAGTAGGCAAGTCCTGGAGATCAGTTCTTCTCCTTGCAGGTGGCTTTCCTGAGCTGTCGCACCAGGGAGAGCAAGCATCACTCTGAACCCAGAAAACCTGCCCACAGAACTGCAGACAGATTATGATGAGACCCATGGCAACTCAAGAGAAAAAAAAACAAACCAACAGCTCCATAAGACAATTTTCAATGTAGTTGTTCACAATCAGCTACTCATCTAGGACTGAGGAGGACAGGGCATACAGGGTTTAAATAAGCTCCTTGCAAAACTGAAACACTTGAACCATACTGTTTAATACACTGTCTCAGATACTAAAATAGGAGGAGATCTTCTACTTCTCCTTCTGAAAAAGGGACTCAGCTCTGCAGGATAGAGCTTTTAAATCTAGGCTTGGTTTCTAATACAGACCAGCGCCCCTACTACAGAGATGTTGGAACAGCCTGATCCCCTCTTTAGGATGTTCCATTTAGGCACTAAACACGCATTTACGGATTTAGCTTTAGACCCTAACCTCCCTGAAATATAAACATGACTAAACTGAATTTCAAGTAAATCTGCTACTTTAAAAGAGCAAATTGCAGCTTATTGTGAAGGAAGAATCCTGCTATGCTTCAGGACAGGGCTTGCAACAGCAGTATTGGCAGATCTTCAGGAAAAGCAGCATTTATAGGGGCTGCTAGAGCATCTTGTAAGAAATGATCTGTATCCAATGGTATTTTTATTTGCTAATAGAGTTGACATCTCCTACATATGATACTATGTATAGAATATACACAGCATTTAACCAAGTGCACTGAGAGGAAAGACAGCAGCAGAGTAAATTAGGAAAAAAAAAAATTCAGCTACAGGACATATGAAACCACTAAATATCAGAGTACAACAGCAGCATTCCTAGAGTGAAACATTAGGAAATAAATATTAGATGCTTGTCCTGCCCAAATTATTTTACTCAGTCATATCTAAATTCTTAGTTCTTAAAAATATAATTAATTACATAATTAATTATACACACACACACATATATATATATAAACATAGAATGGTTTGGGGTGGAAGGGACCTCCAAAGGTTCAACTCCCTCAGCAGTAAGCAGAGGCATCCTCAGCTAGATCAGGTTTCCCAGAACCATGTCAAGCCTGACTTGGAGTCTTTCCAAGGATGTGGCCTCAACTATCCCCTGGGCAATCCGTTCCAGTTTTCCATTACCCTTATGGTAAAGAGCTTCAAAATAGTTTTTCTATATTAAAGTCATTTTTCCTTTTTTCCCTATGCCTTTAAGAAAAGTGAATACTTCACATCTTGCACAGTACTCATATTTTGTCCCGCAAATCAAGTTGCATTAACTAAGTTCCCCCTCTGCACCACAGTTGACGGTAATAGTTCTCCTGTGTTGAGTTCATGTCCTGACACCTTACAAAGAGGTAAGGTGAGATGATTGCCCACTCATCCAGCATGCTTTGTGGAATAGGCTCTGGTCAGTGACATACTTAACTACAATTGCTACAAGGATCACCTATTAAAAGGCCACTTAAAATATTTTATTAATTTTATGTTACGTAGTTCATTACAACTCTTAAGCACACACAGCAGGATCCAGAGAACACACAAACTACAGGATGCTCAGCTGCACAGGTTGTCTGTAGTACTTTGGGTTGATTGTTAAATGACTGTAGCCCTTGCTTGTGCACTTATCTCCAAAAAACACACAGCTGAAGAACATTTCAGTTCTTGGAAGAAATGCTGTTTCTAAGACTCACTCACCCTGAAATGAGTAAGTAAATTGAGTTCCACATTGAAAGAGCTTTCTGGAGGACAGCTGTGAGAACTGCAGTTCATCGCACTTAACAAGTATTCTACAGAACTGCTGTAATTGTTGCTTAGTCAAGTCCATGCTGAAGTTGCAACAGTCACAGAAGTCCGAGTTGACTTCTTATTTCTTCACTAGCACCTTAACACTTAATACAATACAGCTCTTATGCTTACAACTATCAGTAACGGATTTAATTCATTTGCACACTCAAATTCTGTTTACAGGATTTCCTGACTGACAGCTCACACTAACACAGCGGCCCAGGTCTGCACAGCATTATAAACACCAGTCAAGCACTAACAGGACAACACTCTGCAAGCTTGTCTCCTTTTATTTGCATCTCTCTGACTATATGAAACAAAACACATGCTAAAAGACATTTCTGAGGCAGAGTTCCTTAAATGTCCTAAAAGATTCTTGGCATAGTCCGTGGCTACTGAGGAGCCTAAACAGCCTCACAGAGAGTCCAGCCCCAAATATTTTGCCATTGCATTGCCTTGGGATGCAAAGAGGATCCAAGGGCTGAAAGACCTCTGCTGTGAGGATAGGCTAAGAGAGGTAGGGTTGTTCAGCTTAGAGAAGAAAGACTCCAGCGGGACCTTATAGCTGCCTTCCAATACCTGAAGGGATCCTGAAGGAAGGCCAGAAGGGAACTTTTCATAAGGTTGTTTAACAACAGAACAAAGGAGGATGGGTTTAATCTGAGTAAGAGTAGGTTTAGACTGGATCTTAGGAAAAACACTCTTCAGTACAGGCATGGAGGGACTCTGGAACAGGTTGTCCAGGGAAGTTGTGGATGCCTCCTTTCTGGGTGCATTCAAGGCTAGGTTGGATGTGGCCTTGAGCAGCTGAGTCTAGTTGAAAGGTGTCCCTGCCCATGGAAGGGAGGTTGGAGTAGATGACCTCTAATGTCCCTACCAACACAGTTCTGTGATTAGTGTTTGTCCTCTCATGTAGTACTGGGGTGAAGGGAAATGGTGGAATGATTCCTTCTTGCTTTGGCAGTGATATTCTATATATTAAATTCCTTGCTAAGCTTTGTTTGTTTTGAAAATCTGGCTTTTTCAGACTTGGACAATAGTACAAATGAAACTACTTTAGACAGAATGATAATAGAATGAAAACTTATAGTGGCTTATTTGAAAGTAAGGAGTTGTCTTTCTGTACTGCAATGCAAAAATTACATTTTTGACAACAACTAAACTGTCCTTGTAGTGAAAATGTTATTTGCAGAAAAAAAAAAAAAAAAAAAAANAAGAAAAATTTTTTTTAAAAAAAAAAAAAAAAAAAAAAGTAGTAAGAAAACAAGAAAGCTTTCAACCATAGCAATTGCTATCATAAAATCTTGGAATATCTAGTAACACTCAACAAAAGACTTTAGTGAAAGCAAAGATGAAATAAGTATTTGGGGGAGAAAAAAAATGTACCTCTATTATTTTATCATTTCTACCCATAGAAGCAAGAAATCCTGTGGGAGGATAGAAAGAAGCAGGTGATTTAAAGGGTGCAATATCTCTTATGTTGCCCAAGAAAAGCTTTTTCATTTTATTAGTTTTCCTATTGAGCAATTTTCAAAGGCAAAAGGAAAGGAACAAATGAATCGATGTAATAATTCTAAGAGAAAAGTGAAGTTTAATAACAAGTAGATGTAATGTATGATCAGGTGTAAGAAAAGCCTTTAAGATGATAGTTGTGTGTTAGCCTTTGACAAGATGTGGCTGGAAGATTATGTATTGCATTTTGCATCCATTTTCTGTTAAGTTCCAGCAAAACTGTGTTTTTCCCCCTCGTTTCTTTGTAGCGTGCCACTCTTAGATGAAAGTGGTTGTAGTTTTCTTTTCCTTATCTTCTGTAACTCTGCTAAAAAGTAACATAATACCTAGGGAAATGTCAGCTCCTTAACTGCTTTCATTTGCAATGATCAAAAAGAGAAATGAAGATTAACACAAGTTAAAAGCAGTACCTACTTGTACAGAGGTGATATGGGCCTTAACAGATTGAAATATCTTCACAGTATCACAGTATCACCAAGGTTGGAAGAGACCTCAAAGATCATCAAGTCCAACCCGTCACCACAGACCTCAACACTAGACCATGGCACCAAGTGCCACATTCAAACCCGCCTTGAACACCTCCAGGGACAGTGACTCCACCACCTCCCTGGGCAGCCCATTCCAGTAGCCAATGACTCTCTCAGT
>VWZE01017040.1:0-16889 GCA_013396675.1 Eubucco bourcierii
CATGGCACCCTGCCAAGGAGATCCCTGAAGAGGCTCATAATATATTGAAAAGTTGGTCTTTTAAGGAATAAAACACAGGGATAAGCATGCATTGCCTGTGTTGGAGGAGGAATGGTCAAACACCACAAAAGCTGAACAATTGATAGTTCACTTTTCCCATGCCCATAGCTTGTTACTTAATTCCTAGCTTTTAAAACTCCTGATAGCCTTCCCTCTGGTGTATGTTTAGGCAGCAGTGGCCTCTGGGGAGAGCAGTGGGTGCTACTGTGGGACCAAGTCCATGGTATGATACAGATCCAGCCCAAATGGCTTTGAGTTCATGGCAAGAACAGCGTTGTGGAGACGTGAAGGGAACTGGGAACAGATTGTCCCCACCAATGCTTCTGTCCGATCAATGAGGGAGTCTGATTCAAGCAGTACTGGGCAGGGCAACCAGGACTACCTGCTTCAGCAGGAGTCCCCCGTTAAACCAAATGAAGCATGATACAGATCTGCACCCTGACAGGCACCAGCTGACTTCAGCTGGGATCTGGAGCAAGCCCAACTGTGGCATATGTTCACGATCAAAAAGTCATTACAAATTCACATTGACAAGTTACTCAGCTTGGAGCCTGTCTGTGAAACTGTGTGCTCTGGACGATGCAGTAGCTCAGGCTCAGTGTTCCTGGTAATCTTTCCTAATCCTATGAATCTGCAGGAGCAAGGAGAAGGGTGCTTGCTCTGGTTGGGTTTTTATTTTCTTAATCTTTAGGGAATAATTTCCTTTCCACAGGCTTGGCACAGATGTCATCTGAAGGGCTTAGCTCTGAACATCATCTTTCTTGGCACACATTCTGATGAAACTCAGTATGGAAAAAAACAAAGAGTAATTAATTTTGTCCCTTCGTTAATCATGCAGGTCAATGCAGTCATCTTGTTTGAACTTGGGTTTTGGTTGGTAGATATAAAGGTCATTAAAAGGGTTGTGTGTGAGTTCCCTCATGTCAAGATGCAACCACAGGAAATCCATAGGAAGCAGATTGTCATGGGCACCTCAGAAATGCAAGTGAGGTACACAGTGACGTGTGCTGAATTAGATCAGAACAAGTTTATCATGCCTTTACACAGCACCCTGGCAATGAAAAATAATTTGATGCTGAAAAAGCAGCAAGTCAGAGCTTGCGGTAGTTTGCCCTTGGCAACCACACTTGCACTTTGCTGTGGTGTGACTGACAGGTACTGCAGGCTTTTCCACAAACGCTAGTGCTGCTTGAAGGCACAGTGGGCTTCACTTTCCTCTGTGGGAAGCTCAACATTCCTGTGAAATATTTCTCTTGGTCTTGCCCACCACTTACAGAGCATGTCACCGGAACCCACTTCCCAAGGGACTAGGCTCTCAATGGTGCTCTCCCATAATATAACAATGGGGGGGGTCATGCAGTTTTGTGTGGCAGCTTTCACTGATGATGGAGATGTGAATAACGTTTGTGCTACCCTACCTACCAAAATGTCTCTGCCACCCTTCTTGTTGCCGCTCTTCCAAAGGTGCAGACACCCCTTGGAGGAATCAGAAGAGAGAAGTGTGAAAAGATGATTGCGAAGTCCGCTTTTATTGCATCCCAGGGAGAAATCCAGCCCTGGAGCAATTACTTAAGAAACCAAATTCTTAGCAACTTCTCTGTGGTATGACAGTCTTTGGAAAAATTAAAATCATTAAGTAGTCAAACCTTGTTCAGGGTTGAGCTTTGGATAAATTAGCAACTCTTCAAGGCACAATTTTGTTAATTGCCGACAATTATGTACTTTGTTTTTACATTAGGCCAGCTGTGCTGAAAGATCCTATGCCTCTGGTGCACTTTCCATTTTTTAATGGGCTTGATATTAAACCTCAACAATAAGGAGTTTGTTTTTATGTTGGAAAGAAGTTCTCTGTGCAATCTTTAAAATTAACCAGGTAATTTTTAGCGCTTTGGTATTATTTGCAGTTTTGTTTGGTTTTTGATGAATCCCTTCTTGCCTCACCCTGGTTATTCAAGTGGAACCTTTTTGGGTTGGAGGTTATTTTTACGTGACAAACGCTCATTTGGTCCCAGAAAGAAATGCTTCTAGTTTGTATTAACGCAGGTCTGAAAAACTTGGCAGCGTACTTTTGGAACATTAAACAAGTCAATAAGGTGTGAAAATATGGGGGTTTAATGTTTATTTGCTGGTTGGTTAAATGCAGTGTAAACCAATTTCTGAGTTTATTTACTCTCATGCATTTGCTTCAGCATGCAGAATAACCTCACTTTTGGGATATGAGACAAGGACAAACACACGACTGTGTAAATTAAATGGGTGTGTTTGCCACAGCTGAACATGGCAGTTCCCAAAGTTCAGGATGTGTAAAAAAATGCAGTAAAAACACTAATGGCCTGTACCATGCAGACAGTGCCTCTGAAGCATGGAACTTTGAAATACCTATAATAGCATTTCCTTTCTTTCTCCTCTTTAGAAAGGGAAATTGGGACAAAAGGAAAAGTCTTCCCTGTATTAAAGTGTGCAGCAGCCAAGGGCACCATGGCTATAAGGTACAGGGTGCTCTCAGTAAAGAACTGGGTAATACCAACTCAAAGCATCAGGTGTAAAATGGGCAGAGGAGTCCTCAGCATGACCGAATATCAAGCCCATAGTGACCAAGCAATGGCTTGTGGTGTCTAGATAACAAGCAGATTTCCCCATGTAGCAGACCCACAGTGCCTGGATGAGAGTGGGGTGACTAGATGTCTCACTGCATCCCAGGCCTGCTGGGCTGTTGCTTGGACCTCAGCAAACTTCGCTTGAATCTGGCCTACATGTCTGTGTTTCAAGTACTGGAGTAAGCAGGTCCAGGATAGGGCATCCAGGGGCTCTCCCAGCCTAGCTCAGTAATGGGAAGTTGACCAAGGCTGACAGTGGTTGAACTGACTTATGCTCTGGAGCAGCCACCAGCAGAGATATGCTGACATACAAGGAGTGGAGAGTTTGGATGCCAGTTGTTAATCACAATTGTGTTAGATCCTAGCTGCCACCTTTGCCAGCGCAGCAAGCATCTCATTGCATTACCATTGTGCTGGTTTGAGGCTAATTAGAATATTTTAATAGAAAAATTACAGTCTAGACTGTGAAAGGAAAACATCATGATGTCTACTTCACTCATACGCTTGCTGGAGAATTGTTTGGGAATAATAACCAAAGCATGAGATAAGTCAGTCTCTCTCTGTCGCTTGCTGGAGCAGGAGCTGCTGGTGGGATCTAGCAGCTTCTGGGCTCTGACTCCTCTGCAGATTAATCCTCACTAACCACTTTTCTTCTAACCCCCCTGACTGATCCTCCTAATTTACCTTGCATGTAAGGCAAACTTTGGGGTAAGGTACAGGGGTGGGGAGAAGGTGGAAGGGTGGTTGGGAGCCCCTCCTGGGGTCTCTGATTTCTGGGAGGGGAGTTGTGTTGCTGTATTACCTTTTACTTGTATATTTCTGTAAATATTCTGTATACAGTGTAAATATCTGCTGTACATTGTGCAAAGCTGTAAATAGAGCTTCATCATTTAACTTCCAGCCGACTGAGTTCTCGTCTGGGTCATTTTACAAAGTGTGGGGGGGTGGGGAACTCCCAAACCGTCATAACCATGCTTTCTGTCCCTGTCTCCTTACCCTAGTAGCTCTCAAAAAAACCCAATACAAGCGAGAGTTAAAAGAAATGCCCTGTTGGCAGGGGGGTTGACTGAATTGCAACAGTGAAGCTTCACTCCTCACCAGAATAACTTTTCTTTCTTTTTAATACCTATCGCAGGAGGTTGGTGCTCTTATGTCTGTGTAATAAATGTGTGTCTTTCTGAGGCTCTCCATAAAATGAAACCTGCTGTGGAACTGGTCCAAAACCTGAACAAATCACACGAACTCCCATGAATTTGGCAGAGTTTATGAATCAAACCCTATAGCTTTCTGTACATTACAAACAGAAGACCCTGTGTTACTATTCTTGGTGAGTAACTTGCTCTTAGATAGCTCTTAATGGGGGAATGGCACTTTCAGTCAGCACCTTCCCCAAGGACTACCTCTCTGCGCCTTTAGAAAAACAACTTCTGTTCTTTGGAGCAGATTTTCATTTTTGCAGTTCCCATAATTAACCATTTAGTGGAGAAACTTTTCTGGTTTTTTAGGTTTTTCTCTCTCGTCCTCCCCTAGGCATTATTGTCTCTACCAGGTAATGAAGTCCAGAAGAATGAGTCTGTGTTTGAGTGTGTGTGATTGAGAGAGAAAGATGACCTCTCTCTCAGTTTGCTAATGAACCAGGTGGCCTACTCTTCTTCAGTAAAGCACCAAATCCGGTTGATACTGTACTGCTTTAATCTCTTGCTTCTACCAAGTAATCTCACTAAGGAAAATGTGTGCAGCTTCTTTGTCTATATTTGTCTTCACCAGTTTGCTTGCAGTATGTTTTTAAGTTATGTATTTTACATATAGCCTCAATGTAGTTTTCAAATCCTCTACGTGTTTTTAATTTGCAATACAGTTGTGCCTCAGGTATCTGATCTAACTTGCACACAGTGTCACTTTGATTTTCCCTTTGCTAAATGCTGTTGTCCAATTACAGACTTGAACTGGAACTTGGTAGGATTAGCAGTTGGTTTATTTTTTTCTGACTTAACTAGACCTTGGAAATGTCACTCCACTCTTGGGAGTCTGGATGCAATCAGTGCTGAGGGTTTTTTTTTGCATTTCACGTTAACTTAAACCAAACTGATGCTTAAAAAAAAGCTTTATTCTACTGACTCCAGTTGATATTTGAGGCTGTATAGATATTTGTCAGGGGAAAATCTTCTAACTGGAGAGGAAAAAAAAAAAAAAAAAAAAAAGGTTCTTTAACTATCCTGCTTTGACTATTCCCTGTAATATTCCTTCAGGCCTTTCTGGAATAGTTTCATTCTGAATTACTGACACACTTCATAAAATTATGGTCAGGTCAGGGAGTCATTCTCCCAGATCCCAATGGATATGTCTGATTCCTCTCCTGCCTGAGCGGGACTATTGCCAGATCTCTGTAAGAAAAACCCATTCCTGTTTTATAGAAGATGAAAAAAATAGTGCTTCTCCCTTCTTGGTATTTTAAGATACACTTTAAAACCCATCAGCTGATTAGGTGTAGACTACTTCTTACTCTGTGCTTCTACACCTCCTGGCTCAGTGGGATTCTGATGTAGTTTGGCGATGTCTTTCCCGAATCATGGGGTTTTTCCCCACTGTAAAATGATCCTGAGTTTCTGGGTTTGTTTTGTAAGGACTTTTCTCCTGTGTTTCAGCACTGAGTCTAAGAGTCTCTTCAGCTGCTCTCTACCTTATACATCTCCCCACTTAAACTGTCGAACTGAGAAGTTGTTGCTTCACATTTGCATTCTGGAAATGTCACAGGAGCCCACAAGGCATTTGTTTTGTGAGGATTTGTTCAAACGTTTATCGTTGACTGCTGCTCAGGGAGGATTGGTGTTTTAGCTGCTGCTGGCAGAAGAGATGCCAACAGGCTGCTTTGAGCCTGCTGGAGGCTGCAGCTTGGAAACGTCCTCTGCTGCCTTTGCTTTTGGGTTTTGACATGCTCAACAGCTGATTAAAGAGACCCCATCCAGCAATATTTGTAGTCTCCACGTTCTTCTGTTTATGTCAGAGGCATGGTTGGAGGCATGCTGCCTCACACGTGGTCTTAGAATGTGACTTCTGTGTTAAAGACAACGTATCACCTGTGGTAAGCAGCATATTTAGACTGAAGGGTCCTATGATGCCACAACTGCATAGGGAGGCAGGCTGGCAGGTCTTGCCTTGCGCAAGGCACCACTATTTGTCAGCTTGATAAACAGACAGATTTAGGCACTTCTTCTGTCTGCTCACCAGGGCACCTTGGTCATCTCTGCACCTTGGGCTCCTTGCCTGTTAAATGCATATAGTGATATCTGCTCATATTGGAGAGACTTTGTGAGAAGAAATGATGGATTTGCAGGACACATTGAAAAATGGGAGACAGTTACTTTTATGACCTGTGATGACCCTGGGATTCTCTGTGTGCACAAAATACTGTGATCACATAAACCTCAAAGTGAACATAGTTTCCAACATACTGTCAAACTGGATACCTGCTAAATAGCATTCTCCCACTCGTTAAGCTTTCAAAGGCAGCTTTCTTGTCATTGGTGCCCATCAGGAATACTTAGGGGCTGAGTAAATCACACACTGGATTCTTAACCAGTCATTAACAATAGCACTGTTTTTATTTTATTTGGCATCATAATGCAAGGATTTGAACAAAACACTGCTATTAATTAATAACCTTTAATAAGCCCTGTGGTGTAGATGGTAATTATTATCCTCACATACAGGCAGAGAAGTGGAAATTCAGAAGGTTTTGGTGAAAGCATAGTGTCACATTAAATCCCATGTCTTCTGGCACCATGTCCTGATTTCCAGCAACAGGCATCCCATTCAGTCTCCCACAAGGAAAAATATACTAAACTGATGGGCTTTTCAAAAATACAGATTTGGGAGTCTGTTAGCAATGATCCCCTCCCTGGTGCTTCCAGCAGAGTTGGAGGCCTCAGCATGAGGAAGACCACTTGTCCACCTAGGGGACCATTAGCCCAAAAGGTTTCCAGGTGCAATTATTAGCTCTTAAAGATCTTCTTTTTGATAACTGGTTACATATATTAAACAGGGGAAATGCAGCCATCAGAGAAATGATGCTTAAAACTGCTCTTTGGAAAAATGCAGCAATCTGATCCTTCTTGATTTCATCTGGAATTGGCATGGTAACAAGCATCATTTCTCTCTTTACTACCTCCAGCCTTCCCTTTCCACCCCCCAGCTTAAACATTATGTCTGCTATAAAATGTTGTTTGAGAGATGCTGTCACATCCCTGACATGATGATGCATAGCAGTAGTAGCACAATAGGGATTGTAAGTGTCTGGAGCACAGGACATATCTCAGGAGCAATTCCAGAGGTGAAACGAATGGAAGATATATTTTGCTCCTGTGCTAACTTGCTGTCTGGAAGAAGGCTCTGCTGCAGCATCATGGAATCATTCTTATAGCCAAGTTTTATAATAACTGGTCAAGCTTAGCACAAGCAAGCATTTAATTTCCTTCTGCCTGAGACAGACACTAACTTTGTTCTTCTTTCATATTATAGGGTCAGCCCCTATTATCTAAACATCCCAGAATCTCCACTCTGGAAGCCAGGGCTGCATTGTACTCCTTGTACTCCTTTTCCATCCCATGCTGCTGCAACCTCTTTGCTGCCAGCAGCTGCACAGGGTCATTTTACTGTGTGTACAGAAGGGACATCTCTTCTTTGCATTAATGGAAGCTGGAGGTTGAGGCTGTTTTCCAGAGGAAACTGTTGGCTGATGGGACTTCTGCCTCTACTGGCATCCAGATGCATGACAAGATGGAGGGACCATTTCCTACCAAAATCATCCTTGGCCCAGCTGCATCTGCAGGTGCCACCCGTTGCGAAGGTGGTAACAGGAAAGTGATTTTGCCTCTGCTGAGGTCCTCTGAGGGAGACTGAAGAAATGTAGGTTTTCACTTGCCCTTTAAACTCTCAGTGCAGTCATAGAATGGTAGGGGTTGTAAGGGACCTCTGGAGATCATCTAGTCCAACCCACGGACTAACACAGGTACACCTAGATCGAGTTGCACAGGAACACATCCCAGCAGGATCTGAAGGTCTCCAGAAAAGGAGATTCCACAGCCTCTTTGGGCAACCTATCCCAGTGCACTACCACCCTCAAAATAAAAAAAAGTTTCTCCTTAAACTGGAGTGAAACCTCTCGTGTTCTAGTTTGTACCCATTGCCTCTTGTCATGTCACTGTCCTACCACTGAGAAGAACCCAGTCCCATCCTTATGACCTGCACCCTTTAGATAATTACATATATTTGTAAGATCCCTTCTCAAGTCTTCTCTGGCAGAACCATTGGTCCTTTATAAATTGAATTCCTGGAGGTTCACATAGCTGTAGAGGCTGAATTATAATCAGTACATCTCTTGTGCACAATCCAGCTCTGACAAAATCATTGCATTCATAAAGGCTCATTAGTGTCTGGGGTTCTTTTTTCTTTTATTTTTATGTTTGTCTGGATTGACTGCAGGAAAGAATGCCTGTTTTGAAATGGATGGAAGTCTGAGTAATTCCTAAGTTTGAAATGGATGGAAATCTAAGTAATTCCTAGAGTACCAAGCACAATCTGCAAACATCGATTAAATCAATGAAGCAGCACAAGTCGTGCCTGATGCATAGAGAAGCCTACAACAGATTTACTTGTCCAGACCTCAATCATACAAATTTGCCAGCACAAATGGAAGCCTCCACAGACTTAGGATGTGCAGACTGCACAGGCTGCATAGTGTTGTCAGCTCCTTAATAGGCTGCAAGCTGTTTTGCAGTGGGACACTGGAGCATGACTGCTCTGCAAGAGGCCTTGGAGCTAAACTCCCCAGAGCAGCATTTGGCTGGTCATTGGGATTGAAACAAATGATACATTGAAATTACCCTTCCCCACTCCTGCAAGACTTCGGGCAGCCTTGCTTTTATTTTTGTTTGTTTGTTTATTCATGTATTTAAAAGAGGAAGGTATTTCAGTGCTTGTGAAAAGCCAGTACCCAGCAGGACTGGGAACAGACTGAAACGATGCTGGCAGGCTCCGGGCATTTCTCTTACCCCACCAAAGCACCCCAGGCCTTCCTAACAATAGGCCTATTCCTCTCCCATACCCCTACAGGGCAATGATTGAAAATTGCACCTCTGTGTTGATTTCTTGTTGATTTTAAAATATATAGCATGTATGTGTTTTAGTCTTTATTAGGCATCATTAAAAAGTAAATGAAACAGGAAACAACAAATGAAGTTTTTTATTTCAAGCAGAGCAGGGTCAAACAAATGATCAGTCCACCAGTTGGAGGA
Organism: Eubucco bourcierii; assembly: GCA_013396675.1. Classification (NCBI taxonomy): domain Eukaryota; kingdom Metazoa; phylum Chordata; class Aves; order Piciformes; family Ramphastidae; genus Eubucco; species Eubucco bourcierii. Next base: position 8,951 of record VWZE01017040.1, read on the forward strand.
GTGAATATAGTGGTTACAAAAAGCAGATCAGAAAACATACAGAACTGCTTTAGAAAAACAGCGGGGGGGGGGAAAGAAGCCCAAAACAGAGGGGAACAAGGAGTTATTCAGCTGATCAAGTGCTAGACGCAAATGAAGGGGACAAGGAGTGCAAGACCTTACAAAGAACAGCATTTCTTTCTAAATAGCCCAGCTTAAACCTGTTTATTGGAAGAGAGTTTATGGTGAAAAAGGCAGGATATATTACTGTGCCTGTCAGCAGTGACAGGGCATAAAGAGCAGCAGTGTTTGATCAGGCTTTCACAGGTAATGTAATGTTTCCACTAGGAATTAAGCATAAACCTTTTTTAGGTTTATAATGCAGGGGTAGAGAGGGACTTGTAACAAACAATAGTTTAGTGCATGTTTGCAGTTCAAAACAGAACACTAAAAAATCCCCAGTGTTACTGCTTTACAGAGGTAGGACAACCACACACACACGCGCACGCGCGCACACACTCCCATGTGCACGCAGAGCTGAATGATCTGTGCCAGTGTGCAGCAGCCCAGGACACAGAGCTGTAATCAGTTTTCAAGCTTTGGAGAGAGCTGTAAATGTTTGACGAAAACCATAGCAATGGTATCATTAGTATGACTCCATGGTTTGTATTAGTGTGCCCAAATGAAGGTGAGGGTGTACACTGTACACATGCAGTTTGAGGAGCTGTCTCTCCCATGGGTTGTATCTGCTAGAGGCTGCTCAGAGTCTGAACAAAGAAATTACATTGGGAACAGCATCATGGAGATGCAGGACAGGGATCCAAGCTGTTCCCAGGCTCCTGCCACAGCACAGAGTGACACACTGCTGGCTAACTCCTGTGCTCCATGACTTCCAGAAAACCAGTGGCCATGGGGAATGCTGAAGATCTGCAAAACCAGGCTTTCTGTCTTGGTGTTCCCTCCCCTGTAAATACGGGGGAAAAAGCAAGCACATGAAAAGCGTTTTTTAACAATACATTAATGATTTAAGACTTGCAAAACAAATCTGCAAACTTTCAAGAGTGGTGTCCAGCAAGAGTAATTTCTCTTTAATTAAAAGGATTTTTACATAGCTCATATCAAATCAATGACAGGTTGGCTTCAGTGTTTTGCAGACTTAAGAGCTGGCAAATGGCCTTTAAAGCAAAATTTCTTCTCCAGTGGGGACTTCATGTTAGCAGACTGAGCTGAGTGATGTGCAAGAGAGGAGGAACTCTGAGCCTATCTCTGTTACCAACTCCTCTTCTACCTGCAAATTAGCGAACAGCCAAACTGTGGATTTAGCTCTCTCAAAGCTGGTTTTACTAAGCAACATCATGCAGGGATCTCTTAAGATATGCAAGCTAGCTCTGATAGGCCTGAATGAAGTGCAGGAGTCATAGAATCATAGAACAGTAAGGTTGGAAGGGACCTCAAGGATCATCTAGTTCCAACCCCCTGCCATAGGCAGGGACACCTCCCACTAGCACAGGTCACTCAAGGCCTCCTCCAATCTGGCCTTGAACACATCCAGGGAGGGAGCATCCACAACCTCCCTGAGCAACCTGTTCCAGTGCCTCACCACCCTCACTGTAAAGAACTTCCTCCTGACATCCAGTCTAAATCTCCCCTCTGCCAGTTCAAACCCATTGCCCCTTGTCCTGTTGTTGCAGGACCTTGTAAATAATCCCTCCCCAGCCTTCCTGTAGGCCCCTTTCAGATACTGGAAGGCTACTAACAGGTTCCCTCAAAGCCTTCTCTTCTCCAGGCTGCAGAGCCCCAACTCTCTCAGCCTGTCCTCATAGGAGAGCTGCTGCAGCCCTCTGAGTCATGTTAAGGCACACAAGATAATTGTGGTAAAACTTTCATGTAGTTATTGTTGTTTCTGGTGTCCAGTCTGCCAGTATAGATGTCTCTGTGTGGTACTATGTTATATTATGGAAAGGCCATAATGTCTCTGGAGATCCTGAAAATGCAGACATGCAAGGGAATGTGGCCTTTTTAAAACTGGATTTGTAGATCTATAATCATCCCTGTACTGGGGATCTTAACCTGTAGGAACCACCTGGCACCCTGCAGGATTTTGTGTTTGAGCACAGGAGGATGCACAGAGCACCTTCTCCTTCTGTCTTTCTCATCACAAGACACAAAATATTGTCTCAACACTGTGAGTTTAGATCTGTGAGGGAACAACAGAAGTCAAAATCATGGTGACTGCAGAAAAATAGCCTGCACCTCAAACATAGATGGTGTCCTGGGTTAAGATGTCCAGCTATACCATTTTAGAGAAGAGATGTGAGGACCAAGGAAGAAGTACCAGGAGAACTTGGCTGCTTTGGGGTTTGCTTTTATTGTGATTGCTAAGCTGGATCACCAGAAGTATTTTCTGGCAGTCATGTGTTAAACTTTCTAAGTTTAATGTTGAATTATTTGAGCTGGCATTTGACTTCCCACTGAAGTATTTTTAAAGAATTTCTTCAACTAATCAGAATCGTATGCTTAAAAAAAAAAAAAAAAAAAAGGAAAAGAAAAAAAAATAAAATACACAGTGAGAGCTGGGCTAAAATAGAGTGAAATCCACCAAACTGCATTTAAGCTTGGGTTTGGGTATATAAATAGTCATATTGACTTCATCTGCGCAGTTGTCATGATGACAGCTAGCTCACACTGGGGGCTTGTCATCCAGATAGTGACGGAAAAGATCCCAAAGGTCTGGTGACACTGCAGTTAGGAGTTTTCTTCTCACAAATGAAGTTAGAACTGTGCTTATGGAAAAATTAGAGAAAAATTCTGCCCCCAAAAATCATTAGCAACCCTTTTAATGATGAGGTTCAAGGCACGTTTCCTTTAGAAGACTCAACTTGCATTTCTCTTTGCCCTTTTAAGTAAGGGGCAGGCTATTTCTTTTCTAGTCTATAAAAAGACCAGTGGATTTCCTTAGGTATGTCCCTAGTTTGCCCTCTAGAGATTTCCATTTATAGTTTTTGAAATATTGGCTAATAATGCAGATGATGTAGGCTGTGCTACTGCAAAGCTGAGCATGTCAGCACCAGACAATTGCCATACAGGAAGCTTAAATTGGAATTGTAAGTGACTTGGTAGCAGTTGAGCTGACTACTTGATTTCTTCAGCTAATTGGCCATTTTAATGACAGAACTGAAAATGTATCTGAGGTGAGGAAAGGATTAAAAAAAAAAAAAAAAAAAAAAGAGGTTTTTCCCCAATTGAGATGAAGGAGAATTACATTTTTTATCCCTCAGCCCAAGCTGAATGATTTTTTTTTTTTTATGGAGTAGAAGAAATAATTCTTTTGCATATTAATTTTCCTGCACCCACCAGTGATTTTAAAATGTTTTTACTGATTAAACATTTTTACTTCTACTCACTAAAAAAAAATTAAAAATCTCATTTTGATTGAAATAGTTTGGTGAATTTATGGGCAGATTTGTTTGGCCTGAGGTATATTTTAAAGGAAAAAGAGTTGCCACAGGAAATTTGCCCTACTTGCTTACATTTCTAAAATCCTTTCTGCTTCCTTGGACAGTAGTTAACTTGCTTCCACTTTAGTTTTCTTCAAGGGCAAGATAGAGGTGATCCAAGTCTTTTTAATACAATAATTATATTTTTTTCTCAGTGAGTGGTATGATTTACTGAGTTCAGGTGCTTTTGCTGTCATGTTTATTACTGGATTGACTGAGTCCTGGTATTAGCTTCTAGATTCCCTGTAAAATCAGGCCAAGTTTCAGTCAGATCATCTGAAAGATGTTTATGTTTCCAACCTAACGGTGAAGCTGAAATACTTTAGGCAGTTGTTTATTTAGATTAGAAACTTTAGCATGGCAGCATATCCCCAGCACTGACACGATAACCAATGCTCTGATAAGCTGGAGTTTCAATGAGTCAATTTCATGTGTTCAGGCTACAAATGAAGAATGTGGCAGTACATGCAGGTACATAACAACAGCTCTCAGAAAAGATCATTTCTTGAAATGCTTGTTTGCTACTGCTTCCACAGCCTGAGATCAGAATGAAGACATTTAATATGAAAAGAAAATGTAACGAAAGGTGGTATGACAATGTGGCAGGTACAAGAACTGTTTGGTTGCAGTGACGTTATCCTAGTTTTGTGCTTTACTGCAGCTTGCCTGTACATAATTAAGGTTGAAAAAGGCTTTGTTTTATTCTAGGGTATAAAATATCTAACAGAAGTGGAAGACAGATTTTTTTCTGAGAAGTAGTATCTTGTTTTCAGTGCTGGTTCGATGTAACTCTGTTGTATGTCAGACAGAGACTTGGGTTATTTCTTTAGCTTCTTGGTTGATAATTACAGTTTTGGTATGAAGAAAATGTAATATTAGATAGTCTACGTTTCAAAAAAGCATTTTACCCATTCAGGAAGCAGCAGATGCTTTATTCTTTGACTCCTTAATAGCACTCTGTAATCTGTTTAGGTTCTTCTTTGCTTGTGGCTATGGTTATTGAAGGAAAACAAACTGTGCGATTTGATGTAAAACCTCTGCCAGGATAGTAGGCGGATTATTCACTGGTGCTTTAAGACACTCATTTATTCAGCAATGTGAATAGGAAATTTTTGTTGCCTTCATAGAGATCCCAGTGCATGACGTGCTGCATGGCAGAACAAGCAATATTTGGCCCACTGGATAAATATATCATTATACCTTATAATATATCTTTATACCTTATAATATATCCTTAAAATATATCTTTAACCTCACCAAATACAGAATGTTGTTTGCTGGGGACACTTAGTGGCACTTGCTCCATAGGTGGCCTTCCCAGTGCTCCTCTCCAACCACAGTGGCATGGAGCAACCTCTGGGACAGGCTGCCCACGATGCGGTTGAACTGATGAGACAACCCAAGCAGAAACATCTTAGTGAGATAAATGCCTGCTGCCCTACTGGCATGGTATGATAGGGCAAAGACTGAGATTTGGGTAACTGCCAGGAGGCTGTCGCAACCACCAGCTCCATCCTTGGAGACAGCTGTCTTCAACCTCCTTCTAACTGTGCCCACTTCTCCACCTTCCCCATCCTCAGCCCATTTTTCCAGGTGCTGAAAATGCACTTGTTCTTCCTTTTGTTTTTACCAGTGATTGCGGGGGGAGAGAGGCTGGTGTTTTGGTTTTAATTTCTCTAGGAGCTCAGTCCTCATTGATACTTGCCAACTCTGAGCTATTAAAGCAGAGATGCTTTGAGCTGAGGGCAGAAATGTCTGCAAGGGGAAAATTGAGCTGGTTGGTTTTGCTTTAAAAATAAAATAAAGGTCTTGCTAAAATTCACCCATGGGCCAAGGAACAAACATGATAAATTGCAGCCTAGAGGGTAATTCTTCTGGAAAGGTAAAATTATCTAAAAATAGCACCTTAGAATGAAAGTGCTTCATTGACAATAACTACAGTGTTGCTACGGTGATGCTGAAAAAAAAATGATCATTGATACTTAGAGTGCCACAGAACTGTTCCCCCGCCCTCCCCTGGCATGAATCAACTGCTAGCATTAAAGTTACAGACAAATTTTGTGTTGTATTTCAATATTTTTCCTTGTCTGAATACTTTTCTGTTCTGCTTCACGTCCCACAGACAAATGAAACACCATCAGAGAAAGGCATTGAAACAAAATTTATTGGTCAGCTTGATGTGATCTGGCTACGTTTTTTCTCTATTGCGACTCGGCACTCTTTATCAGAACAGCTTGCTTCAAGAACAAAGAACCAGCAGTCTGAATGAGACCCAAAGATAATAGCTTGATGGGACTGCTCATACATTTGAGGGGTTTTTTTGCCTGTAGCAAGTAGAACACATAGGGCTGGTAAAATCCAGAGCCTTTTGTTTCAACAAGTTCAAGTTAAATACCTCCCAAGGTAGATGCTATCCTGTTTTGTGAGGATTATGAGAGATGAGAAAGTTGAAACTCCAAGTTCCTTTAAAGAAAGCATAGTTTGACAGTAAAAGAGCTTTTCTTTCAGCATACATATCAACAAGAGAAAAGCTGGGTAATACCCTTCTGAGATACTCAGCCCATTCAGGCCCAGTGTAAGGGATTTGAAATGCAATGCAGATTCAGAACGTTTGTGGCTCTGCAGAGACTTTATTTGCAGGCAAGTAAAGCTTCAGAATCTTTTGTGTGGCAGCTGAAACCTACTTAACCGTCTGCCCTAGGTAAAACTGGTAAATGGCTCTGTTTAAACAGCAGCTACACCTCAAATGTGCTCTGTACAGCTGGCGGCAGACCAGTTGCAGCGAAGATGATATTTTAATTTCCCCGTCAAATGCTGTCTGAAATTTGTAGGGCTTGCCTTAGACAAGCGAAGCGATATTAAAACACACAGCAGGTACTGTATGATGTTTTCTGCCTTCCTTGATTGAAGAGATTAGAGTATACCAGATACACTATAGACAATGTTGTATGAATGTGAAAGAAAAATATGTCTATGTGTTCGTAAAATTAAGCTTCATTTCCAGCTGCATATAGAGTCCTTGTCTCTGATTTTTTTCCATGTTGATTTTGGACTAGAGCCATCAGTATGCAAAAAATCACTTCTGTATGGTACCTACCCTTACCTAAGGAAGATACAACGTCCAAGTCAGTCTGATGTGTTCGAGAAACAGTCTAATTAGATTTCCAGAGGATTTGTAGCCCTCTGAAGATAGGAATTACATTTTATGAAGGGTAGTTTTAAGAGCGGTTGACTGGTGGTGTGGAAGGATGGAGTATTAAATGGTAAAGGAGCATGATTTTATTAACTGGCTTTCTCCAGGATAGTTATTGGGACAAACTGCATTGATTTCAGAGGAGATGGAGGCATCTGAGAATTTGTCAGGTTACATAATCCTTTTAAAGTGACTTGAACTCTGGCTTTGCTACCTAAAAGGTCTAGTGCTCTCCTTTGTAGCTGGTGTTCCAGTGGTGAGGAAGAACAAGGAAGTACAGGAAAGGGAGGCTTAGGTTTAGCTTTTCATGCTGGATGCAGGAAGATAATGATGGGTTCTTATCATGATGAGGTGCTGAGTGCCAGGATTCAATTCACAAGAGCATTTCAAGAAACTTCTGAATGATTTCATAATGCTTTCCTCCACATGTTTATATATAGCATATTTCTTTTGTTCGGCTTCGCACGATGCTCGGGTACGAAAGGCTGTGTTTCGAAGGCTTTGTGATTAAGGTTTAAAGGGGTGCTCACCCAGGCTCCCTGAAAATAATGGAAGAGTTCTTCATACTTCGGCAAGCTTCAGATCAACCTTACCAACCAGGAAGCTCAGACATCCCTCATGCATCCTAATGCCACAGATTGCCCTGGCCAATAGTGCTGGTGACAGAGAGCAGAATTTGCAGTTCTAAATGTCATTCAATGCAGATCTACTTTGCTGCCTGAGACATGTAGAGAAACAGTATGCCAGTGGACAGCAAAATTTGGCACAACTGCAAATAGGGGATGCAGAAGCTGGGAGTTGTGGCATCCTGTGCAAGGAAGTGGTTTACTTTTCCAACGGGGTCTGAAATTCAGAGAGAGCCTTGCACAGAGGCCAGATACTGCTTAGGTACTGCTGGGTCGGCCTCTCCCAGCCACCACTGAGATTCTGTTGCTCTCTGCATCCCCTGATTTGGGAAAGGAAATAGCATATCCATATGTGATGGTTTGGGAGTTACCTGCCCCCCTGCTCTATGAAAATCACCCAGACTAGACTCAGCCGGCTGGAAGTTAAGGAATGAAGCTTTATATTCACAGCTTAGCACAATATACAAACAGATATTTCCAATATATTACAAAATATACACAGCTATATCATAGAATCATAGAATCATAGAATGGTAAAGTTGGAAGGGACCTCAAGGATCATCTAGTTCCAACCCCCTGCCATAGGCAGGGACACCTCCCACTAGTACAGGTTACTCAAGGCCTCATCCAATCTGGCCTTGAAC
>VWZE01017040.1:18085-58400 GCA_013396675.1 Eubucco bourcierii
AACCACCCTTCCACCTTCTTTCCACCCCTCTACCTTATCCCAGGGTCTACCTTACATGCAAGGTGAGTTTGGAGGATGGGCAAGGGGAGGTTAGAAGCAGAATGACTGATTGGGTTACACAGCAGAAGCGTGGGGAGAAGACACACCGACTCCCAGAGAGAGTGAGACTCTCTCATCTGTTTGCGTGCTTGTTTTTATACATCTCAGCAAGCCTATGAGTGAAGTAGACATCACCATTGTTTTCACAGCCTATAATCTATTTTTTTCTCATTAAAGTATTCCAGTTAGCCTCAAACCAGCACACCATAACCTCCTTGTGCTGCACTTGCTTTGATTAGAGCCTTCTTTGTAGCTCCAAAATGGAACAATAATTTTGAGAACTGAAAAACAGCATTTTAGAGGACTGCTAATTCTTAAGGAGCTGGTCACTTCCACAAAGATATAAATATGTCTGCCATGGTGGATCCAAAGTGGTCAGGTTATGGAATTGCAAGTTTGCTGGTCATTGCATGTACATCAACAAAAATCATTTTCTAACTTCTTAGCTCCTTTTAGATGTCTTGCTGGTGAGAGGTAAAATTTACATACTAGTGGACTCAGATTCCTGAACCTGCTTCAAATGGGCTTAACCATTACAACTCATTATTTGCAATTTCTTTTACCAGGGTCTCTTTTCAGCATAGAAGCAATGTAGGGTGTTCTGTCATTTTACAGAAGGGCCACGGCTACAGTCTCCTGGAATCATTGTCTCAATGTGGGTTAGAGTTGCTGAATAATTTACCTATGTGTAACAAAATAAATTCTACAAATAAATCATCTAACCTTTCTGAAGAAAGAACATGCTTAAGCAAGAGTAGGTATCTAGGATTTGCTTATTTTACCTCTGGTAGAGCAGTCGGTCTGAATACCTGCTATGTAATGTTAGATCCCTTGGGGATCCCTGCAAAAGTATCTTAAACACCATCTACATATTTCTTCTGCTTCCCTTAATGACTTACTGACTTTTTTTGGATGTATATCATTCCTTTCTCTTCTTCTTTGACAATAAGTGAGTTTGCTTAGCAAATGACTTCCCTGTGATGGCCTCTTAGCTCCCCTTACTGGGCTTTGAAACCAAACATTTGCTCAAAAAAATAGTGAAGGTTACAGTGGTGTTAGCTCAAACATTGAAATCTTTGCCCACCCTTGGATGAATACATCTGAAGGAAAAGTAGCTCATAGACAGCCTGCTCTGTGATTGCCTTCAGGAAATGGGCAACAGAGACTCTCTGTGAAAACAAGCCACCGAAGAGTTAACTCTGAGAGTTTTCACAAGACTAGAGGCAGAATATTTTTCTAAACAGAGCTGGAGGCGAAACCCAGGATCAGATACTTGAAGGGAAGATCGGAAATGGCATGTGAAATTAATTTCTCCATGTAAGGCTAGCACATAATCTGTGTCCTCTTTTAAGACTCAGAGGAGTCATTTTTGTTAGTAGGCTACCTCTTCTGAGAGTTTTCCCCTCTTTTGTAGACTCAGCGATTGCAGCCCTCAGCAAAGCACATGTGTATACATGTAAAACTTGTGCCTGATATGGAGCCATCTGCTCACCTGTAGGTGAGTCACCAGTGTTGAGTCACGTTTTTAGAAGATACAGCAAAGACCCCATTGACTGCAGCAGGTTGCATAAGTGCACACTCCACCAGAATAGTTCTCCAGTCTAGATTGAAGTGCACCCTGAGCTCTTCTTCCACTCACTTCAAAGCAGCACCTGAGCATGGGGCAACTCTGGTGTGGGCAGCGGAACAGAAGCAAACTGGGTGAAAGCTGAGCACCTTTGGTCAGTAACAGTGGATCTCAGCCTGCATCTATGTTATTTTCCACCCCTTTTTGTTATTTCAAGTAACGGCAGGATGAGGACGATTGAGAGGCAATAAAGACATGACAGCTTTCCCCGGCCCTGAGGCTGATGAGCTGCTTTCCGTGAGAGACTATTACAGGCTCTGTGTTTCTGTCTCTCTTCCTACAGTAACTGCTGATGTTAAGGGCCCATGATACCCAGCGCCTAACTTGCTGTGGCAGAATCATCACGTTTTATATCCACTTGAATTAAACTAATCTTTTGTGTTATTCTAAGAGTCAGAAAGGAAAAGGGACCCTTTCGTACATTTCAACCTCATTTAGCAGAGGTTATCTAAAACTCGTTTCTGAATCTCACTGTACACTTATAAAATACTGAAGATGAAGCATTGTCTGTAGTGTATTCATGTGAGCTTCTGTGCTTGTGCTGTGGTTAGTGACGATTGAGGAACATGTAAACAGATGTCCTTGAGAATGACCTCAGCCTTGGCCTGAAAAACAGTGAGCTCTCATAGACTGAGATGTGGTTATGTTAATTGCTGCTCTTTTAACAGCTCCAGCCACTGCACTGGATAACTCCCAGGTGTGTGAAATATCATCCTTCTGTCTTGTGTTTCTGCAACCAAATTCATGTAACAGAGAGCTTCAAGTGGGCTGCAGACTGGGATTGTATCTTCTTTGTAGCATCAGCTCAAATGATTTTTGACTCCTTGACCACAAACGGAAGCTGCTCTTCCACATGTAGTGTTGCTTAGGAGATAGGGTATTAGGCCCACTTGGCAATGTGGTCAGATACTCGTCGGTTTCTAGATCCTTACCAGCTCTGGCTGCAGCAAGGGTCCTGCAAGGACCATGCCTCTCTCAAGCAATTATATTCTACTCATAGTGCCTCAGGGTCTTCTGCTATTCATAGTGTTCCCAGAAAGACAAACAGGGCTTCATCCTGTTGACTGCTGAAGACTCTAGGAGCTAAGTGTTTTTCCCATAAAAGCCTTTGCTACGTCTGGTTCTCTGTGTGCTGTACCCTTGATGATGTACTATGTCAAACAGAGTTTTGCAGGATAGCCTCTCAAAATGAGCTTCAGCTGAGCAAGGTAGCCTTCTGAGATAACTAGAAGTTTGTCTTTAGTGAATAAATCCAGAGCAGACTGTTTCATTCTCTTGAATGTGGCTTTTGCTTGGTAAGAACACAGAATAGGAATGTCCATAGAGCTCAGGCTTTCAGTTGTAGCTTTGTAATTCTATGTAAATCTTAGCAGATCTTACAATCCAGCTAAAATCCTGACAATCTGATAAGGCTACAAGCACTTATCCTCATGGACAAGACAAAATGACTTGCCTTGATCCTTCTTTGGTGTCTGTATATGTTGGTTTTCAGCTGATTGTACCAACAGCAGAGGCCATCAGCCCTCTTGGGTTAGGCTTTAGCTCTGAGTTTGGATCCATCCCAAGGTCACTTCTTTCTGCCTTTGGACTGACTATTCCATTGGAGACAGTTTTTCTAAATGTAATTCATCTTAGCTACTGTCCAGAGGGAAAAAAAACCCCAACATTCCCCCAGATTTCTTTTGTCAATTTGTGTCCACAAAACTGAACTTCTTCAAGCTTTCAGAGAGCACAGATCCACAGTTCAAAGCCCCAGAACAGATGCAGTACAGTTAAATACCTAATAGCTGAGCAGAACTCACTGAATAGTCCCTGATCAGTCAAGACATTGGTTGATCTCAAGTTGCTTTCATGTCTCTCCCTTAAGTTGCAAGACATAAAACAATCTGGAGTTGTCCTGCTAGAGGTGAACTTCATCTGAAGGGCTTGAGCTGTAAGCTCTTTCTACAGTTGATCTGTATCTGGAAATACGTTGATCTCGATTTGTCATACACATCTTTGGGTCAGTTTTGTGAGTTCAGCTTCATAAATAACTGTGTTTGATTCCAATAACAAGAGATCTGTTGCTTGTGACACTAGACCTGCTGTCCCCACTTAAGTAATTGACTGAAATAGTCATCATCATGAAGATTATGCCATCCTAAACCTGCAGTATTGTTCTTGCAGAGAGAAAACCTCTTTGTGTTCTGTAACAATTTAGTGTGTTTGCATGTGTTCATGTTGGTAGAGCACTTAAGTGCATTAGCAGAAGATGCTTTATCATGGGCAGTTAGCTAGAGGAAATATTTCTAGGAAATAACTGTCTCCTTAAATCTTTGTCATTTTTGTGTTGATACTTTTCAGTTTTATGTTGGTTTTTTCCCTCAAAATAATTTAATTTGCAGCAATTTTCCTAGAACATCTAAGAGATGATGAGTCTGTTTTCTCATTGGAGCCCCTCCTGTTACCTTTACACAAATGCTTCCTTGAGCCTTCTTGCTTCCTTTGCTGTTGAAAGTCATGATAATCACTAACTTTAAGTTAAATAGGACCGCATACAAGAATGCATGGAAAAAAAGGTCTGTCTCTCGGAACTTAGGAAAGAGTACGATTGAAGATGCCTGGTAACCTTAACAGGGTCCCTCTGGCTGTTATTAGACTTTGGCTGTGTAGTTCTGTGTGGCCCAAGGGCTTACTTCAGCCAAACTAATGTGTGGCTCAGGATGATAGGCACTGTGGCATGTGCTTCAGCTCTCTTTCCTTCTTGCTCCCAACATCCTTTCTTTACACGAGGAGTGTGAGCCCTGTTTGGCTACTGTACCACTGAGTGCCGGAGCATTTGTCACCATGCCCATGGTGTTCCTAGTGGAAGATTTTCTCTCCAGATGCACTTTTGCAAACATGACACAGCAAGTACAGAGAACAGCATATGACATTATAATTCCTCTTTTCTACCACATAGGAATAAGGCCTGTAAAAAAAGCATGGTGCAAACCTAATACTTTGGGAGAGCTGTAGCTTAGTAACTGAAAGACAACTTCATACTTATTCATCCCTAGCATTACGTTTCAGGACCTAGAAACTGGCTTTCTTTGAATCAAGAGTTTAAGGAGACAAGCTGGATAGCCTTAACATCCCTCTGGAATGTCTGTTTGTTTGAGGCTAATGCTCGTGCATTAGGGATGTGAATGCTTGGTCTGCATAAGTTATGAGAAGATGTGATTTTGCTGTCACACCTTGTCTGTGTGGAATGGACCTTGAGTGAAGAAGAGGTGGTCAATGAGACTGCTCTTAGCTGTACCTTGCAGCAGATCCACCGCTGGAGTTTGTCGGTGTTCGTGGCTAGCAGGACATTTGGCACAGGACAAGGGATAGTCAGATGGTGCTGGCTCTCCTGAGTCTCGCATCTGGTTGTCGAAAAACACTCCATAAAGGAGCAGTAAAATATGTGGACTACTGCCCGAGTATGTGATTACTGCAGTGTCAGAGGTTGCTGTTTTCTCTTTTCTCATGGATGCAAATGTGGTTGTACATATCAGAGTGAAAGAAAATCCGGTCCCCTGCATCCAGGTCTGCAGCTTGAGCTATCATGGTCCTGACCAAACCAGAATATTTGTTGTTGTCTCAAATTTGGGTTGACTTCAGTGATTAATTCTACTGACTTTATGAGTGCAAGCAAGCTCTTCTCAAACATATCAGTGACCAATTTCAACAAAACTTCCTCAAGGAAAATGCATGCATCACAAATAGGTAGCTGTCCATCCCCTCTGCCTAGTTCTGGAAAACAGGAGCTGGTATTGTATCTAAAGCAGCAGTATTTCTTCACCTCCATCTTCAGTTTGTGGTGACATGTTGGATGAAAAAGCTTTTCTCAGTCATTTCTTCTACTTTTAAAGGGAGTAGCAATACAGAAGTTGGCAGTCTAAGACATCCAGTGGCATCCAGCAAAATTCTCTGGAATCACACATTTGCTGTCAAAATGTGGGAATGATTACACTCTCATCTGTTGAGAAATTGTACCAGTCATGTAAGGAGATTGCAATGGTGATGGTGATGATTTCATAAGGACCTCAAATATTCTTAGCACATTATGGGGGATTAAGTATTGTTTTCTATTTTATAGTACATATTACATTTTTTTAGCTATTTCTTTAAAACCAGAAGGCACAGTTCTGTAAAGTGGCAGAACAGCTGCTTGATTTTCACAACAGCTAAGCATAGGCTTAACTGTTAAATGCACACTTAAGTGCGTAGCTGCATCAAGACGATGAACTAAGTTGAAACCTGATATTTTCCCCAAAATGCACATAAAGAAGACTTTTAGTATGTGATCTGTTCAGGCCACTAACTAAATCAGCTGAATGCTGCTTCTTGGATGTGTGTTCTGAAGCAGACAGTGCCTGTAATGTCCATCCATAGAAACAACTCCCTTTTCTCTCCTGAATGAAAGGAGCAGCTTATTTCAGCCTACAGGGTGATGCCAGTTGGAGTGCTGAATGTCTCAAGTCATAGAATATAGAATCAACAAGGTTGGAAGAGACCTCCAAGATCATGCAATCTAATCTATCACCCAGCCCTAGCCAATCAACTATAGACCATGGCACTAAGTGCCTCACACAGTCTTTTCTTGGGACGGCTACTCCACCACCTCCCTGGGCAGCCCATTCCAATGCCAATCAGTCTCTCTGTCAAGAACTTCCTCCTGATATCCAGCCTAGACCTCCCCTGGCACAACTTGAGACTGTGTCCCCTTGTTCTGTTGCTGGTTGCCTGGGAGAAGAGACCGACCCCACCTGGCTACAACCTCCTTTCAGGTAGTTGTAGACAGCAATGGGCGTGTTTTCCTGGCTACATCTCTAATTTGATTCTAAATCAGTTGTGATGAGAAGAATTTACCTTTATGAAAAAGGCTATGTGAAAATCTGCAGTTGTGCTTTGTGAGTGAAATTGAAAAGGAATGCCAAAAGAACCAAGGACTGCATCTCTTCATGTAATGGTCTGGATAAAATGTGTTTCTAGTGTTGAATTTGGGGATTATTTAGTTATGCTGGTAGCAGTGAGGGAGCTTTATATTTAGACATGGTATACTCTGCTAAATTATAGTTTCCCAGCAAGGAGAAACTACAGCTATGCAAAATTTGGCATGATTTGTTGTTGTTACCATGTTTGTTTTTGTTGCCAAAAGTCCAGTTTGATAAGGAACTTTCTACATAGACTACCATGCCTGACTCACAGTATGGTAATGTACCAGGATGTTGTTGGGGTTTTTAATCTTTGCGCAGCAGATTTCTAATTCTCATGTCAACTAAAGTGAGGGTGCTGGTTCTGCAGCCAGAGGATCATCTGTGCCACATTATCAGCCTTGCAGCTGGAGGTGGAGGGCACTTGGCTAGGCTCCATAAGATGGCTTGTTATATGGAGAAGGATTCCACCTTCTCCAACTCCTGTGGTGTTCTTCAGTGGAAGGATGAATGATCCATCCCCAAGGAACCCACCAAACACACAGACAATGAATAAACCATTATGGCAAAGCACAGAGAAGCAGCAGGTCAGATCCTTTTTAGCTTTCTGTAAGGAGGTTTTAAAATTGTGACCCAGTGCTTTGCAGGTTCTGGTAGTATTCCCTGAGCTTGCTGTACGTTGGATACTGCACAGTGCAGCTTTTCCAACATACCATGCCAGCACCCTGCATTTCCTCCTGCCCAGTAAAGGACAATGCAGTGTGATGAGCTGAGCTGTAAACAATGTTCAGAAAGCAGTTGACAGGCACTGCACTGCTGTCATGAACTGCTAGAGATGAGCCTCTGAGACACTTGGACAGTTGTTAAAATAAGGAGATGACAGAAGATCATGAGCCAGATCACAGCTCCCATGGAGCCTGAGTCTGTGCATCGGCTATATGACTTTTCCCTCCCAGGAACGGGGGTTAGGTAACAAGGATAGTGTTGTTGTTGATGTCCCATCTGATACAAATATGAGGAAGGTCATGCAAGTTGCATGAGCAGTCTAGTTCAGGTAAGGTATTATTGCAGCAGGCTGTTAGCACGGTATGAAACAGGCATTTGGCTACCGTGAAACAGGATTCTTTGTGAAAGTTCAGCAGCTAAAGCCCAATATTACAGTGGCATCCAAGTGAGTAAGTGTAGGACTGTATCTAGTATGATGGCTTACCTGCACTGAACTAATTACAGGATCAATATTAAAACGTGCGTCAAGGATTTGTGTGATTTGTATCAAGAGTAATGGAAGTAAATCGAACAACATGGAGTACTTAATCTTCTGAATACTGGGAAAAAGCATATTGCTCTCCATGTCAAGCAGCAGTAAGAATTGCCAACTGCATTCTGAAGGTGGGGAGAAATGTGGCTAAGGGTTAACGTTCCTTGCCCAGAAGTGCAAAAGGAGTCAAAGAGGCTTTATTTCTAAGTACATTTTTTTTTTTNTGCCATGCTGACTCTGGTGGGTGGCAGCTGGGATGAGACTCTCCTTTTCTACCAACAGCAGTGGGCTGTACTCTGTCCTAGTGACTGATGTAAACAGGGAGCATTCCTCTACATTGTCAATTCTGCTCTCCTGTTTCTTTATCTTTGTTCTCACAGTACCCTTTAACTTCCGTTTCACTTATTTGTTTGCCTTTAACTGTCCATATTGTGGTGGCTTCTGCCACCTGGTCTTTGATACTATCCCATGTGTCTGTCATCTCCTCCTGGAGAACCTTGTCCTGGAAGTTCTTCCTGCATAGATCCTCCAAAACTTTGTGAGAAATCAAAAAAAAAAGGCTAATTCTACTTGCTTAACTGCTCTTAGGACCAGACACAGAGTCATGTGCTCCATGCACCTTCAACCTGGAGAAGAAACCTGCCTTCCAGGCCGTGCTTCATAAAGACCTCTTTCAGGAAACGTCATAGGAATTTCTGGTGCTCACCATGTCAGACAGCATACAGAGACACTGACTCCCAGCACTAACCCTGGCATAACCCTGGCATGGCTGGGGACTTGCTGTCTACCACTGCTTAGTCCAGGTGTTATTCTCAGAAAAATTCATTTGTATTTGATTTATCGTCAAAAACATCCCCAGAAGGAGGATGCTGCCTTGTGAGACTAAAAAATGAAAGTGAGCACTTTGTGCTCTGAGTATCTGAGGGGTGTGTCAGGTAACAGAGGATGGGATTTAGGAAAGTGAGCATTATTTAATGTTACTCATGACTCTAATGGGAGTCTCCTCTGAACAGGACTACTTGTTGGGAGGGTCTTGCATGTGTATTTCAGACTCCTATGATTTGCTTCTCATTGCATAAACAAGAGTTATGACATGGAAGTGCATGGCATTATTTGCCAAGCAAGAGTTAATTAAAGGGATGTAAGGTACTAATTTTTCAGTCTGAAAAGGAAAGATTAGGGTGGAGGAGTGTCCCTAAAGCAATGCTGTTTTGTCTAATACCAGCTATGTGAAACTTATCCAAGAGGCATTGATTTTCCCATTAGTGGTTGTACTTCATTCACTTCATTTACCTAAGTATTCTTAGAGACAAAGACTTTGTAAATTGACTTTGTACAGTAAACTATAAATTGAGATTTGCAGTCTATGGTATGTCAGGGTTAACTGGCTGGAACTGGGAAAGCATTACCATCCTGCTTCTATGACTCCCCTGACATTGTTCATAGCACTGTGATTGGCACTGACTTAAAACCTGTATTACTCCTGTGGGTCTACAAATTGTCCTGTTCCTATCCTTAATTCCTCACCAGTCTTCTAAGAATATCTCCCAAACGCCTTCTCCACTCACTTCCTAAGATACTGGAGTACCTGGACATAGCAATAGGAACCATTCATGCATTCCCTGACACAGAAAGTTCTTCGCAGGACTACTGGGGAAACTTGCTAGATAAAGAGAGGTTATCACATCCTAAAGGTAACCTTCAACTTGAGTTATTGTGAGACTAAATTATTTTATTTTTTTTGTATGTAAGAGAGGTTTATGTGTAGTCAGCTAAAGTCTTTGAGCTCTTTCTGTGCAGATTCTGTGAGCCAGCCACACTGCAGATCATTTCATCACTAACCCTAATGACTTGCCAAGAGCACTGCTTGCATTATGCTTTGTGAATATTGCTTTGGGCAAATAACTCCACCATACCAGAAAACACAGTGTATTAGAATGCATGAGAAGAGCAAAGGTTTTGTTGAAAAGGTTAAAACTATGGACCAGCATTACCCATTTTTCTTACTGAAAGCCCAAAGACCAGCAGGCTTTTAAACTCAAATATGTATCAATATAAACCACAGCACTAAGAAAGCAAAAAGCCTGGGATTTAACATCAGGCAAAGGAGCCAGTCTCTACTTTCTGGCCCAGACAAGAACTGCCAATGCACAGATTACTTCCCTGAAGTTTAGCCCCATCACCTCCACACCAGGACAGCCATATCCAAACCATCCAGGTGGCACAGGTTGGGGTAAACCCTTGGACCATGCCCAGGAACTATCTGGTAGAGGATCTGACCTTAGGGGTGGACAACACAGAACAGTGTTCTCGTGCAGGGATGAGTTTGTCCAGCCTGATTGATGTAGAGAATAACTTTGTACTTGAATCACTTCCAGCTGAAAAAGGCTGGCATATTAGTTGCACTGAATTAAGTAGCTTCATGGCATGGTCTCAGTATTTAAGGCACTTTATTATGACTGAGTGGTATGAGACATAGTAGTGGTGAAATAACTTTTCCACAACTACCGCAAAAGAAACAGCAGGCAGTACAAACCTTTGCAGTCATTCCAAGTCTTGCTATGCTGTTGGATCATTTTAATCTAAGCATCTTGTCCCAGCAGTAAGCCGAGAGCATAGGTGTGATCACAAGCAGATGACAAGGGGTGTTCAATGAGCTTCTAAATGAATGGATCCTAATGTGGAGTCAGTGACAAGAGATGAAGGTCTGCTTTAATTACAGCACACAGGTATGGCAGTAATGGCCAACATGACAAATCTCTCTAGGAGTCAGGTTTTTCATTATGTTTTTAATGAGGTACTGATTACCCTGTGCTAGTTGATGTGAGCCCTGAGCAAACAGAAGCAAATGAAAACAATGTGGCAACTGGGTGTTCCCATGCCTTGGTATGTCTAGGCTTTCTTTATGCCTCATTGAATGCAGGCTAGTGGGACACTGAGAATGAAGTGAGGTGATGGCAACATTAGAGACCCTGTTCCATGATTTTCCTAAGGTGCCTACCATCTTTTTCGTTTCTTTCTCTCCTATTTGCAAATTAATTGACTTCATTTCTAGTATCTGCTTCACTTCCATTTTTGTTTGCTAGCTTGTCTGGACAAGCAATAGTTTTAGACAGCCAAGTAAAAGAGAGTTGTCCTCAAGTAAACCGTTGGTGAATTTTGTATCTGGCTTGGTGGGTTTTCGTGAGAGTTTTTCGAGCTCAATTCCTGTTTATGGAGTGCTCTGCTTGCTTCCAGTAATAGAATTTTGTGCAAACTGAACAGTTCTGTTTAAGGTAATCAGTATATTGTATGTCAGTAGCTGAAATGCAAGCACTGGTTGAAGTATTTCTATCTAATTCTGAGGGTAGATGCCTGTCAGCTTTAGAAAGATTGACCTTTCAGCTGGACCTCCAGTCCTTAGGACTCTCAATTAAGTGGTTCCTTTGGTTTTAATGCATATTTTCATTCTAGGCACATAAGTTTAAGTTTCATCTTGAATCACCTTAACCTGACTTTGAGAAAGTCAAGTCAAAAGCCCAGTGCTTGTCAAAAATTAAGCTACTTTAGTATCTAAAGTTGATTTTTGATGGTTTGTTACCCACTTTAAAATACATAGACCAGTATTATCTCTTGCAGTGTAAACACTGTGGAAAATGTCACATTTAATAAAAACTGTGACTTCATTCTCAGCCTTGTTTTAAATTAGTTTCATTATTTTACTCAAAATATTATTTATTCATGTACTCAAATATATTTATTCATTGAAGGCAGAGATTTTGATTAATTCAAAGGCTAAATGCTCTGTACTTCTCATACAAATTAAAAAAAAAAAAGGTATAATTTTCTTTGTACTCTGAAGGCTAAATGCATCATCAGAATGTAATGAATGCTGCTGCTTGTGCACGGTTGAGTAAGGATTCACATTGTCATGAATCTCTCTCCGTGGCTTTTATTATTACAGCAATATAAAATTCAGCACATGTGTTATATATCCACTCGATGCTTATTTACAGACCCCATTTAAAGGGAAAGTGAATTAAGTGGTCAGATGAGCTGTACCAGTTAACCCAGCTTGGTATTGTGGGATGACCCCACTATTTCTCTCCTATCATTTCTATAATTCTACCAACTTTGCCTTCCTCAGTTGAAATTTTTATTTCTTAAAAAGAGTCAAAGCAAGAGAGGTGGGATTTTCAAAAAGCACTTGCCATTGTATTGATTGATTTTCCCAGTGAAGTGGGGCCTTACTGACCTGACTTTGAAGGGGGCTGAGCTCAGGCCGATACTGTGCACTGTTGAACTGTTGTTATAAAGGGTGCACAGCTTGGCAGTATGTCCAGGCTCTGGTACTTTGATCAGCCTAAGACATTAAAGGATCTTCAGATGAGGCCTGATGTTTTCAGCTAAGATCACCCACAGAATTTCTGTAGATGCACTTTAGATGAGGAAAAGAAGAAGCCTGGTGAATTTGGTTTCTTTTGATTTTAATAGGTATTCAGGGCAATAAATGTACTTTCTGTGCCCTCGGTACCATGGCCGAGAGTCGACTCGGACCAGCGCATTAACCCCTAGCACAGGTCCCAGGCAGAAACTCAGTTTGCTGTGACCGACATCAGTGTATCCAGCCAGGTCTGGTGGTGAGGGTATGGCAGACATGGACTTTTCTCCAGCTCATGTGCAGTCAAACCAAGCTCAAGGTCTGGATGCCCAGGGCCCAGGAAATGTTGTTTTGCATTACCCCAATCCTGCTGTTTCTCCTGTCCATCCTGTGGTTCCTGACCAAAAGGGAGAAGCAGTTAGTGCATTACAGAGAAATTTTGTTATGATTCCTCATCTAGTGGACCTGACCCGCGAGACATACACCAAATAACTTCCATGTAGCCTGCTGTAACCCAGGCTACCATTCACATCTCTGGTGTGAGGCCTAGGTGCATACTGAACTGCCTGCCCAAAAGCCTGGCAGCTTCATCGGACCCTCTGCTTGTGTATGGCTGGAAAAAGGTCCAAGGGAGTCGAAAGCCTCTTTGCTCTGCAGTGTTGTGCTGAATGACTGACAGTAGCATGAGCCAGGCCTTTTCCCGAGCACCTTCCAGAAGACAAACTTTCACCTGCAGGGCAAAAATTTCACTCTCAGATCTCTGTACCCATCTTTCTGTCTCATGTCATTTCCGATCCCCAGGAGGGATGTCCATTGGCATTAACTGATCCTCTGTGTGTTATGGATCTGAAAGCAGAAATTTTGAGCTCTATGCAGAAAAACAAACAAAACAAAAAAGAAAGAAAAAAAAAAAACCAAAAAATGAACCTGCCTGCTGCAACCTTGTAGAAATTGCTGATGGAAATAAGGAGGGGTTTGTTCTAGATCTCCGTAGATCAGGTCTTTAGCTCCAGTTTGAAGGTTCCCGAACTGGTGCATGCAGCACCAGGCAGTGTTCTGTCTTGAAGCAATTTTGTATCACAGTATGGAAATGACTATAATTTTGTAATATGGAAATTTCCAGCAGAGACACCTGTTCCCCTTACCTGTGGTAAAGCTTCCCTACTCATAGCATTTTACACACACAGTGTAGTTCATCTAAACCATGAAGTGCAAAGCAGCTGGTTATTTTTTATCAAGATTTAAATTAGAATATTGCAATAAGAATATTTCTTTTTCACTTAAAATATTTGTGTTTCTGTATTGCACTGACAAGATTCTGCACTACACTAAATAGTTGTTAGTGTATGGAGTGTGACAGGGCAGTAGCTGCCTATCTAATAATAGATTCTGCGAGCTGTATCCATAATTTGAAAGTATCCATCTGTCTGCTAAGGCATGTCCTTCACATGGGATTTGCCCAAAATAAGAACATTCTGTTCCAAAAATCTGGTTACAGAAATTGGATTGTTACTGAGAGCATAAAATACTGTCTTGGTGTGAGCTTCCCATTGGCTTCTGAAGACTGAAGTGGCAGAAAACATGACCTGCAAGGTTGCAAAAATGTCTTCAGGTCGGAACTTCACAAATCTCAATGTCTCTGTTATGTTCTTCAAAGCCAGAGAGCTTAAAACAAACACCAGCACCATAGGAGGCACATACAGTACACTGTCAGTCTCTTGTTCTTAGGCATCAAATTGTCATCTGTTTGCAGTCCTCAGTCACATCACCATGTAAACTTTCAGGACTGCACTCATTCTTAGGATAGCAAAATCATGGCTCTTGTAATTTTTTAATTCCTCCTGTTTGAAAACTATGTGAAACTTAATAATAAAACCTGTGGGCAGGTTTCACCTAATAACATAAATCACCCTCTTATGAGCAGGTCATCCACTGAGCCCTCAGCAGGGTGTATTGCATCCTGCAATAATTCTCATATTATTTTCATGATAGCTATTGGAAAATTCCCATCATTTGAGATGGATGAAACAGAGCAGCCTCATAGAGGCACAGAGATTGGAAACATTTGTAGATTTTTTGTTTGGTTGGGTTTATCTAAAAAAGTCTGCTCTGCATTCCCTCATTATAGAAAGTGTCACTTTTCTCTGAAACTGCTCTTGATTCATCTAGCCCTAAGGTACACAAAAGGAGACCTCCTCTCATACCTGGCTTGGCAATGACAGGAACATTGCCACGATGAGGCAAAGCACATTAATGTTATTTGTATTCTCACTGGCTTTAATTTTCTTTGTCTTTTGATTTGGATCTGCTCAGTTTATAGAATCATAGAATCATAGAATCATAGAATGGTAAGGTTGGAAGGGACCTCAAGGATCATCTAGTTCCAACCCCCTGCCATAGGCAGGGACACCTCCCACTAGCACAGGTCACTCAAGGCCTCATCCAGTCTGGCCTTGAACACATCCAGGGAGGGAGCAGCCACAACCTCCCTGGGCAACCTGTTCCAGTGCCTCACCACCCTTACTGTAAAGAACTTCCTCCTAACATCCAGTCTAAATCTCCCCTCTGCCAGTTTAAGCCCATTGCCCCTTGTCCTGTCATTGCAGGACCTTGTAAATAATCCTTCCCCAGCCTTCCTGTAGGCCCCCTTCAGATACTGGAAGGCTACTATCAGGTCCCCTCGAAGCCTTCTCTTCTCCAGGCTGAAGAGCCCCAACTCTCTCAGCCTGTCCTCATAGGAGAGCTGCTCCAGCCCTCTGATCATCTTTGTGGCCCTCCTCTGGACCCGCTCCAACACTTCCATGTCCTTCCTGTGCTGAGGGTTCCAGAACTGCACACAGTACTCCAGGTGGGGTCTGACGAGAGCAGAGTAAAGGGGCAGAATCCCCTCCCTTGCCCTGCTGGCCACGCTTCTCTTGATGCAGCCTAGGACTCTGTTGGCTGTCTGGGCTGCATGTGCACACTGCAGACTCATGTCCATGCTATCCATTGCTTTTATTAACTACTGGGACAGCATTTTCTGGACTCAACTAGCAGTCAGCCCTTCACAGCTCTGGACGTTGCACAAACACGGTGGAGGGAATTCCAGATTCATTGAAGTCACTGGAAGCTTGACATTGTTTTTTTGTAAGGTACATGATCCAAACCAGAGTCGTCTTGCAGTGAGATGTGGGCATGGTGTGGGCACTTTCATTGAGTGGTGAACTCAGTAAGAAAATGGAGAAGTATGATGCACAAAGGGAAAGAGCAGACTAGAAACTGGGAATCTTTTATTTTTGTTGTCTTACTACTTGGGTAGATGCACTGCTTGCAAAAGCTGGTGTTAATGACAGAAATCTGGAACACCATTGGCTGTGAAGCTTGGCTCTGCCATGTACTCACCATGTGAGCTTGATCTAATTTCAAATTTATTGAATGTCAATAATATATACATTTCACGGTGGGGATGAGAGTTTGTAATTGTGGGGGTCACCTATGCCCCTGCTCAAACATAAGCCTTGTGCCTCAATATCCCAAATGCAAGTCTGCTGTTTTTTTCTTTGCATAACAGATAGGTCCAGTAGAGCCATGGTTTTGCTAGCATTCTCCTATTTACAACAGTGAGAATACTGCTGAGTGCTCTTCTTTAATCTCTAAGTAAAATATGTGTTTTCTCTCTCTAAGGGTCTAGATTCTAAGTGAGATACAAAAGATAAGCTAACATAAGTTACTGTTGTCTAGATTTAGACTTTTAGGAACTCTGTCTGCAAATAGCCTGTGGTTTCTTGACTTTGTTGAGCCACAGGGGGAGTAAGCTTGCATCATGCCTGATGACCACAGCCAGAACTAGTTGAGTGGTCGCTTTGATGTAGTTAGAGCTTGCTTTTAGATTTAATTGCATTCTATTTAAAGGCCCAGAGGAGGAACTGATTTACAAGTCCTCTCAAACTTCACATGAAGACCACGAAAGCACAGAAGGCAGAGACATTAAAAAAAAAAAAAAAAAAGAAAGTCAAAACAAGGGTATTGGTGTGTATTTTAAAAACACATCTGTACATTTTCCATTCAAAATTGTATTTGTTGATCTTCACAATAGCTGTATAGCTGTGAGCTGCCTATTGAATGATTGTAGCATCCTCAAACAAAATTTTGTTACATGAGTAATTTCAGAAAGTGATTTCTTAGGGTGCTAGTGAATCTTTTTAATGATGCTGTGTTTACCCATTCCATCTAATCTTGGGTGAGGAGTTTTTAAATCTCCAGGAAGTGATACATTACATCCCCAGCTGCATTCCCATGGTTTCACATACCCGCACGTTTCATTTGTTCTGTTAATTTGGCAGCACAGCCATTACTTCTCCTTTCCAATGGCACAACAGGAAGAACTGGGCTCCTCCTCTGCTGCAGCAACTCAGGAGAGGTAAGGGACAACCCAGAGCCTCAGCCAGCTATACTGCCACTAATGGTGGTGTTGGACAAGAGCATTCATCAGTCAATGCAAAAAAAAAAACCAAACCAGCCTGTGGGGAGTCAAGCACAGTTTGTGGATTTTCTGTAGAAAACTAATTCTAGATTTTATTGCTAATTGCCAAATCCATTTTCCTCTTTTCTGGGAGCCATTCAGTAAATTTCAGTTCAGAGCTAGAGTGAAACTGCCATCATTTACTGCAGTTTTATGCATCTTCCCTGCACCAACACTGGATTTTTGCTGATAGGCAAGCCTGGATTTTTTTTCTCTTTCTGAATGATATTAATGGGCCTGAAATGCCCCATGACTTGCCATTGCCCTCTAGAGACTCACTCCTCCTTCTTCAGGAAGCTGGTATTTCCAAGAACAGTTGCCTGTACTTTGTTTTGTACAGTTTTTGTCTCCTGGGATGGCTCAGCATGGGATCAGGCCAGCTAACATCCCTGCTGCACTGTCGTGCCCATGCGAATGAATGAGATGAAGATGAGTTAGCATCACTGTTGATCTGCTGCCCTTGTGGGACACTGTGTCTCCTCTCCTGACCATGCTAAGTGGGAAGGACCCTATGGGACCCCACACAGTCTTGACCCAACATTGTGTTGGCTTGTGGTAAGCATCTGTCTTCAAGTTGCTTCTGGGTGTTGAGAACTGCTCCCCTGAAGAGGGTCTGAGTGAAAAGTCTGTGTGGTTTGGCTCTCTGTGCACCATGGGTACCCTGGGGTGCAGACCTGCTCGTTCCCTGATGGAGTAAATGCTCTTTCAAATACGATGGCTTGTGAGGAGGTTGTGCCATAGTTTACCTGGCATCTGTAACTCTAAGCCTGACCTGGCTGCAGTTTCACTATCTAAAGGCCTCAATCTGAGAAGTGCTGTTACAGAAAGAGTGCGGAAGGTCTTCAGACGATTAAGATCTATGTTTCTAGTCCCGTATAGAGCCGTATGGCTTTTTAAGTCCGTGGCCATAAACCAGAGCAAGCCATGCCTCAGAATGAAAACCAGCCCTGCCTAGAATGAAAATCTCACCCAACAAACGAACAGGGAACTAAACTCAGAATTGAGGTTATCACAGTGGTTTTCATTCAGCATTTTTTGACTGACCCATTTCCACATTCAGTATCTTCTGGACTATGGTTATAGTTAATGGGGAATAAAAAGAAAGAAGGAAATAAAAATTTAGCAGAATGTCAGAAGTGCTTCTCAACAGAGAAGTGCACTAGAATTATGGAACTTTTTCCTCCACAGAAGCAAATGGGCTTTAAAAACTAGACAGTGCATTGAATATGACACACTATGACGCTCCACAGCAGGAGGAGAATGTGTGGGTGAAAACACCTTTCCTAGCTCACACCCATTATGGAATAAGATTTTCAGAGGCTTTAAGAAGCCATTGCTGCAGTGACTCCCATAGGTAGTTTCAAACACAACCATCTCCATAACACTGCTGGTAACACTACAAGCACCCTGGATCAGGATTTAGGGTTCACCAATGTCTAGTACTGAGCAGAGAAGCTGTGCAGCTTCTGGCAGTGACCAGTCCTTTGGCCTGACAACATCTCTCAGTGCCACTGAGCAAGTGAAAAGATTTCTTCAGAGCTTTAAAAACAAGACTGTGCAGTGCATTGAGTATGATAGCCATGGTATGCAGCTCTTAATAATATCAGAAATTCTCAAAGAGTCAAATCAAAAGCATTTGGAAATCAAGAGGAATTATTCCATTGACTTTGCTGGTTTTTGGATCAGGTCCATATGTGGGATTTTTTGTTTTGACATTGCCTGAAACAGAGGGGAATTGGTTTCGTGTTAGTACAGCTCCAGATTGCAGGCTCTGTATCTTGTTTTTTTAAATTCAGAACAACTCAGCTTTCATTAGGTTTGTGTTATCTCTTACATTACTACAATCTTTTTTGCATTTCATAAATATTAATTACCTAGACAGTTTCTTTTGTTTAGCAGTTTTCATCTATCACAGGCTTTTCTGTTTTCCTTTCCTGTCTTGTCCCAGAGAGATGTCATCCTCCTGCCATCAAAAGCTAGTGCTTCTCAAAGGAAGCTCTTCAGCCCAGAGTTGTAGGAGCAATATTTTTACTACGTATCATTTAGGTTTTGCTTTTTGTGTTGTTTCCTGTTCAGTTTCTAACGCCAGAGCTAGGCTCTGATTCCACTTGCTTCCTTGGAGGGGACTGTAATGCTTTCAAAACCTGTTCACCTACTTTTTTCTCCTGTCGTCCATAGACAGATACTTTAGAACATTCATTCATCTTTGTACTGATGTCAAGGAACTAGGTTGCTTTCCTGGATGCTATTCAAATCCACAGAGCTGTTCCCAGGCAGCCCATGGCTTTGCTACTGGTTGGGTTTTTTCACTAAGTCATTCAAACTACTTCCTTTCCTTCACCTTCTCTACTGCATTTCTAGTTGATTTTAATGCAGATCAGTGAGATGTGGTAGGCTGAAGGAGGCAGGCAGCATTGCAGTACTTCATTTAAGCTGTACCTGCTAACCAACTTCTTAATGCTGCTCCTCCAAAGTGGGCTGCTTTGGCTTAATATTGTCCACCTATTCCAGAGAAACTGTATGTTTCTCACATCTCTGTTTCTTGCAGTGAATCCAGTACTTTCCAATTAAAAAAAAAAAAAAAATTAAAAAAAAAATAGTGCCTTCTTTTACTTCTCAACATAACCTTTGTAGATCAATGAACTTTGAGTTTTTTTCAGTAACATGCAGGCCGATTTTCAGTGGTGTGATGAACATACTATCAAATTAAAAAACAGACCAACACACCTAACCTTCCTTTTTGTACTGAAGTGATTTTTTTTAAAACCCCTGTACAACATCTTGGAGTGCTCTGAGTGTACTGAACTTTGATGGCTTTCTGTTAGATCTCAGTGGCATACAAGGTAGTTGTTTTGGTAAGTGAAAAACCATATGTGCTATACGTTTTCACAACAGGCAGTACTGAATATCTGTCACTAATTTCTCAGAGGCACCAACTTGATAGGTAATTTACACTTGATGGTGAATATCACAGGTTTTGGTCAGGGAAGAAATAACAAAGAGGAAAAGTTTAAGTCTAAACCAAATGCCTTGGTTATCTGTAATCTGCTGATACCAGCGTTCTTTACTGCCACAATTTCTCAACTTAAATTTTGAGACTCCATTTCAATACTTTATAATACTGGGAATACTACTAGAAACTACAGAGTGGACAAACAGTTAAAGAGACAGTTTGTTCTGAAATTCCTCCAGAGAAACGCCAGGAACCAGGGCTGAAAAATCAGCCAAATCTCCCATCTTAAAATAGGAACAGAATCAGCTAAAATGGAAAGTACTGGCAGCATTGGGTTGCCATGAACCTGGCAGAGCTGCACCTGACAGGGAAGAGATGTTGGGAGAGGACAAGGTCCAGCTTGTGAAGATGGTAGAAAAATACACAGCAACACTGGACTGGTTCTTTGTGGCTTGCCTCTCACATCTGGCAGCATGGGTGAAACATTGTTCTTTGGATTTTACAGGTGGAAAAAGACCACATGAATACTGAGTCTCAGTCTGCAATAGCAGCTCCAGATGCAGCTTCAGGAGGAGTTAATCCATCCTGCCAGTGCCTGCAGGTCCCTCTGCAGTTTATCTGAGTTTTGTTTGGGAACCAGCATTTATTCCCATCGAATGTGGACATCTGTTGCCTTCATTCCCTATCAAGGCAGGTCATAGCTAAAATATGCCCACGTTTTAGTGGACTCAGGACTACCTTGCGGTAGGAAGCTGGGAGATCTCACAGCATCTCCAACAAGCTGTAATTTGAGACTGCAGTTGAGCTCCTAAGATAGACTGATCTCAGCTGATCACCAAAGCTAATTGGGGAGGGAAGGATGAGAGGATCCTAATCCTGCAATCCTGTCTGGAAGTAGTGAGGTGGGTGAAGAGGGAATTAAAAGTGTTATTAGGCTGATGTGTGAGCTCTGTATAGCCTAGCTGGCTCTTCAGCAGTTCATTTTTTTCTCAGCTAATCTTGGCAAGTGCTTTTTCCTCCTGGAAATGGTGTAAGCGAACCTGCAGTTTATCTCTGCTCAGGTGGTCCTTCTCTCTCTGGAGCTGCAGACAAGTGAACATGAATCATTAAAAGTGAAACAGGAGCAGATGTTCTGCATCAGGTTTAAACTGGTGATGTATGGTAGCTGCTTTATCTCAATCTCCTAAGCACTTTGTGTGTTTTGGAACAGTCCCTTACTCATTCTGTTTAACATTCATGTCTTCCTTTGAAAATGTTTGCATCTCCTCCCACTGCTTCCAGCCCTCTGTGGGTTTGAAAGTTCAGCTTCAGTTCCAGTGGTATTGAGTGCAGCTTACCAAAGAGATTCAAGAGGGGTGAAACAAAGAGCAGCCAAGGAGAGTGAGGAAAGAGCAGTGATAGGCACAGGTGAAAAAGAAGTTCAGGAAGAGTGAAGAATTTAGGCTAACCTTAAATAACTGAGATTGCCTTGGACCTTGTATTAACGTAACCCTGAGGCTGAGAACACAGTGGTATCAATAAGATGCATTAGGGGCCTTGACCACTTCTGAAGAGCACTGGGGAGAGGCACTAAAACTGAAGGCTGCACTCACATGTTCATAAGCAGAGGTGATGGAGAGCTGGAAGAAGAGAGCACTCAGGAGGACAGAAGTTGAATGAAATTCATTTGTTCCTGGAAGCAGTAGTACTGCTTATTCTGGGATACACAGCATGTGGAAGATACACAGGTCTGGGCAGAGATGTTTGCATGTGTTTTGTGTGTGTGTGTGTGTATGTATTCCTGCCCAGCTTACTATTATTATTTGTTGCTCAAAGAGAAAGTAAGCAGCTTATAAAAATAAAAAGCCCTGAGTAACAGTAGCAGGCTGGTAAGGGAAGGCAAGCAGAAGCCAGTGGTATCTAGAGGTTCCCTTGTAAGTACATTCCAAAACTCGCACCACAAAGAAGCACTTTGGATGTAAACTGACAGCTGCTACCCATTACCTGTGCTAAGGGGAGCATCTAAGGGGAGCATCTTAAGACAGAGTCCACCTCTTTGCTGTGTAGGGAACCCTGTGGGAGGTAGAACAGTACTGGCACTGGTAATGAGCCATCCTGTTCCCCATGGTGCTGAAGGGGGCAGGTTGCCATTGAGTGCACACTCTTGGCTCAGCTGGATGCCTCAGCTCACTCCTGCCTGTCACACTGTGTCCCTTTGCGCTGGAGGCCTGTGGGTCGGTGCCTCTCCACTGCTTGTCCTGCTCTGCTGCTCAAGGACAGGAGATGTCTTCCCAATCTCTTAGTGCCCTCCATGCTCACAAATGCCTCAAGTGGCTGCCCGGCACTACAGTCAGCTCAGGGACAGCAAGGACTTGGGGGATTTTGCATGCAGAGCAAGAAGTAGCTGAAAACTCAGTCTTTGAGCTCATTTTTCTTCTCATCTTTGCTGACATGCTCAAGGTGCAGGTGGGACGAGGCAGATGACAAGGATATGAGAGCAGCAAGGAGGGAGCTGGCCCTCTCACTAGAGAGAGGGAACTGATGGAAGGCTGGCATATGTTCAGCATCCGTGAAAGGATCCTGAGTGCAAAAGCTCCGAGTGGCCTTTTCTGCTCATTTTCTCTGGGAAGTTTAAAAAAGAATGAGCATTAGAAAGAGGGGAGAAAAAAGGACGATGTGCAGTTTCTTTCAGAGTGTAACTGAGTGTAAATGTAGCTGCCATTTAAAGAAATAGTAAGAATTTGTTTTTCCATCATGAGTTAACATTTAATAGGCAGTCCCTAAATGGCTCGGTTATTAGATGAGACAGAGAACCCTTAGAAACTGCAGTAAACACAGCTGTAGCGATAAGGAAAATTAACGGCATCACGGTAATAATTGTACCTTCCAGTTGTCTTAAATCACTGATGAAAGTTACATTTAACGTTGCCCTCATGCTCTGACATGAGGAGGCTTAATGAGGCAAGTCAGATGCTTAAAAATATGACAAGGACCCTGCTAGGTTTGTTCAGGTCTAATGAAGATTGCCTAAGTGTGTTTTCTGTTCTTTTATTGCTGTGCTGAGGTCTCCTCAGCTGCGGTTCAAAGGGACCAAGGGAGACAGGATATTTCCAGTGAGGCCCTGCTGGTCAGATCCAGAGAACACTGGGCACAGTGGATGGAGCATTCTGCTGTTTGGGAAGAGGTGTTGGTGGCCAAAAGAGAGGGAAGACTTGTGCAGGTACTCTCTGCTTTCCAGAGAAGCCTGTGGTGGAGGAGTTTGTGGTCAGCTACTGGCAGTGAGGCTTTTTTTGGTGCACAGAGTGAAACATCCATTTTTTAATTTTTTTTTAAAATAAATCAGAAAATATTGGAAAAGCAAATTAATGCCTGTTCTGTGTCATGGTACATCTTCAGTCTTCTTCTCTGGGCTGTCTGTGGCTCTATCCTGACAGCATTAGAGTTGGACAAAACAACTGCTGCTGGCTTGTTTGGTGCTGAGCATCCATCAGGGTTGGAATCCCTAGTATTTATCTTAAGGTAGCAGAAATCAGACCTAGGAAGCTGTGGATGAAACAGGCTTTCCATATTAACCCAGGATCTTATTTCTGCACAATTTTCATTCCACAGCAGGAAGGTTTCCTGTGAAGCCTGTTGTAATTAAGATTATCAATGGATGCCAACATTTTGATAGAAAAGGCCTTTTGTCTTTTCAAGCAGGGGGTCATCTAATTCTTCTTTGTACAGCAGCAGAAAAGTGAAAAGTTTTGGGTTAGCTGTAATTAAGGCTGTGGAGAATGAGCAACCCTGGTTGATTGCCTTGGGTGAATGTTAGTGAGCAGCATGGACAAATGTGTCAGGAAAAGTTGTTACTGTAGAACAGTGTTTAGTGTAACCAAATGTGACCTCACCAAGAAGAAGTAAAAGAAATTTAGTGTTCATTTTTAGTAGTTTAGTTGCGAAGAAAATCCATTTTGGGTATTATTTGGGTAATTTACCAGGCTGTGTCCAGATTCATTCATTCAAATAATTTTGTTCCTCTGGGCCTTTGCACTGTCCAGGTAGACAGCACATAAACCCCTGTGGGGGAGAGCTTTCAGCAGGGTTATGCTCTGTTGGACATGATCATTTCTATTCCCCACACCTTACTTTAAAGAAAGCAGCCATTGCATTTCTTGGGAGGGGCCTGAGTCTGTACCCTCTGTGTATGGAAGGAAGGAGATGGCAGAATCACAGAAACGTCCAGGTCAGAACAGCCCCCCAGGATCACCAAGTCCAACCTATAACCCTACTCTACAAGAGTCACCTCAATCCATAGCCCCAAGCACCGGATCCAAACCACCCTTAAACACATCCAGGGCTGGCAACTCCACCACCTCCCTGGGCAGTTCATTCCAGTCTCTGACCATTCTCTCTGTGAAAAAACTTTTTTCCTAATGTCCAATATAAACCTCCCCAGTCTCAACTTGAGGCCATTCCCCCTCGTTCTGTCCCCAATTACCTGTAAGAAGAGCCCAGCAGCAGCCTCTCCACAGTGTCCCTTCAGGTAGCTGTAGACAACATTGAGGTCTCCCCTCAGGCTCCTCTCTTTCAAACTAACCATCCCCAACTCTCTCAGTCATAAGATTTTTTCTCTTGGCCCTTCCCCAGCTTCGTTGCCCTCCTCTGGCCCCGCTCCAGCACCTCCACATCTCTCTTGTATTGCAGTGCCCAAAACTGAACACAGTACTCGAGGTGTGGCCTCAACAGAGCTGAGTACAAGGAGACAATCATCTCCCCACTCCTGCTTGCCACAGCATGTTAAATACAAACCAGGATGCCACTGGCCTTCTTGGCTGTCTGGGCACACTGCTGGCTCATATTCAGCTGCCTGTCCATTACAACTCCCAGATGTTAAGAAGGGACATCACACAGCATCCCACACAGAGTGCCTGCCCCAGTTATCAGGAAACAGAGACTCAACACAGCTATACACATAATTATGGGGTTCTCTCTCCTCCAACAGGTTGCTAAAGTCAATGAATTATATGTAAAAAAACAGCTACGCAGCAACTATATCTTCTGCTTTTCCCATTTGGGTTTAAAAAGCTTTGGAGCAATATTGGTGTGTTGCATGCTGAGTTAAAAATTGGAAATGTATTACTCTGATTTAGCATGGGACCGAGTAAATTGTATTCAGTTAAAATAGCAGATGTCCTGCAGAGAAGAAAATAAGTATTTCTGCTTGACTGTGTGACACCTAAGCTGCAACACAGAGGTTCTGGAGGATGATTTGTGTTGCTGAGAAATCCATTAGCATCGACTGCCAGGTCGGAGCTGCTGGTGTGTGCAGGGCACTCGTGCCCCAGGCAACTCTAGGAGTTCAGGCCTTCTGCATCTCCTCCACTGTGTCCTTTGCAGGGTCTCCCATGGTGTCTGTCATGATGGTGCCTGAGCCCCTGCCTGCTCTGTGCTCACACTACACTTCGTTTTTTTGGTCTTTTTCTGAGGGAAGTTTTGTTCAAAGCACTGCCTGCCCTCACTGCCTGTGTGGCTCTGCAGCGTTTGCTGAAAGCCTTGTTCCTGAAGCATGTGAAATACCTAGGTTTGCAACAGTGAACTTAGATTCCAGAAGTCACTATCCCAGGCTCCTGAACCTTGAAGGACACACAAGGAGAAACCTGCCCACATTGAAGGATCATTTAGGTCCCTCTGACACCTTCTCAGAAAGGTGGAGGCTCCCTTTGCCAGGGATTCCTCAGCCTGTTTCAGTACAAATGTATTTTATCCTTTCTGCTGGGATTTTTCCAATGTCAAAACTGAGTCTCTCTTGTTGAGCTGTATTACTGCTTGTCCTAACCACAGTGAATCCAGACAGAATATTATTTCCTTCCTCCTAGTGGAATTTCTTATGTATTTTTGTATTTGCGTATCTATTTTGTCTTGTTTTCCCCTTCCACTCACTTTATCTCACCCGTAATACCACAACTTCTTACAGCAGAGAAATAAATGTCAGTTTTTCCATTGTCTCCTAGGTGCCAGCTATGTTAAAATGCAGTTTCTTACTCTGTTTTTTAAGGGCTACTCCCAACTCCACCCTGACTGACTCCCTACATCTCCTGCCCAGTGCTCCTCCTGGTCCATCATTTGCAGATGTCCACAGATGCCTTTTTCCTAACCAGTTCTCAAGCCTTTCCTTGCAAACCACATCTACAACTCCCACAGTAGAGTTGTAATAGCAGACTACAGCAGCTACAAGTCATTCCCTTGGCTTCAAGTTTCTCAGTGCTTGTCCCTAGGTTTGGGTTATCTCAGATCATGATTCATCTCTGCCTTGCTAGCAGCCTGGGAGTCCTGAGATGAACAGTCCCTTTGACCCTGTCTACAGCTCCCAGTGACTTGGAGGCAGTTCTGCAAGCACAGCCCTTTCCCAAACAACTACAGACAGCGGAAGTGTATCCTCAGGGAGGGGCTTTCCCAGGAGAGCCCAGATGCAAGCAGCTTCCCCTCAACCAAGAAGGCTGAGTGCAACCTCTAGTACTTTCAAATGTGGTATATTGTTGCGTTCCACCACCAGGTCCCTACTCCCCATCTCCTACCAACACGAGTGCAAACTCACTCCTTGCTCCACTCAATCCCACCGTAGAGTAATTAAGTCCATTGAAGGCAGAGGTTCCTAAGGGCTATTAGTTGCAGCTTTGAGTGGCTAATGATTGCAGCATTGAGGCAAAACATCCATGCCTGGGGGGTCAAGAATTATTAGAAAGACTGCAGTAATGTCCCTGTGTGTTGCAGCTTACATGCAGAGGTCCAGAGAGCGTGAGCTCAGCTACAGCCTTCGCAAGCATGTACATCTGTGCATGTGTTGGAGGGGAAAGGCCAAAAAGTTTTCATTTTAAAATTAAATTCATAGGATAGCCAGACCTTTCAGCTTTTTAATAGGAGCAGTGATTTATGGCTGCGCTTAAAGAATGAGCCAGGGGCGGACAAATTCATCACACGCCATCCTTTTCTGTCAAAGCGACGCTGCGCGGCAGTCAGGCTCCTGGCAGCAGAGCTTCTGCTATGGCAAGGCAGTGCTGCTCCATCACCCTCATGCCACCTCAGCAGCTGAGGTCCCAACCTGGGATTTCATCCACCTCTTTTGGTTGCGGCGGGGGGAGGAAGATTTGCCATCTGCCAAATTCCCCTTCTTTCTCTCACTGGATGGATAATGCAAAGCTCTCTTTGTACACACAACACGAGACTCCGAACTTGTCTTCTAGAAATTAAATCACAAGAAACACACTGACATGGAGGTTTTTGCTTTAGATGTTCCCACCTTGAGACTCTTCCAGTCTTCCTGATGGTTTCTTACCTATTGTGTGTATTACATTTAAACTCAGTCACTTCCATTTTCCCTGCCTTGTCTGAGATTCCACCAGAGCTTCAGAACAACATCACACATGTCAGTGTGTCCTTCAGCCCCTCTGTGGCCAGGGCATAGGTCTTTCTGCTTGATCTTCCTGGAGACTGCCAAAGTTTCCATGACCTTGTTCAGAAGATACTTTTTACTGGATGTATACATTCACTTTACTAGCCCCAAACCCTACATATTGTATGAGTCATAGAATCATAGAATGGTAAGGTTGGAAGGGACCTCAAGGATCATCTAGTTCCAACCCCCTGCTATAGGCAGGGACACCTCCCACTAGTACAGGTCACTCAAGGCCTCGTCCAACCTGGCCTTGAACACCTCCAGGGGGGGAGCAGCCACAACCTCCCTGGGCAACCTGTTCCAGTGTCTCACCACCCTCACTGTAAAGAACTTCCTCCTAACATCCAGTCTAAATCTCCCCTCTGCCAGTTTAAGCCCATTGCCCCTTGTCCTGTCATTGCAAGACCTTGTCAATAATCCCTCCCCAGCCTTCCTGTAGGTCCCCTTCAGATACTGGAAGGCTACTCTAAGGTTCCCTCGAAGCCTTCTGTTGCCCAGGCTGCAGAGCCCCAACTCTCTCAGCCTGTCCTCATAGGAGAGCCGCTCCAGCCCTCTGAGCATCTTCGTGGCCTCCTCTGGACCCGCTTCTGATGTTATATGATGTTGTATGAGTCTGGTAGGGAGAATGGGAATGTACAGGCTTCCAAAGGTGTTTGGGAGTATACAGGAGGTGTCATTTGAAAGGATGCTTGCTTTTTTTTTTTCCTCAATCTATGTCTTACTGTGTCATGGAGTTTTAGGCTGATTAAAAAGCTGGCTGTAACACAGCTGGTGTCAGTCTGTGATTTTTCAAGGTGATTTTTGCACCATTTACACTCACTGTGGTATTTTGCTTTCTTAAGACATAAGGGCCACACGTGTGTCTGCTTTGTGACTACTGTAGTTTCTTTTCTAGCACTTGAAAAAGAGAAAATGCTGAAGTTGATGTGGGTTTGGGAGTTGTTGTTACTCAGATAACTACAGCCTCTGACCACTAGGCAATGCAACTGCTGTATTATTTCACCCTTCCCTTTTACATGCATATGCACATGGACAAAGTTGAGCTTGTGCATAAGAAAAAAAGAGGGAATGTGTGAAGCAGTTTACAATTTTTTATGATACAGTTCTAGCAGCCTCTATGTATGACTGGCTTGCTCTGAACAGCTTCACTCCTTGTTAGGCCTGGTGCATCCTGGACAGTGGGAACTGGAAATGGTATGATTGTATCAGGTTGCAATACAGAGAACCGAAAAAAGCCACCGATCTGGCCTTATCTTTTCCTGGGGCAATGAGTTCAGTGCATGAAATGGAGAAAAGAAAGCAGCTTTGTAATACTTCAGGAGTTTCCTTCAGAAGATATAATTTGTCTCTAAAGTTTCCTCACTTAAAACAGCTCCTAAGTTAATATTGGTTTTAATATCTTCTATTATCCAGACACTCTGTGGAGAGATTTTCACAGGAAATTTGTATTCCAGTTTGCATGTCTGCAAGTTGTCGAGGAAGATGTTAAGCATTTCTATCTCCAGTACACATTATGTGCTTTCTAGTCTACCTTATTGGACTTTGAACTGGTATTAATTGAGGTTTTGTGGGGTTCTCATTTAAGTGCTGGAGTTTTCTGAAACAGTCAAGAATAATGTGCTGTGAAATGTGGAATAAATCAGTGTGAAATGTTGCAAAGCTGTCACTTACAAAAACAAGAGCAGTCCAAGTAAATTTAATACAATCCCTTTATCTCAAATGCAGTTGTTCTTTTAGATTGGGTGTTTTGATTTACATAGCTATAATTGTGTGACTGTCATCTGCAGAAATCTGCAAAGAGTAATAATTATTTATGGTTAATTGAGAAATGCTGATGCTTGAGCAATCAAGTGTGAGAAATTGCTGGTTCCCCCTTCTTGTCTAATGCTGAACGTTCTTGAGAAAACAACCTATAACTTGGTGTATAGAATATGCATACATCAAATAGGGTAGTGCAGGATGCAAATTGGGAAAGCCAAGTATTAAACCAATCTAAGATTTGTTTGTAACTTCAAGGCTGTCCATCAGGGTTGCAAGAATCTTGGTTGCGTTTTTTATGTGAAAACAGGGTATGGAACACTCTTGCATGTAACCTTGAGCTCAAAGAAAACCATTTAAGCATTCAGGGAAATACAAATAATACCGAGAAACATTTTATATATTGAATAACAAACACATCCTAGAACTTGGATGATGTGGTTGATGGGCTGGGGGAAGGGAGAGCTGATAACACCTGAGAGATTTTAGTCAGCTGAAATGCAGTTTTTCTCAATGTCACATAACTAGGGCCGTTAGTGCCACCTATAGTTCATCACTTTAAGACCTTGTCTTCAGTGGGTTATGAGCCTGCTGCACACACATCTTCTGAACATATGCCATTAAGAAGAATTTGGTGGTGATGAGGTCTGGTTTATGCTAAGTTTAACAGTCCTACTAGGTAGACCCAACTGGGCATTCAGCAGAGATGTAGCTGATTTTGACTGCTTGGACCACAGGTAAGAGGAACGCCACAGCAACTGTCATAGCTCTAGCATAGGACGGTAACCAAACCTCCAAACACCAGTGTAACTCAAGAATTAAAGGCAGATGCAAAGTCTTCATTGAAGCAAAACTGAAGAGGAAAAATCAGTTTAGCAGGGCATGTGAGCCTCATTACAATAATGTGCAGAACTAGCAGCAGCTGCAGGCAGTGCAATAGAAATAAACAATACTCTGCTTTATAGGTGGGATGGATACTTCTTTGCACATAGATTTTTTTTTTTTTAATAGTGAGACAAAATTTAATTCATGGGTTTCTTGAGTGACACTTAGATATTTCCATCCTAATAAAAAAATGCTTCCAGTGCAGACAGCTGTGAATGGGATTATCTCTGCTCCTAGTTAGCAGTAGGTTGCTACATTCAGAAAAACAATTTTAAATGTCCTGGTTTAAATCTGAACTTGCTGCTTGACCATTGAGCTTGGAAAGGCCCTCAAAGATTATTTTATCCTGCTGTGCTTAAGTAACCAGAAGAAAATACCTCCCATTCCATTACTGTGGTTTACCTTGAATAACCTTTGGATGCTGTTGGTTGATGATTGTCAGTAGGTCAGCACATATACTGCTGATCAGTATATTCTCTAGCATACTGCTCTCAAGCCCCCACTCCCTGTCCCACCTTGCTGTACAGAGGATAGCCATATGAGTAAAGTGTGCTGGACTTGACTTTCCTCCCTCACTGTTAGTTTGGGAGTGACAGAGATGAGAAGCTTCTGGGATCAGAGTGTCCCAAACTATTTTTTTTTTCTTCTTCTCTTAAATGTCACTGAACTTATGAGTCTCCTGCTGCTCATGTTCCCTCCCTGTTCAACTTGACTGCTGCACCAGGAAAAAAAAAAAAAGAACTTTGATCTTGACATGCCCTTCTTCTCTGTCTCCCTTTTCCACTTCCACAGGAAAAGGAAAAAAAAAAAACCAAAACCAAACCATGATCAAATGAAAGCTTTGGTGTTGTCAGTCCTTTCAGGGAAGAATGGGTGCTTTTATCAGATGTCTTCCCAAAATCTTTAATGCCTTCTTGAACTGAGGGATCAGTGATGACCTCTGGAAATGACTAGAGATGCTGCAGTCATTGTCCAGGCAGCAGCTGCACCCTCACAACTCTACTGTAGCCACATCTATGACCACTTTGGCAGAAAGCCTGTGATCCTAATTGTTTGACTTGCCACTACCATCCATGTGTTTAAAGGTGTCTGTCCTTTGAATCTTTTCTCTCTGGCTGCTTAGATCTGTAGAGTGCGTCTTCCTTGTTAGTTGTGGACACATTTTCACTGGCCAAGTGGACCTCTAGTTTAAAGGAATATAGTTCCAGTCTCATGGAATCTTACTCTTTTCCCTCACTTCAGGAGTGAAATCATTATGTGGCTTAAATTCTTACTTAAAATGAGGAGGAACCATATTAGCATCAGATAACCCAATACTGATAGACAGTTTCAAAACATCAAATTGAAGTGCTGTGGTTACCTCACATGGTGCTGTCAGCTCTGGGAACCATGCAGCTGTGGTCTGCAGCTTACGAGAGTTTAGTGGTCCTGAAGAAGATTCTTAAAGGCTCTTCAGTGCCAGTGTGGCTTTCATGACACCCACCCCTTCAGCAAGAGGGCTGTTAGCATTAAAGTTCAAGGACAGCCACCAGGATTCTTCCACTTCTTTGGTGGAGGCAAATAGAACAACTCCTCCAGGGTGCATTGAGTGTGTTAGCTGCAGAAGAAGATAGGTTTTGCTGTAGCTGGCACTGTTCTAGCACAGTCACAAAACTGCCCTCTTTATATTTATTTATTTAAAATAAGCTGAAGTCAACAGACAAAGTGAAAAAGGAAGCAGAGCTCTTAAAACTGTATTTCCTACATGGTACTTCATCCATCAGCCATTCAAAATGGTACTACTGTAATTTATAAAAATAAACCTTTTAATCTTCCACTGGTACTTCATAGGTGTTCTGTGTGCCACCAGACAGGCCAGAGCACACACAGAGCAGGTCCTGGGGTGCTGGTGAATACTTAGTAAATTAATCTGACCAAATTTATGTGGCATTTCTTCCACATTAAAAGGAGTGGGAGACAAGTACCACTTCAAAATGCACAAGTATCATCTTTTAAGTGGTTTTAATGTAGTATAATCTCATTTGCAATTGCAACTAGTAAGGTTGCATTTCTCCCCCTTACTCTCAATGTCTGAAAATCTCATTAATGTTAATGTATGGAGAAGAATTGTTAGCCTATTGATGTAAGAATGAAATCAGGAGCAAAGCACAGCTCTACAAAGATTCTTATGCAGATTAGGGTCTGAAGCAACCATTAGATTATCAGAACTGACCTTCTATCTAATACAGACTGTAGAATCTCATCATGTAATTCTGTGTGCAACAGAAAACCAAATACAGTGCATTACCATATTGCAATGTAGCAGGACATTCAGGCATTTGTCCTGGATTTTTTTTCACTCTAAAACCAGAGGCATACAACCGTGCTGTGCTACTTGAACATATGATGGAAATCTGCAGAAGAGATTTTAGCATTTTATCTGTCTGCAGGGGAGGATTTGTATGTTTGTTTGTTTGCAAAGGATTTTGTTTAGTTCTTTGAAAATTATTTACAGGTAACTCTAATCAGCATAAAGCTGATCAATAGTTCTGTTTCTCTCTAAGGCAGCATAAACTGAAATAGGTTTTTTTGGGGTTGGTTTTTTTTTTCTTAACATAAAAGGTCATTTTCTTCAAAAATCTGTGTGGTCCTTGACAACTGCTTTCTAACATCTTATTTTGAAAACTCCCTGCCAGCCAGTTTTCCTAGGAAACATGAAACACGTTTCACATTTGGCTTCTCATCTCTAACACAAAACTGCCCTTGAAGCACACCTAGGAGGTATCCAGGGGGATACCACACATGCACAAAAGATGAGCCAAGCTGTCTAAAGGAGCTACACTGCACTACTGCGTGGTTTAACCATTAGTTGACATTTTACCGAACAAAGGGGCTAGAGAGATGAGGAAAATACCAAGAAATTCAGAGGACAAGTAGTGGGTGGCACTGTACAGAATACAGAGGTCCCAGGGTTAGCACATAAATACAGAGCTGAAAAAAACCCAAAAACCCAAAAAACCTTCCTGACCAGGTCTGATGGCACCAACCTCTTGGTGTTGCCTATCCCACAAGAACATTACTCTGCAACCCACTGCAGCTCAGAGGGAGGGAGAGTCTCTGCTGCTGTTATGTTGCAGAAGATTTTGCTGCCTCTTGGGCAGATGAAACCTGGGCTCTTAAGGCTTTCTGTAACAATACAGTTTTTGTTTCCTTTCCCTCCAAAGCGCAGAAATCCTGTAACTGGCTTGGTCTCATCTTGGATTTGGTTTGGGTTTTGCCTTTAATTGCATTTGCATCTTGTTCTTTGAAGGTTTTTTTAATATGAATCATGGCTAACTACTGGTATTTGGTATATATATGGGTTTAAACTGGCAGAGGGGAGATTTAGACTGGATGTTAGGAGGAAGTTCTTTACAGTGAGGGTGGTGAGGCACTGGCACAGGTTGCCCAGGGAGGTTGTGGCTGCTCCCTCCCTGGAGGTGTTCAAGGCCAGGTTGGCCGAGGCCTTGAGTGACCTGTACTGGTGGGAGGTGTCCCTGCCTATGGCAGGGGGTTGGAACTGGATGATCCTTGAGGTCCCTTCCAACCTTACCATTCTATGATTTAAAGCAGAGATTTGACTCATAACTGCAGCACCTGGAGTTTCCATATGAACCCCTAGATTGGTGCAAAATCGTTTGCCAAGGATGTTACACCTCTATAACCAGAACTCCCCTAGCAGATGCATGCAGTCCGCATTGCCTCACCTGCTTCATTGCAGCATCCCACGATTCATGTTAACCTAACCAGAATGTATCAGAAAAACACAGTGTACAAGAAGAAATCTCAGACCTCCTTGCCTATCAAATAGGAAAGTCAGTACTTCTCTTAATACTTGGCTTTGGTGCTAAACTAATCATTGAGCATAAGGCTCTATGAAATCCACAAGAAGTGACGTTAAGTAAATGTAAATAACATTACCAAACTTTCCCCTTCTTGCTTTGATGCAGTTTATTCAGAATACATAAAAAGATGTTTGCAGCAGTGAGGGCATCACTGCATAGCAAAATGCTGCCATGCAGAGACGTCTCAGGTGGCTCTGAATAACCAAACACAGGAGTCCTGTGTGGGCATGGTCCTGTACTTCAGCTAGTATTTCCCATTTCCCAAAGGGGCTTATTACCTGCCTTGGCAGCAGCTCTCACTGTTGTTGCTGAACACAATCTTGGCTGGAGGTGGCTGGTGGCAAGAGTGACCACCTTCGTACAACTGCCATGTAGGTCCACCCTACATGGGATTACAACCTCTCCAAAGCAGTAATAGAAAGTTAGGGCACTGTTAAGAAAATAACAAAGGGCTATGGGTGAAAGTATTGCTAGAAGAATGTGTTAGAAGGCCATACACTCATTCCTTCTCTGTCAGTATGGCTTTAGCAGAGAGGCAAATGCATAGTTAATATTCTCCCTGCTCCTCAAGAAATCACCACTGAGTGAATATTCCCCTTAGGGAGTAGCAGGAATCTCCATGGACTTTACTTCTGACAAGGTCATAGCTGTGATGGTTAAATTCTCTAGGTTAAAAGACATCAGCACCAAGAGCACACACTCTTCATTCTGACACATTTTCCAGCTCTGGTCTTGTCTCAACAGCAAAAGGTCAGGCAGGCCCCAGCACTGCTGCAGCTGTGGAATGAACTGCAGAGTGGCATCAGAGATCTGGTTTTCAGGCCTAAGCAGTGACCACATCTCAGGGTGAGATGCATCAATGCTTGTGCTCCTTTGCGTTGGCTTCAAAGCAAAGCCTTGGGCACTGTCAACAGCACTTAAGCAGCCATATGTCAAGAAGATGGAGACAAAAGAGTTTATCTTCTAGGACAGGAATAATTTTTCTCAGCCACAGAATGAAATTTTCTATACAGGCAGTAACCTACTTTGTATAATAAGCAGAAAAAGCAGTAGTAGTTTCCAGCCTCCTGACTTAGAGTGGTGCCTCTGCTTTCTTTGCAGTTGTCCAGCACAGCCATTCTTCATCAGGTGAGGCGAGACCAAGTGACGGACACATGCCGAGCGAACAGCGTATCCACCAGGAAGCGCCGTGTGCTGACGCCCAACGACCTCAAACACCTGGTTGTGGATGAAGATCACGAAATGATCTATTGCTACGTTCCCAAAGTGGCCTGCACAAACTGGAAGCGAGTCATGATGGTTTTGACGGGAAGAGGCAAGTACAGCGACCCAATGGAAATTCCAGCCAATGAAGCCCACGTGTCTTCAAACTTGAAGACCCTCAACCAGTACAGCATACCAGAGATCAACCACCGCTTGAAAAACTACATGAAGTTCCTCTTTGTGCGCGAGCCTTTTGAGAGGCTGGTGTCAGCCTACAGGAACAAGTTCACGCAGAAGTACAACACTTCCTTCCACAAACGGTACGGCACCAAAATCGTGAGGCGCCAGAGGAAAAACGCCACCCAGGAAGCTCTGCGTAAAGGCGACGACGTGAAATTCGAAGAGTTCGTGGCCTATCTCATCGACCCACACACCCAAAGAGAAGAGCCCTTCAACGAGCACTGGCAGACTGTGTACTCTCTCTGCCACCCTTGCCACATCCACTACGACCTCATAGGAAAATACGAAACGCTCGAAGAGGATTCAAATTACATTCTCCAGCTGGCAGGAGTAGGCAGCTACCTGAAGTTCCCCACCTATGCAAAGTCCACGAGAACTACTGATGAAATGACAACAGAGTTCTTCCAGAACATCAGCTCCGAGCACCAAACGCAGCTCTATG
This sequence comes from Eubucco bourcierii, assembly GCA_013396675.1. Taxonomy (NCBI): domain Eukaryota; kingdom Metazoa; phylum Chordata; class Aves; order Piciformes; family Ramphastidae; genus Eubucco; species Eubucco bourcierii. The sequence continues at coordinate 53,629 of VWZE01017040.1, forward strand.
AAGTCTACAAACTCGATTTTTTAATGTTCAATTACTCAGTGCCAAGCTACCTGAAATTGGAATGAGGGATGGGTTGGGGGGAGAGAGGGGAGAGAAAGCCTGGTTTATTTAAGATTTTTATTTGTCATAATAAATATGGAGAATGGGTTATTTTGTAAATTAATATTTTCTTTTCTTTTTTTTTTTTGAATGATGCTGCGAGCAGCACAGTCAAAATTATTTAAATCAACTGTAGGAAAGGACAGCTCTCTTCACAGGGTAACAGGATTGTGACGATCTAGCTGTTTAAAAAATTGCTAATTCTGGTGAATTTCATTGATCTTGCATTCCTCCAATTCTAATTAATGTTATTTATACTTATTTAAAATGTCGTCTCTTGGTAGGTGTCACTTCAGCAGCAAAGATAAAGCACTCCAGAGAAAAGGAACCTGGGTTTGTGCTTCCCTCAGCTGAGTGTGTCTCTGGGTTAATAATACTATTCCAGTGGCCATTGGTGCAGAGAAGTACAGGAATGATTCTCAATACCACACACATTGAAAAGAGTGGTGGGAATAATTTATTCAGGAAGTTATAACTGCACTCCAGCATACTAAAAAAAAAAATAAATAAAAATCCATCTTTTCAGCCCTAAGAAGGAAAATTGAAACCAATTTTTGTAGATTCATAAAATGTAAGCCACATGACTGAAAGAAATGTGAATGTCTTCCTTGGGAAGAGAAACCATAAGGTTTTATTTTAAGCCTGAACTTAATGAGTTTATCGAGAATATGACCGGTTCCATTATCTCCTAATTTGAAGCCCAAACTAATGCAGATTTACAGACAGCCCATCAGAAATGGAAAAAAACCCAAAAAAAGTTAGAAGTGACTGCAGAGATTTTTGAATGCCCATTGACGTAATTTATATCCAGGATGGGGCTGGGATGAGCTCTATCCTCTGTAAATCATGCTTCCCTAACTGATCTTAAGACAGACAAGCAAAACGTGCTCAGAAGACACTGGTCAAGATACGTTGCTAGAACAGATGTGGGCATGTCATTTGAAAAGTCAGGAAGGCATCTTTGTGTTGACCTCTGAACATGCAAGGCAATAAAAAAGGTCTCCATCTTCCTACATGCTGGTGGTCTCATGGCTTTTTCCTAGAGGCAAGAGGGAGTCTTCTTTTTATTGATGCCCAAATACCATTGACAGGGATGCTTCTAATTTCCAGAGGGTTTGTATTTCATCCCAGTCAGCTCTGGTGTGTTACTACGACCTTTTTACTTAAGGTAAATGGCTCAGTAGTGGTTTTCTGTTCAACAGCTTGCTGAAGTACCAGAGTGTCCCAGGCGTAGCATACTGAGCAATTGTTTTGGGCAAGCAAGTCATAATTTATTCATGGCAAATAAATAATGAAACTTGAGATTTCAGTGTGTATCTGTTAGCAAGCTCAGGGGACAGGAGTCCAGGCTTCTCCAAATATTTGCTTTAGGTTGGTGCAGGTGAGGTGCACTGCCAAGCAGATGACAGGTGCCTGCCTGGGGAGTAGTCTGTGGCCACCCCAAGCTCTCCTGTCCTTAGGGCAACAGTGCTGGCAGACAACTGATGGGCAAAAGGAGGCAGAGGCTTGAATTGAGGCACTTGTGGGAACTTAAATTCTCTTTTAAAGTTGAGTGTTAAAACAGCATTTTAACTTGCCTGCATGTCAGTCTTGTGATCAGACCAAACCTTTCTACAAATTAGTGAAGATTTAAATAAACTCAGCTGAAGGCAGAGGTAATTTAACCGTATCAGAGCCAGATCCTGAAAATTATGCAGTAGCCAACAACATCCACTGAATTGCATTAGCCTGCAGGACACGTGTGGTTGTAAAAAGAAAAATCAGTTCCATCTTATTTTACAAAAATAAGTAATAAGCTGCTGAGTAGATCTCAGTGAAGAACAAATTAATGTAACAAACAGCAGCAGAAGTCCTTTCAGAATTTGATTTGGTCTTAGCCAGGATTCAGGTCTTTTTTTTTTTTTTTTTTTTATCATACCCTTCAAATAAGTGTCTCATCCATTCTGGAATGACCACAGTTTTCATAGCCTAGGTCCTGACCCAGCGGCTAGTGAAGAAGAGCTGGCTGGCTGCATCTGACAGCTCTGAGTTCCTGCATGGTTGCTGACCTCTGGCTGGTGTTTTACTCAAAAGCAGTTTTGTCTCACTTAGAGCCTGCAGAGCTGTTGCAAGTGCCTATCACAGTGTGCCCTGGCTTGCTTTTGTTGGTAGTTCAGTGGTGATATTTTTGTTTTAAAAAATAAAACCTGTCTGAAGGTTGATTACTCCTCTTCTTCCCCCCTCCCCGTTAATATTTTCCACAAACTATTTGTGTGCGTGTTGGGTCTTGTAGCTGACAGGGCTCATTTTTTGGTCCAATTTTCTCATCATGTAGTTGTTAATTCCTCCAACAGAATGTGATGTGATTTTTTTCATTTAAGACAAAATTGCTTCAGAAAGTAAATATGTTTAAAATGGGGGCATGCTTCCCCTTTCCTTTTGGGGCTTTTCTCTGTAATCTGTTCTGAAATACCTTCCTTTGTTTCACTGTTTTGAAGGCACAGCCTCCCCCCCTCATTTTACAGGTGAAGAATGTGTTGACGAGATTGGAGAGGTGAGCTCTGCTCCGGCTGGGAATTTTAGTAGCAGCTTTTGGGTTTGATCACCCAGATTCTGCCTCTGTGCAGAGGGCTGCCCTGTGGGCAGATGCTCAGTATTGAGATAGGTTTCATGTGGACTGAAATGAGTATTTTAAAGTCACTTGCTTTTTTAAAAACCTTGATTCTAAATGACTACAAACTGCTTATTTAAGTGCATTCTATCTATTTTGGAGTGCTGTGAGTGGGCTGTGCAGCTGTGTTTAAAAGCGAACAGCTGACATGCTGGATATGATTGTGTGTCCTGTGTGGTGAGCACAAAGTCCTCACCAGGTCAGAGGGTTTCCTCCAGCTGAAGAGGAAGAGAGGCAGGTCTGTTTCTGAGCTCCTGGATTAATTTCTGCTGTGGCCACAGATGGTCCTGGGAGCCTAACAACCCAAACTGCAGCCACAGCAAAATGCAAAATATAATTGTGGTCATGGACCGCAAGGGCCACCCGAGCAGAGTCCCTTTTAGAAGGGTATATGGTCGAGCTGCGGTGAGCGCAGAGAGGACCCGTCAGGGAAGGTCCTGCTCCCCACATCTGTCCCCAGTCCCCTGCTGCTGGCCTTGAGGAATGGTGATCCTCACCTCCGAGTAGCTGGTGCCTCCTTGTCTTTGGCAGGTCCAGCACTGAGCCCAGCAGCACCTACGCACAATACTCCCAGGAGGGGGTTCATTCCCCTCAGATAGTGCTGAGCACCATAACCTGGAGCACAGGCTGGATTGGGTCAATCAGAATATGGTGACAATTCCTGGGTGGTGGGAGGCCCCTCTCAAACTTGACTTGGTCCATGCTCCAGCCTCTCCATAAACCATGCCCATTATCACAGAGAGGTGCAAAATGCCTGAACCATGCGCTGTGCAAGACAAACAAAATGAATAATCCACAAGCAAAAGTGTTTTTAGATGTAAGTTGACCCCAGATGTTTTAGGGTTTCACTGTAGTCTGCTGCACTTTTCAGGTACAAAAAGGGACTGTCCTTACTATTACTCTTGTTGCAGAGAGTGTTATTTTCTTACATGCATGCACAATAAAATGTGTACGAATAATTTAACATAGATGTGGGGGTGGATTTTTTTTTTAACCTATTTGTATGCAGTAGAAGGCTTGTTGTAGAAAAGTATCTCCTCATACCTAAATATACTGTTAATAAAGAAAAAAGCTAAATTATACATTGCCAACACAAGTGTGAACTGCTCATGAATCTTTCCTTAAAAAAAAAAAAAAAGCCATTCAAGCCTGATTATTTTTCTAAGTAACTTCAATTAAATTGAAGAAAGAAAGTTCCTCTCTGTGTGCTTTATTTCTGGCTCCTGCTTTCAGGGTGGATTATCGGGGTAGGATTTCTGCCTGCACAGCTTTGCTTTCTCACAAGGGTTATTGTGGTGGACAAGCAGAAGACTCAAAATTGTCTATTGCTGTGAAGCAGAAAACCAAAATCATCCAAGAACATCCTTCTTACTCCCTACTAATGTTCCAAGCCAGCAAGGATGAGAGCTGTCAATCTGAAACCTGTTGCAGGCACAAAAACATTGTCCCACCTCAAGCAAGTCAGATGACATAAACTTCACCTGTGTGATAAGCTTTAGGCCATCTGCTTGCCCAGCTTCATGTGAACTTACTAACAATGGCTTTAAGCTAAACATTTACAGCACTCCTCAAACATGCTCATCTGTGGTTTTCACTGAGGCTACATCTAACCCCAAAGTAGAAACTTGCAGCTAGGCTTGAAGGAAAATTTAGTGAGGAAATCAGCATCATAAATTAGGAAAAAAAAAAAAGCATACATTTAGGCCTCTCTGGGTGATCTCTTCCTGTGAAACACTACTCATCCAGCAGAATATTTTTTTCCCCCTAGTGGCCATTTTAAGACCAAAGCCTTTAACTTGAGTCACAGAATCACAGAATGGTAAGTAAGGTTGGAAGGGACCTCAAGGATCATCCAGTTCCAACCCCCTGCCATAGGCAGGGACACCTCCCACTAGTACAGGTTACTCAAGGCCTCATCCAACCTGGCCTTGAACGCCTCCAGGGAGGGAGCAGCCACAACCTCCCTGGACAACCTGTGCCAGTGTCTCACCACCCTCACTGCAAACAACTTCCTCCTAACATC
>VWZE01017040.1:58497-108376 GCA_013396675.1 Eubucco bourcierii
AGCAGAGCAAAGTGGCAGAATCCCCTCCCTTGCCCTGCTGCCCACACTGCTCTTGATGCAGCCCAGCACACAGTTGCTGTCTGAGCTGCACTCATATTGCAGGCTCATGTTGAGCTTTCATCAACCCCAGACCCCCAGGGCCTGTTCCTCAGGGCTGCTCTCAGCCATTCACCACCCAGCCTGGAGTTGTGCTTGGGATTGTGCTTACCCAGGTGCAGGACCTTACACTTGGCCTTGTTGAATTTCATGAGGTTGGCCTGGGCACAGCTCTGCATCCTGTCCAGGTCCCTCTGGATGCATCCTTGCCCTCCAGCAAGTGACTGTGCCACACAGCTTGGTGCCATTACCTTAGCAAGAATTCATTAAACGTGGTGGTTATTAAATACTTCCTGGGCTCAGTGCCTTTGCCCTTGCACTTTCCCATGGACCTGTGCAGCATTTCCCCTGGTGCCACGGAACAAGCCAAGACCTGTATTTCTCCTTAGGCTACATACTCTGTGAGAAGTTGCCTGCAAACTTTGTGCCAGGAAAACCTGGCAGAATCAAGGCCAGGAGCAACACATCTGAGTCCCTCCCATAGTCATTGTGCTCTGGGGAATTACAGAAGGGGGGGAAACCTATAGCCAGAGATCATCAGGTCCAAATTCCCTGCCAAGGCAGGATTCCCTAGGGTAGTTTGCACATCCAGGCGGGTTTGGAAAGTCTCCAGAGAAGGAGACTCCACAACCTCTCTGGGCAGCCTGTTTCAGGGCTCTGTCACCCTCACAGGAAAGACATTTCTCCTCATGTTGAGCATTATCACTGCTGGTAGAAGAGTTTGGATTCACTTTCTTTGTAAGTCTCCTTTGAGTAGTAGAAAGCTATTGCGTTCCTACTTAGCCACACCATCACCAGACTAAGGCCAGATCCCTCAACATCTCTTTTCTAGGTGATATGCTTTAGGCCACTGAACATCTTGGTTGTCCCATCTCTGTAACCTCCTCCAGTATCTTAACATCCCTGTGGCACTGGGGAGGGCACCAAAACTGAGTGGAGCATGTCAGGGGCTAGCAGAGCATTTCATCTGCCAGCGCCACTCCTCTCTCCTTACTGATTTTGACACTGATATTGATTCTTCATCTGTGGTTCTGAGTAAACGCAGACCTTTTACAGTAACATTTCCTCAGGTGTTTGGTAGCCTGTGTCCTACCACAGTGCAACAGACAGATTTGTTCTGTGGGAAAATGAGATGGAGCATTTCAAGTAACATTTTGTGGGTTTGAAAATCTCATTGCAGTCAGAAGCTTTTAATTAAAACCCAAAACAGCCAACAAAGCTATTTTTTTCTCAGTAAGGAAAAAGAAATCAATCCAAAGTTTATGGCCCCCTTTTTTTTTGGGTTTGGTTTTTTTTTTTTTTTTTACTAATTCATAAAGCTGCCAGAGTAACATATGGCTGAATAATTGCACTTAAGCCATTAAGCTTCAGCTTACTCTACAAACTAGAATCATACTGTGGCGCTTCATGACTTTTTAGCTAGCAAGAGGTCTCCGTGCTGTCAGCAAGTATTTGCAGCCCTACATCAACTCAAAACCTCTAATCCACAACAGGCCTTGATTTCCTGTAAAATCTTCTGCAAAGAAGGGTTTGGGCATTGCCTAAGCCTTTTTTAGGCTTAATTTAGGCAGACTTAACTATTCTAGCTAAACCAGGTTTAGTTTTATGCCCAAAGCAGAGTTGTCATGGTTAGGGTTTTTCCAAAGTGATTCTTTGCTCCATTAATGCATTCAAACACTGCCTATATATTTTTACCATTTTTTGAACTTGGAAGAGCAGCTGGATGTAGAATGCAAAGTCAGAGCAAGGAGACATGCTATAGAAGTAAACACAGAATGTCAGGGGCTGGAAGGGACCTCAAAAGCTCATCCAGTCCAACCTCCCCTGACAGAGCAGGATCTTCCATACCACAAGAACGTGTCCAGGTGGGTTTTGAACATCTCCAGAGAGGGAGACTCCACAACCCCCCTGGGCAGCCTGTTCCACGGTTCTGTCACCCTGACAGTGAAAAAAATCCTCCACATGTTTACATGAAACTGCCCATGCCTAAACTTCCACCCACTGCCCCTTGTCCTGCCATTGGGCATCACCCAGCAGAGCCTGGCTCCAGCCTTCTGGCACTCACCTTTACATATTTATAAACATTGATGAGGTCACCTCTCGGTCTCCTCTTGCAGAGGTGCTCAGGCATATGCTGAGACACCCATTCAAGAAAAAACAAAATATTTTCCCTCATGGAATGACAGCTGAATGTCATTTACTTAGAAACTTGCCTTCAGTGACACAGAAAGAACAAACATTTCAAACTATTTTGTATTAATTTTACAACACACTTTGCCAGTTTACCATTTAAATGTTACTGCTGTGTGCATAGCACAATCTAATGTGCCACATGTATCATTCCTAGAAGGGATGTGTTCCAAAGCCTCTCTTTTGCACTTAGGAAAATTTTGCAAATTAAATGTAGAATTTTTAAAAAAAATTTTTTTTTAACAAAAAGACTCCTTGAAGTCAATGGTGCAAGGATTAAAAGAAGACATAGCTGAGTGCAGTTCAGGTGAGAAATTCAGTCTGTACAACTACAGAAAAAGAATGCAAGATGGGCTGTAATTTAAGATGGAAAGGGTCAGTTTGAGGACTGTCCTTGTGAGGTATTGAGAACTAAATTAGAGAAAAGCATTTGAGAACTGTATGAAGTGAGTAATCTTGCTTGGCTTATTGTAGCATGTTTCAGGTTAGCTGACAGATCTCTGCCAGGGCTATGGGAAGCTGATTAAAAGCTGTAAATCGTGACTGAAATAGAATGTTTATGAGTATTTCTATGCTGAGAAATGCAGCCAGAGGAGAGTACACAGGCTCCGCCCCAGTTTCTGACAGAGTTACACACTTAGTTTGCAGTAGCTGGGTTTCAGTGTTATTTTTCACACGTGTGAAGATCATAGAATCACAGAATGGCTTGAGCTGGAAGGAACTTTAAAGGCCCACCTAGTTCCCTGCCACGGGAGACAAACGTTCTTTGAGCAGGTTGCTCAAAACCTCATCCAGCCTGGCCTTAAACATTTCCAGGGGTGGTGGTGTCCATAACCTCTCTGGGCAACCTGTTCCAGTGTCTCACCACCTTTAAAGAACTTTGTCCTAGTGTCTAATCTAAATCTACCCTGCTCTGGTTTAAAACCATGGCCCCTTGTCAGAAGAAATGCACCCATGTGAACCCTTCTGAAATAATCAACAGATTTCAGGCTTACAACATTTTGTGCTTGGTTTCTGAATGACAGAGGCTCCATTTAAAGCTCTTAGGAACAGTGTGCCTACCGTACCGTAAAGCAGGATAAAGCTGCACCCAGCCCTTTGGTCATGTGTGCTGCCACAGACCCTGTGAAAGATGTTACTGTTGACTTCTCCTTTACTATTAAGTTACCATGCAAATGAAGTTTTTGAGGTGCAGAGACTTCCAGCTGGGGACAGAGTTGCAAGCTTCCCCTCTAGCAGGACATTTCAATAGATGTATTCAACCAGGTGTGCTTCTGAGTGAAATAACATGCTCATGTTTTGCCTTTGAGAAAAAAAACCCAAACGCCCAAGCCTGGGGATAATTAGCTGAAGGTGGTGATAGCTACTGATTTCCTTCTTGCTGTTGTGGATATAGGTCACGATAAACATGAACAGCATGGAACCAGATGCTGCATCACCAGCTGCTTCCCTCTCTTTTCAGAGGCTGTGAGACAGCAGAGAAGCACCCTAAACCTGGACTTCCCACCCCCTTGCCACTCACAGTGCTTAATTTCTATCAAGTCACCGTCAGTCTGCCCTACAGAGCAAACACAGCTCATTGTGTCTCTTGGCCTGAACTTGAAAATATTACAAAGACAATTAAAGTTGCTATGAGTTGTTGACTAAGGATTCCAGGCCATACCTCACATTTCAAGAGAGGAATTAAATTGATGTCAGCAGTCTAACACCTCTAACTCTCCTGTATGGCCACTGACATCTCCCTCATAGCCCTGAGAGCCAAGCACACAGAAATCCCTCCTAACCACAGGCAAATTGGGCTAGCTACTGACCTCACACAGCTGCACCTGACACCACTGCCCTCCTGCGCCTGATCCTGAGGGCTTCTGCTGGAAAAGGAATCTCACAATATCTTCGGGCTTTCAGAGGCTGCCTGCAAACAGAAGACAACTGCTCTCAAAGAGTACAGAGGACTATGGACCTCACCTAGTCCACAGAGCTGTAAGCCATATCCTCCTAAAAGACGGAGAAATGGGGGGAGGGGGGGAGGAAGTCTTCTCTTACATGTGTCATGTGCTTTCTGTATGGGTATGAACAGGACTACATGGACTACAAGACCTGGTCCTCATCTATCAGGGGACTTGACCATGAATGTATGTGAGGGGTATGCACACCCATGACGTGGTAGACACAGGTATCTGCAGCTATGCTGTGGCTCTGAAAAAAACCAAAACCAAACCCACCCAAAAACCAGATTATTAAAAATGAGCTTACACTGAACATCTCAGTTCTATAATATGCCAGAAAACTGCACGCAGTGGTGTTAGAGCTGAATGAGAACCAACAATCAGAAAGGCGAACAGTTGGGTTTGTCTCATGAACACATGTTGAAAGGGGCTTCCTGTGGTAACAGGACTTCTTTTTGCTTCTTGTAGTGAGTGCTAAAAAAGGTGCATGTTTGTTTCTCTTAGTGCCAGTTTGAAAGCTATACATATTTCAGAGGTACCTGTGCATTAATCAGTGCTTAAAGTGCAGCTTCTGTAACTATTAAACATTTATGCAATGCAATAATCTCAAGTCATAAGGACTTAAAACTATTTACAGGTCTTAATAAATGTTTAAAATGCAATTTTTGTAGCAAACAGCAGAACTGGACTTCCTTTGACCTGGTGGACATTTCAGCATCCTCTGTATCTCTAGTAAGGTGTGAAAATATGAAGAACACAGATTGCAGAGGTAGCTGCAAGTTCCCATCCCATAGGAAATCAAAAAGTTTAAGATAGAACCTAGGCATATGGTTCAGACACCTTGCATGGGCAGAGTGAAGGCCCATGGAGCAGAGGGGCAATAGCTCAGTAAATACCTTTGGATGGGTTAGAGGAACTCTTCACGCACCACTTTGTTTTCCCAATTTTCAGCCACACCTTAATATGCATCAGCACTACAGTGAGTGTCTCAGTGATGGTTCTCCCACCTCTAAAGCTGTCAGAGGTGAAGAAGCCCACCCAGGCAGTATGCACCTTCAGCACAGTGCCAATCCCATAGAGGGCCATATTCTCTTTAACATCAAGACTGTATCATCAGGCTCTGCTCAAAGCAAGGCTTTCATCTTCTCACAGTCATCCTGATGTTACTCTCATGCACAGAGAACGCAGCTAGACAGAGTCAACCTTAAATTGCTTTTAAATCTTCAAAGAAATGGACCATCTTTCTAACATGAGAGACCAAGGCCAGCTGGACATGAAACCTAGCAATGAGAATGTCTTTTTGTATCTGAATTGGTAGCATTTTAGATCTTTTGTTTTGCACAAATGGCATGCAGGGTCTACAGGTAAGGGGTTTTGTCAAAGGCCTTAAGGTCTCCTGTTGCAGAAGAGGAAGAACACTTTCCATGCACAGGAGTGTGCAAGTGCCTAGTGGCCTTAGTGGATTTGCTTTATGGCAGTCTCAAAGCATTAAAGTGAAATGAATGAAACAGAAGTGCTCAGCTACTCTTCATGTATTAGATAAATAAAGAATTAACTTACATCTCCCAATCATCTAAACTTTTCTCCAAAAATTCAGATGATCTTAGTACCTGAGCTCAGCTCAGGTACTTAACACGGCAAAGTTTAACAATCTAGCTTCCATTTTGGGCATGCTCCAAACACCAGGGATACTCTTCCATTTTAAACAAGAGCTACCATGCATCTCTGTAGGACTAGAATTAACCAGCCATGTCTAATTTTTCCTGTGTAATGAGTAAAAAATGGTCCTGTTTTTAAAGCAACTGAGATGAAGCAGGTACTAGTGTTGCTCCAGAATCTTGTACTATGTGTGCGTGTATGTATACACACATACAAACGCACACATATATGTATATAAATACATACACATAGATATGTATATGTGCATATATATATATATATAAAAAATAAATACCTGGTTGTGCCAGCACAGAGGAAACCACTTGCTTCAGAAACAAACAGGACAAAGGGCTTTGGAGGACCTAAAGGTAATCATAGCATAATGATTCATGGGAAGGCAGTGGATGATTGCTTTCCAAGCATAAAAGAAGTATTATTGCTCATAATTTTTGGCAAACTGTTCAGAATGTCACTTTTTTTAACATGCTGCCTACTGCAGACAGGACATGGTAACAACTTCATAAATTAAAAGCAGGAGATGACAAGAAAACACCAGTAAACAGACAAAATCCTTTTTAGATCCTATACGCAGCAAAAAAGTAAATCTGTGAACTTGGAGGTATTAAATCTCAAGGGAGAATTCAGAAGTCAATTATTCCCAAAGATACCTATCATGTCATTCATTTGGGATTGCATTTCACTTGCAAAAATCAGATTTAAAATTATTCAAGGAAAGCACTTCCTTGGCTTCTCAAGACTTTTAGGAGCTCTTGAAGAGGAAACAATCTCCCAAAAGAGCAAGCTGAAGAATGCTAAGTAAAGGAAGAATCAAATTCCAAGCCTCCTTTGAACTGAAGAATGAAAGCATAAATAGAAGGCATGATGAATTATCCTGCATATTAAATAAACAACCAGCAGGACTTGGAATTAAATGTGAGTGGGACTCAGATTTTGAGCTGCAGAGAGAATAAACCCTATCCAGCTCAGCAAGTGCTGAATCACTAAGGAGTACACTGCTGCTTCTGGGTACCCAGCCAGAATATGATGATGATGGATATTTACAACACACATAGGTTTAATTGTGAATTATTCATGTTTTGTTAATACTAAATTTCCTACAGTATCATGCAGAGCATTCATGACGATCAAATCTTTATCGAATTTAACAGAAAGGCTTTCCTTTATGGCTATCAGAATGTGGCTTTAATGACAGCACATGCCTCTTCATTGGTTCTTCCTCCCCACCTACAGAAAGATGATTCTTTAACTTTCAGTATGTAGGGGAAAATGGAAATCCAAAAGATAACTGAACAACAAGACTGGCCCGGGTAGCAACAGACTAGAGAACACAACTAAAACAATGCACTGTACCACAGAAAATCTAGCAAAAAATAAGAGAAAAGCCTATCAAGAGCCTTCACACTGCTCCCAGTACCTTCAGTATTGGTTTTGAACATCGCCTTCCTCTTTTTAAAGTGGGTTATAATTCAATTACCATATACTATTGCCATTTTCTGCACCTCTGAAGAGACTACCTCCTTTGAAATAGTGATTTTACCATTATTATAATAAGGAATTTCAAACACATCGTTTCACAAAGTCCTTGTACTACTATTTCCCAATGTGTGTTCTGGGTTATTCTTGGACTTAAAGAGAGCTTTTTGTGATGCTCAGAACTGAAGTGAAATAGTAAATCCATTTAAAAAAAGATGATAGATCTTATTTTGAGTCCTGATTCTGCATTTATAATGGCTTAATCCTCAGGCTATTTTAATCTTTGCGTGAGAAAAGTCTAATTTAGTTGGCAAACTGTTAAAAGAAGTGAAATTAATTTGCTGCTCACCTGTTTCACATCAGCACGCTAAAAGCCCCAGTGAAAACAATACATTAAACACAGAACTGGAAGAGGATATTGCACCTTCCAACATCACAGATTAGTGCAAGATGTCAGTGATGATATCAAACTCAAAACATTGATCTAAATGCCTTAAAAGAAGAGCATAATAAAGCTGTGGAACTATCCTGGTTACACAATCACTCAAAATAAGATGGGGTAATTCAAGATCTCACTAGAATGCTCCAGCCCTCTGATCATCTTTGTGGCCCTCCTGTGGACCCGCTCTAACACTTCCATGTCCTTCCTGTGCTGAGGGTTCCAGAACTGCACACAGTACTCCAGGTGGGGTCTGACAAGAGCAGAGTAAAGTGGCAGAATCACCTCCCTTGCCCTGCTGGCCACACTGCTCTTGATGCAGCCCAGGACTCGGTTGCTGTCTGGGCTGCATGTGCACACTGCAGGCTTATGTTGAGTTTTTCATCAACCCAGACTCCAAGGTCCTTTTCCTCAGGGCTGCTCTCCAGCCATTCACCACCCAGCCTGTATTTGTGCTTGGGATTTTGCCTACCCAGGTGCAGGACCTCACACTTGGCCTTGTTGAATGTCATGAGGTTGGCCTGGGCCCACCTCTGCAGCATGTCCAGGTCCCTCTGGATGGATCCCTGCCCTCTAGCAAGTCGACTGTGCCACACAGCTTGGTGTCATCTGCTAACTTGCTGAGGGTGCACTCGATCTACGGTAAAACATCTACGGTAGGAAATGCTTCTGATTTCAGATGTTAGTTTTAGTTCAACAAATGAGACCCTCCCTTTTCACTCGCTCACAGAACAATTCAGATGATCACAAAATCCTTCAGAATGGCAAATACTACACATTTCAACTATATTAATGGGGGGGAAGGTGCGGACAGTAATGAAGGCCAAATGAGCACAAACACAGAGAGTTGCTCGTTGTCACGTTATAGATAGTAACTCATAAAGGCAAAGCAACTGGAGCTTCTGAATGGTCCTGCTCACCAGCGGAACAAAAACAGTACAAGAACTTGCAGAAAGAGCTTTAAGATGGCCTGCAGCTTAAATGAGGTGAATGAGCAGATAGGAATCACTGTCAAACAAATAAAATGCTGCATGCTGGCAAAAAAGTGCAGAGATGTGCACCAGCCATAGCTCTAATCAGGCTACAAATTCTACAGGAAGGTTTGAAAGAATCTTCTAGAAAGTGGAGGGGAAGAAACCACTTAATGAGTTTTAATATGAAAATTGATCATATAAAATCTGGTTGCTTTTATAACAAGCAACAGAAGAATATCTCGAGATGTCCCTTTCAGCTGTATGCTTTGAGCAGTGAAAAAAGCACCCAATTTGTATCTGGTTGACTTTTTGGTAACATTCCTTGCCCACACTTACTGGGAAGGAATTGGCTACTACACAGATGTGTTTTTTAAAAAATCAAGTTGGTGGAATAGTGTAGAGAGGTTGACTTAACTAGAGTTAAAATTGGTTTGGAGAGTGCAGTGTGTGAGTAGATGACAGATTCTCTGGTATCCAAGTACCCTGTCATGCCTTCTCCCTTAGTGGCAAGAGCTTTTTTAACTTCCCAACAGTAGGTAGTTGAGTTAGCAAACCCTGTTAAGTTTTCAAATGCCCCTTCCACATAGCAATCGAGCCCCTTTCCACATCAGACAGTATTTACCCCTTCTCCTTCAGATGTCAGGGTTTTCTCTGCTTTATCTATGTTATACTTCTTTCTGCACTCAAACTACTCTTTAACTGTGTCTTACTGAGGGCAGTCTTCTTTTTTCTCACTTCCACCATTTCCCGAAGCCTCTTTTTCCACCTCTTCTCCAGCTCCTTTCAACATGAGTTATATTTTTCTTCCCTTCTTGAAAAACAAGCTTGGCGGTGCCTTTTTATTCTGTTCTCCAAATAATTTCCTTCTGTTTGCTCTTGCCTCTCACAGTGAATGCTGTGTCAAAGTTTGCACCTCTTCCCACAATATGGATTTTGCTCTTTCAACCATGCAATGAGCTTCCCCAGTCTTGAAGCTACTGTTACAGTTTTCCATCACTTGCTGTTTCAATGCCCAGATTATTCCAGTCAACATTTTTTTTTTCAAAATTTCCTTCATTTACCCCATTTAACATTTCTTGCCCAATTCTGAAATGCAAACACTCACCCATTTGTCAGCAGACTATACCAACTGTTGTTTATTTATTGAGAAAATATTTCATACGCTGAGGATACCCTCATGACTGAACACTACAATGCCCTCACACGTCAGATGAAGCATTGATCACAAGCAGCTCGAGAAATCTGTCTTTTTTCAAAAAATCTTGCAATTAATTTTCAAATTAATTAGAAGACAGTATGCTCAGGAAGAAAAGTGCTTGAAATGGCAGCTTAATTGAATCAGATGGAATTTCTATCAGAACAGAGAAATGTGCACCCCAAAACAAATAACCATTGTCGAAAAAAACCCCCAACAGTTACACCCAGACCATTTAAAACTATTTAATGGTATATCCTGCAATGCTACGTACAAGAATATGTTTTAATAAAAGACATAATACATATGACTCACTCAAACAACTATATTATCATAACTGTAAGAAAAAGCTTAAATAAAAAGGTTTACTTGAGGGAGCTAAAAGTCAGGCATCTAAATCCCTGTGTAGGCACTGAATAGCTGGTTTCATTTTCAGAATCGCAAACACCTTCAACTTCCACAGAGTTGAAGGTGACCAACACCTACAGAAGTCCCATTAACACTATACACACAAATTAATCTGAGTAGGTCCATCAAATGAAAAGGGAGGATTCGTATGCAATAAAGGACTTGTCCAATGTTTACAGGATTACAACACAGGCTGATCTATGGATTTAGTTGTCTAACTTAAGTTTCAAAACGCAAACCTTCAAATCACGTTCCAAACGTGGGCTGTTCATTTTGTCCTCTTACAGTCTTTGAAAGCATATGCTGTGAGGAACTCCCACTAGATTTTAAAACAGAGCAATTAGTATGCTTTTTTCAAAGTGGCAGGCAGAGTCCCGATGATCACTGTCTTATTTGAAATGCTGAGGTATACAAGTATGAGAGATCACTCAGAAGGAGTCATATCCCTTATTGACTACACTACTTCCACTGTCTGAAAACAGAAATTCTGCTAGCAGAGATTTTTGCTTAGAAATGGATGACATAGATAGCTCTGGAATGGTAGAAGTTCACCTAACCTCCTAGATGTCTAAAAGAAAAAAGAAACGTGATCTTTCATACCCCAAATTTTAATCAGGGATCAGTATTTACATTTGAATCAACAAGTGTAAATACATCATTAAAATCAGGACACTGGCCATCACAACACCATTAATATCAGTTAGTGAAACATCTTTTCAGTTGCTAAATGAAAATACACTTTCCAACACAAGGAGTTAATCCATTACTATTGATCAGGTCAGTGTCACTTAATTTGTCTTTATTATGTTCTTTTTCTACTAAATCACAACAGAAAAATAAGTAGGTTGCTTTCTTTTAGCACAAAGTGCTTTTCAAGTGTCTAATTTTTAAAATGTCGATGGTCACATTAGTATACATAAAATAAAGCGACAAAGTGTTTAGACAGTCAGGGTTCAACTCACCATAACAGTTACTATTGATACCAAGTCTGCAACAGTCAGAGAGCTACAGCCCTGAAATTGCAAGACAAGAACAAATCATCAACTAATTAGGTAATGTCTATGAAACTGGATCCATCTGAGGCCCACTAATCACTTCTGTGGTAAGATGAAAATCTATACCCACTTTGTTCCCAGGAGGGAAACACAAGGCAAGCCACTGGTTGGGTCTTACCCTCTTCTCCATCATCAGTGAATAAGCAACTAGAGATCATTCTGGTTTGGCATACAGGTAAGGACCTGTTCTTTTAAAACAACAGACCTTCAAAAAATTTAAAACTTGATAAAGGATTGATCTGCCCTTCACTGTACCTACTCGGAAGTTTCTGATCCAGTAGCAGTAATCCACATTGGTTTCAAAGTCTCAAGTATCCTCCTTGCTCCATCCTATTTTTTTTTTCATAAAACAAACCACATTAAGATCATTAAGGCTGTTTTTAATCTGTGTCATCTTGATTTACTTACACCAGATGGAAAAATCACTTTGAGGACCTTCAAGTGGAATGAGTGGCCTTGCCAATATTCCAGGAAAAATCATTGCATCCATTGTAGTAGCTAGTCTCCAACATCACCATCTCTGTCACCTATGAGCCACAGAAAGTGAAAACCTATAGCTAATAAGGCAGTTCCGAGCAGATCTCCCAGTGCAGTAAGATAAGGAATAGAAAAACTGTCAGGATCTTTTCCTTTTTTCCAGAAGTGGTGCACCATCCAGTCAGCAATCCATAACAGAGTAAACACCTAGGGAACATCAAACAAAGTCTCTATTATTGTTACGTAAATTACACTGAAAGGAAGCCAAGGGCCCACATTATTGTCTCTTTAGTACATAGCACTATTGTATACAACAGCTTTGGAAAAATAAGTCTCCAAAAATAGCTTTTTTGAAACACTCCCCACAGCTACAGACAGGGACACTGGAGTTGTGCTTGGGATGAAATAAACACTCTGTTTTATGGACTCTCAGTTCATCAGACCTTTAGGGTAAACTTAAGATGGCTACTGTCATAATCCATTTTTCTAAAGTCTACTATTTACATTAACAGTATCAAAAGTAGTAAAAGGCACAAAATTAATATTTTTCTTTAGCAAATAATAAATAACTTGTACCAAAAGCATCTTTACAAATGTACGCACACCTTCCCATAATATGAAACACAGTAAGATGAACATCACATCAAAAATTGTGGAAAAAAGCATTGGAAAAGCTTCTCGCTTAATCTTTGCTTTGCAAGAGTGTATGTTAAAATACAAGCTTGGATTTCTAATTAAAAAAAAATATAGTATTTACTTAATGAAAAATGCATGGTTTATTTATACAAACAGATCTTCTGAAAAGGGAACTCTGTAGTCTAAGCTAATTATGCAAGTCCTAGGTACGCTGACTGGAATCCAAACAAATATATTTAAAACAGATGTTTTCTTTGGAAGACTATCAGATTCTTTGAGTCAGCTCCTTCTTCTAACAGAGACAAAAAGAAGCCTGTTTATAGAAGATACTGCACATTAACATCTCCTGCAGGACGTGCACAGAAGACTCTAGTGCCCCACATCAACAATGTTTCTATTAGGAGATGAAAGCATTCCTTCCAGGAATCATTTATAATGCATTTATATGACACGGCACACACAGATCAATTTAAATGGCAGTTTAAGTTTTAAATGCACTTTTGGCTTTTAAAAAATGTAACACAAAACCCTTTAATTTGTCTATGTATTTTTCACCCTAAAATAATTGACTTAGACTGTTAGGAGAAACGGGTAGTCTGGAAATGGAGTTTTGTAAACTTACTCTTACCAATTTACATGTGCATAACACCAACACAAACTACACCAAGTAAGAGGAACTATACCAAGCTTGGCCTCTCCAAGTAATAGGAAAAAAAGTTGTAACATATTAGATTAATTGATGCTTATGAAAGTCTATGAAGGTTTTCAAGAAATTGTGACATGAAAACCTTTAATTTGTCTATGTATTTTTCACCCTAAAATAATTAACTGACTTAGACTATTAAGAGGAATGGGTAGTCTGAAAATGGAGTTTTGTAACCCTTCTCATATCAATTTGCAGGTGCATAACACCAACACAAACTATACCAAGCCTGGCCTCTCCCAAGTAATAGGAAAAAAAGTTGCAATATATTAGAATAATTGATGCTTATGAAAGCCTATGAAGGCAGTTGGGACATACTGCTTGCGGAATTAGTCTGCAGTTCACCAGCCTGTATTTTGGTGAGGGAATAATGGCATCATCATGCATTTGCATGGCTAGAAACAGATTTAAGAATTATACAGACCAGGCTTTGGAAAGGGTTGCTTAGCTGGCTACAGTTGGTGTTGCAATACAAAAGTGACTGAAACTTTTAATGACATTTCACTTCTTGTCAATGGAAAAAAGACAGTGATTGAAGTCATCAACTGACTGTCAGGTTTGGGTTAGTTTTTTTGGGGGGGGGCAAAAGCCCTACTAGGAGTTTGATGAATTTTGAAACTGAGAGAGTCCATGAACTTCAAGTGATAACAGTCACTTGCAAAGATCTGTCAGCGGTGAAAAGACAACAGAGGATCATACAAAAGACACTGTATGTCACTTGTGACTTTAAGTGGCACCACACTTCACATTTTCTGGGATTTATCACTGACCTACTCTCGTTTCAGCACTATGACGCAGGTGGCACAGCAGTGAAAGTACTGTGTACTTCTACCCTGTGCTCATGCTATGAAGAAGAAAGCCTTCATTCTTCAAGCTGAAAACCAGCTGGTTTTGAGGGATCAGCATTGCAGAAAAGCCTAGTGAGATAGTACAGAGATCATCTGTTTAGCATAAAATGCCGTAGGAGAGTGATAAGAGCCTGTAAATATATGCAGGGTTGTTTGAGATGTGAGCTAGTATTTTTTAATTATTTCATAAACAGAGGAAGACAATAATGAAGCGTTTTGTGGAAAGAGAAGTAGATGAATAGTGGTAGAATTATGAAATAGAGCCTTGTGATGGTTTAAAATATTCCAATTAGCCTCAAACCAGAACAAACCTTAGGAATTCTTTCAGACTGAAGTATTATCCTTAAGTTAAAAAAAAAAAAAAAAAAAAAGGTTAAAAATACCTAAATATCTATATACATAAAAAGATCTATCTAAGCAAAGGGAGATACTCCATAGTCATTGAGCAAGAAAATAATGGCCAGAGCAAATATTGCAAAAACACAGGCAACATGACAGGTTTTTTGATAAAGGGAAGATATACTAAGTTATTACTCTTCTGGGGAAAAAATGCAGCCAAGATTGAGGAAAATTAAACTAAAGACAGCATCAGTTTTAGACTAACAAAATATGGAATAAGTATCTTGACAATCGTTTTTCCTGTTTATAGCTATCAGAACGAGACCTGCCCAGTCTGCACTAGCTGTAGCACAGCTCAGTGCATCTCCTACACACATAAGCACTTTGAGCTCAGCCTACTGGAAGCAGAAAAGATACATCCCTGCTAAGGACCTGGTAGGAGCCAGGCTTCTGCCACAAACAGCAACAGAGAATCACAGAATCATAGAATCAGTCAGGGTTGGAAGGGACCACAAGGATCATCTAGTTCCAACCTCTAGACACCCTACCCTAGATCAGCCTGGCCAGAGCCTCATCCAGCCTGTCATTAAAACACCTCCTGGCATGGGGCCTCAACCATCTCTCTCGGCAACCCATTCCAGGCTCTCACCACTCTCACACTGAAGAACTTCCTCCTCACATCCAGTCTGAATCTCCCCACCTCCAGCTTTGCTCCATTCCCCCTAGTCCTGTCACTCCCTGATAGCCTAAAAAGTCCCTCCCCAGCTTTCTTGTAGGCCCCCTTCAGATATTGAAGGCCACAATAAGGTCACCTCAGAGTCTCCTCCAGACTGAACAGCCCCAACTCTTTCAGTCTGCCCTCATAGCAGAGGTGCTGCAGCCCTCTGAGCAACCTCGTGGCCCTCCTCTGGACACACTCCAGCATGTCCATATCCCTCCTGTAACAGTGGCTCCAGAACTGGACGCAGTACTCGAGGTGGGGTCTCACCAGAGCAGAGTAGAGGGGGAGAATCACCTCCCTCACCTTGTTGGCCACACTTCTGATGCAGCCCAGGCTCTGGTTGGCTTTCTGGGCTGCAAGTGCACACTGCTGGCTCATATTGAGCTTCTCGTCCACCAGCACCTCCCAAGTCCCTCTCCCCAGGCCTGCTCTGGAAGTGAAAGAGTAGATGATACTCTGCATTCAGATCCCAATGAATCAGGCAAGCCTCCTTCTCATGATACAATGACAAAACCCTTGAAAATGCAGAACTGTCCAGGTTTGGACCTTAGTTTTCCTATTTCCTTCAATCATGCAGTTACATGTTCTACATTTCAGAAGTAACCTTTCCTATTAGAATAAGCAGTAGTTAAAATGCATCAATATTTTCTCTACAAACATAACCTTCCTTATTTCTCTATAATGTACAGTATACCCCATGAGTTACTTTTCCACATCGATGAGGCCCATACCATCACTGGAATCCTCACACTACTGAGAAATCCAACAGGCTTCTGGTGTGCTCTTATGAGCATTGCTGAATTCTTGGTTTTCTTTTGCTGCAAACTGCCCTGAAGCACTACAGAAGCCACTTCACAGCATTTGATATCTGACCTTCACTGGATAAGGAGGGCTGCATTTTGAAATTACTTATTTGCTTGGTAATAGCTCTAGGAATCTCCTATTGTTTGTTTATTCCCTAACTCTGTAACATAACTGTGTGCTTAGATTTGGTTAGGAGGTGTGAAAATTCCTTAGAGGGCATTTTACTGGCTCAGTGAGAACATGCAGAACAGAGGCTGCCTTTGAATGCTCAGAGCCCTGTGCCAGGACTGATGGTTTGGCAGTTCCAGTGCTGCTCTCATTCTGCTGGAGGTTGACAAGACAGAGGATAAAACCTTGCACAGTACATAGCCTCATAAAGTTAAAAATACTTGAGCCTTTTTTGAGGGGAAGGCAGAGGTTTGGCTTTCAGTTAATATAGTCTTTGTTGATCAAACACCAAATTGTACCTGCATGTAGCATACTGGTACGTGCTTGTGTGGAACCTGATTTTGTACCATTTTCAAGAAAAGAGGATTCCTTTTGAACAGAAGCCACTCATCAAATCCAAAACACAGTTAAAACCAATTTACTGGTTCTCATTAGTGCACACTGGCTTGCCCAGATACTGCATGCTGCATTATGTGAAGTACCCTACACAATTACAGGGTATACCTTCCTCAGCACGTTTTTATTTCAGTTTATTTTCCTTTGGTTCTGCCATTCAGAAACCCAGAACGGACTCTTCACTACAGAGCTAACTCAGACCTTTTAAACTCAAGCCTAGAAGTTCTAGCTGAATGCAGATTAATATAAATCTTCGTGCAGCTTTCCCCACCATTATGAAAATACACTTGTGAAATCCTTGCCCCACTAAAGTTAAAGGAAATACAGTCTTGGATTTCAATAAGACCTATCTATACATTTGAATAACCCTTTTAGAATATGCATTTATTTAAAGAACAGAAACAGCTGCACTATTAAAGATGGAAAACTAAAAGAAAGGGTTTCTATGACTGCACCTGAGAAGGAAGACTGCATGAATTTCATATCCATTTATGAATTCCAGCTGATTCCCACGTGAAATGTCTGAAGTCTAATAATGGCTGAAATCACACTGCAGTCTTACCTTCAGCAGAGGCACTGACAGGGACTCTTGCCCCACTTGTTTATGTTAAGCTTATAGGAATTTAGTACCACTGAGAAAGCAAGATTTAGAAAAGCTTTACCGAAATGGGCCAAAGACTGAAGTTGTTAGAAAGGACAGACAGAACAGAATTAAGGTATAACATCACAAAGCAAGTGATAAGGCTAGAAGGTAGGACTGTTCTGCAAGAGAAAAATGAAAAGTATTTTGGTACTTTTAGTATCACATTCTCACTTGCAAAGGTTGGAACATTACCAGTCACACTGCACCAAAAAAGTATAGAAGTCTCCTATGGGATTAAAATAGTAACAGTTTTCAAAATCTACCTGTATTGAAAGAGTAGTGTGAGAAACACAGAAAGGCAATTCAGATCATTAAAATCATATTTTTTATTAAGAAATCATAGACTAGCTTAGGTTGGAAGGGACTTCAGAGATCATCTACTCCAACCCACCTGCCTCGAGCAGGGATGCCTCTCAAATAGACTAGGTTGCACAAGCCCTCGTTCCACTACAGCCTTAAATACCTCCAGGGAGGGAGCATCCACAGCCATTCTGGGCAACCTATTTCACACTCTTACCACCCTTGTACTGAAGAACTTCTTCCTAAATTATAGTCTAAACCTACTCTCCCTCAGCTTAAAACCACTCCCCGTAGTCCTGTAACTAGACATCCTTATGAAAAGTCCCCCTCCAGTTCTCCTGTAAGATCCCTTCAGGTATTAGGATGCAGCTATAAGGTCCCCCTGGAGTCTTCTCTTCTCTGGGCTGAACAACCCCAGCTCACTCAGCCTATCCTCATAGCACAGGTGCTCCAGCCCTTTGATCATCCTTGTGGCCTTCCTCTGGACTCAGTCAAACAGTTCTATGTCCTTATGATGGTGACACCAGAACTGGATGCAGTATTCGAGGTGGGGTCTCACAAGTGCAGAGCAAAGGGGGAAAAAATCACCTCCCTTGATCTGCTGGCCAGTCTCCTCTTGATGCAGAACAGGTTACAATTTGCCTTCTGGGCTGTATGAGTCCACTGCTGACTCATGTTGAACTCCTCATCAATCAACACTCCCAAGTCATTTTCTTCAGGACTACTCTCAGCCCACTCTATGCCCAGCCTGCATTTGTGTCTAGAGCTGGCCTGACCCAAATGCAGGACATTGGGCTTTAGACTTGTTGAACCTCGTGCAGTTTGCTCTGGTCCACTTCTTAAGCCTGTCAATATTCTTCTGAATGGCATCTCTTACCTCACCAGCCCACTGCACCACACAGCTTGGTCTCGACTGCAAATCTGCTGAGGGTGTACTCAATGCCACTGTCCACGTCACTGACAAAAGAGCTTTGGACCCAGGACAGACCCTTGAAGAACTCCACTTCTCACTGGTCTCCACCTGGACATCAAGCTACTGATCACAACTCATTGAGAGCAACTGTATAGCCAGTTCCTCATCCACCAAGTCACCCATCCATCAAGTCCACATCTCTCCATCTTAGAAACAAGGATGTCATGTGGGACAGTGACTGATAATACTGTCACTTCCATTTTAAATTGGTCACACTGTAGTTAATTCATGCAGGTTTTAGCTAAAAACTGAGTGTGGGTTTACTAAAAACATTTAATTCTGTATTACTGATTTCTCTAGGTGAAATTATGTCAACTTAAGACATTGCTATTTCATAAGGCGCCTTTCAAGAACTGCCCTTCCTGGGTGTGAATGGCCTACCAGCCAAAATATGTAGCAACATTTGACACTGAATGCAATTACAATTTCTTGTACAGTGATCACTCTCAACTAACTGCAACTTTAATATAGATTAAGAATTCACCAAGCAAGCCATACCATTCTTGTCTGTTGCTTAAAAAACAGTAATGTGAATCATTTTAGATTTATCTGAGTGCTTTCCATGATGTATTCACCATTCATAAATGCTACACTTCCCTCTCTCCATCTCCCCTCTGGAGACAGGCATTTTAGATGCAGTGGTTCCAAGAAGCAAAGGGAAGAGAAAACAGAAGGCGCATGACTGGGAAGTCATACAGCCAAGTGTCTTCTGAAACTCACCTGTGTGAGTTGTATACACAAGGAGATGCTTAGTTACTTCCCAACTGTGCTGCAAGCCTGTGTTAACCCTTAGCTTCTTGTACTATTCAT
This sequence comes from Eubucco bourcierii, assembly GCA_013396675.1. Classification (NCBI taxonomy): domain Eukaryota; kingdom Metazoa; phylum Chordata; class Aves; order Piciformes; family Ramphastidae; genus Eubucco; species Eubucco bourcierii. The sequence continues at coordinate 77,772 of VWZE01017040.1, forward strand.
GAAATGTCAGAAAGCAGATAAAACATTCTTTCCTTCAGGAACTTGATTTTACACAAGCATTTTCCATTCATACTTGTTCTTACCTGTAGCAGAGCTGCAAACAAATACACTGCTATAAAAATGGGAGTTAAGGAAGTGTGGCCGCTTTTCATCAAGTGGATAGTGTACAAGAAAATCAGGTGTCCAGGAATCACCAAAAGAAGCAGAACTTGGGCTGATTTGTTATTTACTCCTACAATTAAAAAAAACAAAACCCAACATTTAGTTAAACCCTTCAATTACTTTAACAGATTTTTATCAATTTATACATAAAAAGCAGTTCTGGAATTCCACAGCATTGACTATTGTCAATCGACATTTTCTGCCAAAACACTCCTTAAGGACTTTTTCATGAGGGAAAAAAGCCACCTCTAATGTCTGACAGAAAGGTTAAGCAGGGCTCTTCCAGAAGAGCCTGCAGGAAGGCTGGGGAGGGACTACTGACAAGGTCGTGTAATGCCAGGACAAGGGGCAATGGGTTTGAACTGGCAGAGGGGAGATTTAGACTGGATGTTAGGAGGAAGTTCTTTACAGTGAGGGTGGTGAGGCACTGGAACAGGTTGCCCAGGGAGGTTGTGGCTGCTCCCTCCCTGGAGGTGTTCAAGGCCAGGTTGGACAAGGTCTTGAGTGTCCTGTACTAGTGGGAGGTGTCCCTGCCTATGGCAGGGGCTTGGAACTAGATGATCCTTGAGGTCTCTTCCAACCTTACCATTCTATGATTCTAAGAGGATACAAACTATTTCCTTTCATTCTGTACTCATGCAATACTGTCTACTTCTTTGGAGCTGCTGTGATCTTTTAAAGCTTTCCTAGGAAAGAGAATGTTTTGGATACCATATTCAAGATATGCTCAAAAGAACCTTGTATTTCTAAAAATTGACCTCATAGGTACCATTTTTCTCATTTGTTCCAGCTGATTTCATAAATATGAAAGTGTAATACACAGTTACAGAATCGGTCAGCTTGGAAAAGACCTTCCAAGATCATCAAGCCCAACCTATTGCACATTACATCTCATTACAGCTGCTACATTATTAGGAAAAGGGGCAATACAGAAGAGGAGTAATTTTGAAGCAAGAACCTAGAAAGAAAAATGGGAAGTAGGAAATGGAAAATAGAAAGCAGGGACCTTGTTTAGCAATAGTATTATCCATGAAGTACAATCCTAGCAGGGGATTGAACTTCCAGAGTTAAATTACAAAGGTTAAGAAGCAGGTAAAGAAGGCAAGGAGAGATGAGTGCTGAAATCCTTTTGAGGGGGTATCATAGTGCCCTGTTATGCTACACCATTCTGTTCCTTCCTCTGCACACACGGCCTCCTGCTGGGAGCAACCTGTGATTCTCTCAGGCAAACAGCTGCAGGCCAAGGAAACTGTTGCTCATCTGCTGCCTTTGCATTGCATACAGGTTGGTTGTTGCCATTTCTCACCGGTGGTACAGTCTGGCATACAGGGTGCAAAAAGAGGAAACAGGAAACAGCATTTTTAACAATTAGCTGACCAACACATACCTGTACCGTAATAGGTTCTGCATGGATAATAGCAACCCTTGGTTTCTTCTGGCAGCTCTCCAGGGATGCTGTGTAAATGGAGGTAGGTAGAAATTCTGCTGGCTTGAATAGCTACTAGATTGCCACCAATACCTGAAATACAAAAAGGAGTAAGTGGTGCATTTTCAACTATTTTTTTTTCTGCAGTGGGCAATATTTCTGCAAATTTACCAACTTCCTCTAAGTTTGCCACAGTCTCCTACACAAAAAAAAAAAAAAAAAAGTCAAAACGAGAAACATCCTTCAAATGTGTATTAGTTAAAGATAGGTTAACATCAAGCATTGAAAAATCTGGGCTCCAATTTGGTGCATCATTAGATGTTACAGACATGAATGGGCAGGATGCTTGATAACATCTAGGCTCCCTTTCCCACAAAATACTGGACAAACTTTTGAAGTTTCTTCCAACCTAGGCTACATTCTATTAATTTTTACTTCAGTGAATAGAAAATCAAACCAACTTGTTTTATCTACATTACAGAATGTGGTGGCACTATTATTTTTTTTTTCCTCAGCTACTTTACACAGCCACAGGTTGCTCTGAGAAGATATGGTTAGGAACAAGTAACGCAGATCTTGTCCCCACTTCAGAAGGAGAATGTCCTTGTTAATAGTAGATTGACTATTTGATGTTTAGCAGTCACCAGAAGACACTATTTGCCAAATGCTTTGGTGACCCATGGAGTGATCAGGAGAAAGATCTAATACTGAGAGCTCAAAAATTCCTTACCTCACCAATACTTAAAGACACAACTAAAGGCTAAATCTAATAAGGCACTAGAACTTAAAATACAAAGAAGAGAGATATTAGGAAAAAAATCATGGCATTGGCAGAAAGAGCTCTTCATCACAATTACCTGCATCTTCCCAGACATGAGATACAGAAACAAAATGTGAACTACCAAAAAGGCCGAGTCAGTGTTTGCAAGGAAAATTAAAACAACACTGGGTTGTTGTTTTTTTTTTCAAATTAACTACAGAGTGAGATAAGGGATTTATCTAAGCTAGAGGAGAGGCTTAAACATTAAAAAAAAAATCTCAGCTGGGTCCAAAGTTTTTTGTTTTTGTTTTTGTTTTTTTTTTGACTGAGAACAATAAATTTGAGTTTTCTGACAATAAGGTATGGAAAGGGAGGCAGAATTAAAATTAGGGATCAATGCGCTGCATTTGGATGGAGATCAGATAATTTCTGTGACTAAATTACAAAAAAAATGTTGTGTAAAACTGCTTCTTAATAGAGCTACAAAGCTGAGGATAGTGCCATATGACTAGAAAATATGAAACAGTTGCTGATTAAAAAAGAGGAGATAAATGCAACCTGGGTAAGTAGAAGCAGGCTAACAACCGCAATAACTGATATATTCAAAACAATATTAAACAAAAAAAAGAAAAATCACATGATCTGTATGTCTTACAGCACTACGAGAAGAAATAAAAGACAGATGTGAACAGGGCCATTTTCCAAGGTATGTTTTTGAGGTTTCTAGCTATGCAACCTTAAGCCACACTGGTACAAACCCCCTAGATTTCAAGTATTTCCTCAGATGTATGCAGTTTCCTATTGCGACTGATTATTACCTGCTTCAACAATCTCAGGCAATCAGAAATGTGAGTGATTATCTGAACCCTAAGTAATAACAAGGGAAAGTGAGCAAAAGAAAAGAACAAAGGGAAATGGAAATGTGCCCATTTGAAATAGCAACTGACCGGTTGTCATTCCTTTGATGGATAGCTATTGAACACAAATCTTTATTTTTGTGTAACCATGGTTTAAAGAAAGTCTAAAGCTCTGATGTGCATGTAGATAACAAGAAAGAAATTGAAAAGTATTAAAAGTGTAAAAAAACTCCTAGAATCCTGTGCAGTCTCCACCACCTGACAATATACAGTGATGGACAGCTATAGTCACAGTGTCTTTTTATTCTATCAATTCACCTACTAATTCTTCCTTCTGATTGTTTCTGATCCTTTGGCCCAATTTCAAGCACCTCTGACACAAAAATGGAGATACTAACCAGCTCCAACTATGCTTGGAGCTAAGAAAAAGGAAACAGTGGCTAGCTAGATAAATAGATTCAAACACTCATTAAGACAAAAGCGGTATAGGAGTTGTGTAGTTAATAACTTATGGTGCCAGCTGGCTAGTCAGCATCTAGCTTGAAGCTAGGCATGATGCCTCTTGCTCAGCCAGGAGTTCAGCAACACAGAAGAGCAACAATGATGTTGTGGAGAACACAGTGAGAATGGAGATAATGTGAGCAGCAAGTATTGCTGGGGCATGAGGCCATAGGGAACACTGGGGATCAAAAGGGCTAGCTGGTGCTTTAAAAATTCAAGATGCAGATCAGCACAGAATCAAGCTTCATTATTTTGCTGGTCATAGGATGATTTTCATACAGCTGTGGTTGCATTGAATGAATCACTTCGGTATGCACAGAGGTACTGAGTTTGTCTTGTAACAGCAGTTACTGTGCATGTGAAGCTATCTCAGCAGCATCAGATTAATCAGATTCCTGTAAGGAGCAGAAAACATAAAACTGCGTAGGTAGACAAAATGTCAATACACAAAACTGACAGCTTTCAGTATCTTCTGAATGCTTAAAATAGTCATGTGCTCAGTAGCTGCTCATACTATGAAAATCTCTGTAGACATATATGAGGACTGCTTCCATGAACTAAACTTAAGTCAGAATTATTTTTCCCCTGCAAAACAGCATTGCAGCCATCATAGCAAATATTTTGTAATAAAGACAAGCTTTGTTACCTTCTTCTCAATCTCATGAGAACATCACCACAGAGGAAAATAACTTTTTTTCATAAGTAAAATCCTGCAACTGCTACTGCATTTCTCTCAGAACAGCCAATGTGTTTAATGTTGAGAGTGCTGCTTTGTCAAGAAGCAGATGAAAAGAGACAGTGCTAAGGCATGAAGGATGCCACACCGACTTCCAGCATTAAAAGAAAATTTAAAATCTCATCATTTTATTAAGCCAGTTAAAGGCTAACTAAGCAAGAACAGTTCTGAAAATTGCTATCACGGTTCTTTTTTGTCTAATGAGCACACAAAACCATATTCAAAGCAAAGCCAAAACCATGTCATGCATTTGTGAATAGGCCTACAGGCATGAGTGTTAATCACTATCTGGATAAAGGTCTTTTTTGCCAATAATAGAAGTAACTATGTTAGTTAGATAACCATATTAAAAGTGCTTTACCTCAATGCATCTTAGAGAATATTCTGAAGTCTCTGTCTCATAGCCCTCATTACAGGAAAAAGGCAAAAAAAACCCCCAAAGTTCTGGGAAGCTGCATAGGTCTGAGAACATCGACTGTGATGTCACTGTGAGTGACACACCAGGTTCTTTTTTACCTTGGATCTTGTACTACATGTTTGGATAAACAGGGCAACATTCTCCAAGGAAAACTGGGAGGAGTGGCTGATAAGCCAAAGGGATGTATTGCTATTCAGAGAGAACTACATAGGCCAGAGAATTGGGTTAGGAGGAATCTCATGAACTTCAACAAACAGAAAAGCAAAGTCTTGCATCTGGATAGGAATAATCCTATGACCCAGCACAGGCTGGGAGTTCATCATGAGTTGAGTTGAATCTGCCACTGATATTCAATACCATGCTGCTGTCATGCCAGGTTCACATGAAAGTGCTGGCTGGAGCACAGTATCCTGGGGCTTGAAGTACAGATTGCAACACAAGAGGCTTCCTGTTTGGGTTGCGTGTTCCTGTTCCGAGGCTCTGGTCTTTCGTGCTGGGCTGGCTGGTTGCTTGAGTTGAGGGCAATTGTTTTATTGCTGGCTTCTGCTGCTGCTTCTGCAGACAGGCTAAGGTAATTGTGTAGTGTATCATTTCCAGTATAAGTCTTTATCTCAACCTAGGGGGTGTGTTACTTTCCCTCCCACCTGCGTGGAGAGAAAGAGGGGCTTGCAAGAGCGTGCTGAGCTAACCCAGGACATGCCAGTGTGTGGCTCAAAAAGCAGGGCTGTCTTAGAGACAGTTGATTTAGGCAAGGGACAAAAGGGCTGAGACAGTGACAAGGTAGATTACATGAGGATTCAGTTAAGTATTGAGGCTTGTAAGAAAGTTTTATACAAGTTTTATCTTTCCTGTGGTACATTCACTGTTGGTGCATTTGCTTTCAGGGGGTGGCTGGGACCAATGTGCTAGGCTCCTGTATCTGCCCCAAGGTTGGATAATTAGATCTGCCTCAAGGCTACAGAATTATGAGTGGCAAGGTGTGTGGGAGACTACAGGCAAGTTCCTAGGCTGGTGGTCACTTCCAGTGGTTTAGAATTTCACCTCCTAACATGTGCAAAACCCTGACAAGATGATGACATGTTTGTAAAGGTCTGTTGCTAGACCAGAAGCTCCTAAGAGACAGAAATTATTGCAGTGTGTTGGGGTCTGGCCCATGTCTATTGAACCCTACTACTACACAGGTATCCTAATGTTTTCCCTTGCAATTTACAGATTTCAGATGCTTTCTCTATGAGACAATGGGTAACCAAAGCACTGCTCTATAGTGTGAAAGCTGACAGTACAACTATGTATGAGACTAACATAAATAATGGATTTTAAAATACCTTTGTTTTGTTTTGGTGGGTTTTTTTTGTTTTGTTTTGGTTTTTGGTTTTTTGGGTTTTTTTTTGTTTTTTTTTTGGTTGCTGTTTCTTTTGGTTTGGGTTTTTTTAAGAGGAATAATTTCTGGGTATTTTCTTTGCATATTCTCCAAAACAATTTGCAGCAAAAGCTCTCTGAAAAATCTGAAAGCCTGTCATTCAATTTATCCTACTAACAGACAAAAAAGTATCATTCTGGGAATATATTACACAACCTTAAATTTCATCCCAGACAACAGGCATTCAATAAGTTTTGCATTACATCTTCTCATATGTGTTTCTCATAATCCTTGATCTACATTTATTCCCTCCAGATATCAAATATTCCTACAGTACACACAGCCAAAGAACAAGAGACATTACAACACCTTTGTGTTACCTTTAAAGAGTATTGCTCCAGAGTATTTGCAATGGCAAGGTTTTTTTCTACAAAAAGCTTGCAAAGCATTTCTGCTTTTCAGGTGTTTTCGAACTTAATTTGCAGAACCTCCATTCTACAAGATGCATAGAAATGGCGTAAAGTCTACCAGCATGTTGGTTATTATGCAGTAACTCCTGAAATGCAAATGCTTAAGACATCTCACAATGTTTTGTCCAAGTATGCAATGAAACTGAAGAGGAAAGTGGCTGTATCTGGTAACTGCACCTTAGTTCATTCTTGCTGAATATTCAGAAGCATGTAATTGTTTTAGGAATTATCTTTTTTCAGCACAAAAGGAATTCAGTTACTTGCAAATTGCATTCCTGAGCTAAATTCTACATGCTGTGATGTTGTAAGAGGATTTGCAAATTTTAACCATCTCATTCATTAGAAAATATAAAGATCAACTTCAACATCTAGGCTGAAGCACAGCCATGCTTGGGCTTAGTTATTTTATTCAGAACTTCAGTACATCAAACAGAGACATCTAAATCTCATGTATTTTATGGCCAAAACCACACTTTTTTTTTTTTTTTTAAAGCAGTTACAATTTAACCCAACCAACCATATAATTAAAAGTAATTATTCATCTCCAAAATCACATTTAACAGGGGGAAAATGGAAAAGTGGTTGTGAAATACTTCTAGCCACCAGCAGTAAAGCTGACTATAAATGCTTGTGTCCTTAAGAACTATATTAATATTCTTGGGAAATATTTGCAACTATTATTAATAGGAGTTTAATAGCAACCTTTGAGGCTGCTCAAATTCCAGACTAATACTCCTTAAACCAAAAGATTTATGGCTCCACGCTGTAATACATGTGATGAAAGTGACTTGTCTCACAGCTGATTATATGCAAACCATCTAGATAGGACCAGGTTGAAAGCTACTTAATGGCACACACAGGAAGCTTAACAACCCAAAACTCTGCAGTGCTTGCTGTTCAGGACTTCGAGATAGGGTAACTGGCACTGAAAAAATTCCAAGAGCTTAAAATCCTGGACAAATTTAGTATTTCATTCTGGCTTTGCTGGTTTCTTTCCAGGTCCTCGATGTCACAAGAACAACAAACTTTAAGGTAAGAGCAAGTAAAAAGCATCTGAAATGCATTTTGATGGGAAAGTCCTTAGCTCCTTTCACAACTTTGACTTAAAAGAATTTCAATGCCAGGAAAGCACTGGTAGAGGAAGCTTTCTGCAACAGTAGTATTTAAAAACTCATCTGTTAAGTGGCCTAGCACACCTTTTAGGTCAGAAAATAAGTGTCAACAGATGTGCTTTTTTAACCAAAAGATTTCTTAAACCCCAGTCTACTAAACTACACCAATCAGCAATATCAAAAGGCACCAGTAGAGGCTAATCGAATAGCAACCAAAAAAATCATCTACCTACAATTTCCTTTTTAGGAGGTATACCATAAAACAAGGCCATTCTGCATCCTCTACACAAAATGTATTTTCATTTATTTTCCAGTAGAAATGCCTCTATCCTTATAGTTCTGAAGCTTGAGAGGGTTAGAACACACACATACAACACTTAATTACTCCTCTCTGCTCTTTTGTAGATGAAGGAAGTCCGGAATTCCTTAGAACTTCTGCTGTAGGGCAGCAGTGGCACTGCAAAAAACATGGCTATTGGTAGTAGCTGGCCATGACCCTTGTTAATTGTTACCTTATAGTACCATGGCAGGACTGTAGTTAAGCCCGTTAAGCTTGCGGGCTTGTTATGAGCTCCAAAATGGAGCATGATAGGAGGTTTCTCTTCTCACAATGTAGCGTTTGAGATAATAGCTAATGTCCTGAAAATACGGACACAGGACTATAAACAACTCACTGATGGTCCAACACTAGTCACTGAAGAAGTTCAGATTTTGAGAGGTGTGGAAAGACTCCTTTATGTATACCAAGAAGGAGCTAAGCACCAAAACCCTAGATGAACAACAGAGCAAGGCATCTGGTGTGGCTTGAAAAACGACATTCTTGTGCATTACACAGTACCACAAGGAGCAGATAACAAAGGCTAAGAACAATCTAGAATTACAAAACACGTAAAAAAGCAACAGGCTGAATGTAGGTAGTATAATCATCACCAGAATCACCTCCACAGGACCACTGTCAGGCTCTACAGCTACAAATGTGAATCTTGCTGTCCCTGTCTTCTTGAAGGACTTGTTCTCTCCTTGCCTCCTTCAATAGACCCAGCTCTCTCTCTCTTCCACCTACTTCATTCTTCAAGGAACTTTTTTGACCTGTCAGCTAATCATCCTGGGCTATGAGAGATTTGGATGTTCTTTTTCTCTAGAGAATGTATCCACATTGCTTTAATTCTGTTAATAAAATTGTGAAAGAAAACAAAACCCAAAGCAGTACATTTACCCTTTTCTCTAGAGTCATGTTAATAAGAAGTTGTCATTCTTAGCAATTATCTACTTAAGTCAAACCATTAGGTAAAAATCCTACAAAGGTAAAATGTAAGCATGCAGGCAATCCAGGTTTCACAGCCAATGTTTGTGAAAGAGAATGACCTTGAACAGGACACGTACTTCCACTTATGAGAGCAGCCTGCAACTGCCCCATGGTAGAAGACCACCATCACTAGAACATCTGATAGGAGCATAAGGCTTTGAGAAAGGCCATGAGAATTGTATCCATTGTAGGTAGCCATCTCCTGCATTCTCCATTCAAGCATCAGTCTTCCACCTCACAGGTGTGGGATGCAGGGACTTCACAATCCTGCCTCTCAACTTCGAGGGCTCCACATCTGTTGTGGAGGGGTAACCAGGGAGGTGAGGGAGGCTGGGGAAGGGTTTGCCTACCTCCCTGAGTAGAGACCTGTATCCATTCCCCTCCTTTACTTAGGCCACTTCCTCCAGCCTGATGACCTCCTCCTCCTTCTGCATGACAATAGGTAGCATTAGGCTCCTCTGACTCCCGGTGAATGACTCTCAGAGACTGAAGAGTACAACTTCACCAATCTATTTCCCCTTCACTTTCCCAAATGTTCCTTAGTCTTTCTACCTGTTCCTTAAGCTCTGTCACCATACAGAGCAGGTCATTCACCTGTTCACAGTGCATGCAGTTCTTTTCTGGACTACCTCTGGTACTACCACTAACCTCACACATTCCCTGCAGTCAGCGGTCTGGACAGCTGCATCCCTACTGTCTGGAACCTGCATGGTCACTTCAGTCTAGAGGCAAATCCAGGGAGGTACCACCAAGGACTATTGCAAGAAAAGTTACAGATGCAAAGCCTGAGGATAAGTTAAATTTAGTGCATCCTTAGAGAGCCAGATGAATAATACATGAATTATCTGTGATTATTTCTGCAAACTGATTATCTTGGAAGTTAGAGAATACCAGAGGGCTGTAATAGGGAAAATCTTTTGAAAAGGCTAAAAAGGATGATCCACGGAATCTGTATATTAGTGAAATTTATATTCTTACATTAGAACAAATTATTTAAAAATATAATTAATAAGTATGTAGAAAATACGAAAGCTGTAAAATGGGAACTAACATGAATCTGCCAAGAAGATTCCTCTGGCAAGGCGATACGATTTCCTCCTCTCACTGAACAGCTTGCCTTATGGTCACAGCAATAGCAAGACTGACTCTTAGCTGTAGCAACACTTATCAAAATGTTTTGGTGCTAACCCATGCTACACTTCCATTAGTAACCTCTGGAAAATTCATTGTATCAGGGCAATGTGGTTCAAAATTAAAGCTTAGTGACCATATTAAAATTTTATCATCAAGGTGGAAAATAAGTGGTCATGACTAATTTAATTAACAGCTTAGATAACAGAATAGCATATATCCATATGGAACTTGCAAAGGCCAAGTTAAGTCAAAAGCACCTTATAAGCCAGAAATCAAAATTCAGAATCATCATAGTAATTGAAGAAACAGTTTAAAAAAATCAGCAATACAGACAAGTGCAAAATAATGTAAGCTATCACAGAATTGTCAGAGTTGGAAAGTGCCTCAAGGACCATCTAGTTCCAACTCCCCCTGCCATGGGCAGGGACACTTTACACTAGATCAGGTTGCTCAAAGCCACATCCATCCTGGCTTTAAAAACATCCAGGGATGGGGCTTCCACCACCTCTCTGGGCAACCTGTTCCAGTGTCTTTTCCCAATGTCTAATCTAAACCTCTCCTCCGCTGGCAACTCCACATCTCTCTTATGCTGGGGGCACCAAAATTGGAGGCAGTGCTGCAGGTGGGGGCTCAGCAGAGCAGAGGGTCAGAATCCCCTCCCTGTCCTGCTGCTCTCACTGGATGCAGCCCAGCACGCAGCTGCCTTCTGGGCTGCCAGCAACCATGGGGAGTTTGTCACCAACTGATCCCCCCAAGTCCTGTTCCTCTAGGCTGTTCTCGAGCCACTACTTGCCCAGCCTGGATCTGCGTTTGGGATTGCCTCAGTCCAGGTGCAGGTCCTTGCACTAGGCCTTGTTGAACTCCATGAGGTTGGCTTGGGCTCTCCTCTCCAGCCTGTCCATGTCCCTATCAAATCACAGATCCAGCTCAGGTAAGAAGCCACAAGTTTATTCTCTGATAAAGGAAATCTCTCCTTGCTATTCGTCAACCTGCCTTCATCCCTGCCAAGCCTCCAACACACACCCAAACATGTCCTGTCTCTAAACACCCTGAGGAAGAGACCCTCTGCAGCCTTCCTGAAGGCCCTGCTGGCCACACTGTTCTTGCTGCAGCTCATAATAGATACGCAGGTAGCAAAGTCACCACTAGTTTGACCAGCTTCTGGTATTGATGCTTTCAAGTCAAATGGAGAAAAACAAAAGGGGAAAACAACAGCAAGGAAGTAACACAGTGGGAACATATCTGGTGATTATAATTATTGCAAACTCAATGTGATATTGTATTTAAAAATACAGCATTGCCAGACTTCATCAGTCCAAAAAAATATTAACTGGTTGGAAAAAAAAAAAAAAATCACTCTGTTTTTATCATTAGAAGATAGAGCACTTAATTTAAGGACAAAATTTTCACAAATACACTGTCACACCCCTGGAAGTGCACACCAAGCGTGGGAAACAGCTCACACTTTACTTGGGAAATATATTTACTTTCCTGTAGCATCTATATCAGTTCTTATACCTCTATGTATTACATGGAAATAGTGAAATACTGTTTTTAAAATTTGTCCTTGGATGTTTATAAGAAAATTCATTAAAATAACATTTTATCTACATTTTCCTCAGTCAAAAATTGTTTCAATATATTATTGGATCATTTAATATTTGAATATGCTGTCTCAGTATTTTTGGTTTGTTAAAGTTTACTTTAGCTGCTACTTCTCACATTCTCTATCATGTTTTAAATGTAGTAAGATCAGAAAGCATCCCTTACCTATTAAAATAACTGTTGGCATCAAACTTCAAATTAATACAGCAAACATCACTTGGCATAACAGAAATTTACTGTAATATAGGTTTCTCAAACTAAAGTGTAGTAATTGATACACAGTAGCACATAGTGCTTTCAGAACCTTACCATTAATTACTGGGGTATAAACAACGATTCCAACTAAGTTAGGATCAGATACAGTTGTGTCCAGTATAAGGCCACCAATACTGAAAAACAAAGTACAATATGTAGAATACGGCAAGCAGGTAAGCTAATGAGCATTTAAAGGCATTTTTAGCAGTCTGGTTTAGAACATCTTCAAGCCACCATTTTCTTCTCAATTCATTACTACCTCCACCCTATTACCTTGTTCTCAGCTACAGACTAACATCACTATAGTTATTTAAATATTAAATTTAACTTCTTGTACAGCAAAGTTTCATAACTTTCACTGGATTAAAAAATCTCCTAGAATCAGTGGATAAACTTGACTGGGAAATGCAGATTAGTAGCTCACTATTTCTTTCTTTTGATATGGCATGCTTCTGCTCAGTTGCTGCCATAGGCTACTGCTGGCTCACTCATTCATTCCCACCTGTGACTTAACCTCGTGATTTCCTTGTTTTGGGAAGATTAAATTTTATTTACTTCTTAAATGCTTCTTTTAAGTATAATCAGGTGTTAAATAACATATACGGAGACACAGGATGACTACCAAGACGAAGCAAGACAAACAGACTTACCTGCTTATAACCATGGCAGTTATAACAGGCTCCCATCCTGAATGGAGGACAGTTCTGGTAGCTGGGTGTTTGGCAGCTATGACAATCCCCATCGGAGTCAGAGCCAAAAAAAAGGCACCAACCAAAGGAGATACATAGGAATATGTCTCTAGAATAATAATATAGAAAACAAACAAACAGTTCTAATTTCAGACATTCCTATAGCTTTTTCCTAATTAAGAATTGTAAAATAAATTATATTTTATAGCACACAAGTGAGGAAATTTTATAGTCTTTATCACTACTGTACCTATAGTTTCAACTACAGCACTAAACAATATGGTTAGCATCTGTCATCTGTGATCACTGTCTCTCATCTTCTCAAGGACATACAGGAAGGAATTCTGAAGAGGATCTTTGTGTGATGCTTGATGTTAAAAAATGCAATAAGGATGTGGAATATAAAATATTACACTGTAATATATCCATCAAAAAAAAAAAAAGAGAAGCTGAATGTATTGAAAATTCATTTTGCTATACAAATCCATGGCATATGTACACACCCTTCTTTCTAAGGCACAGATATTATGGTAATCTTCCCAGAAATAGCATATCTAAAATGATGCAAGCACATGTGTAACATTGAGACATTTATATCAGTAGCTTGGCTTTATGACCTGTCTGAGTCTGAAAATTCACAGCCACAATTCTGCTGCTTACACCTATCCATCAGAATTGCACCGCATTTCACAGGAGCACAACTGCAAATACCAGTGAGTGCCATCATAAAACTAAGCTCATAAGGTAAACAGCAGCCTCCCCAGCAAGGATACTGTTCCTTCAGTCTACTTGGTTCAACAGTCCCATCCACACAAAAGTTAAAGTGATCCAAGACTTCCTGGTTCAACAGTGAGGTAAATAATGCAGAATTTATTCTAATGACAAATAAATACATGCATGCATACAAATATATATATATATAAACTATACAAACATTCCACTTTTACGTGCATCTACATCTATAAGAGATCTGTCCTCTCTTAAATATTAAACGCATCCTATCTAAACTTGAAGAATCTGACCAAGTCTTAATGCAAAATATATTTTAAGTTAATAGGTTGAAGTAGTTAACATAGAACTCACTAACATTTTACCAAAGGAGAGTATTTAATATGTAAAAATGTTTTCTCATTCATTACAAGGCTGCAAATTCAAGCAATTGCTACTTTGATGCTATCTTAGTAGAATTAAAGTTAGTCCTGGAAGAATTGCTGTTGAGTTTTTAGAACTTACTATCCTTCTGCATTGGCTGCAGTAGAGCTGGCAAAAAAAGATAGGGAGATACCTTTCATTGGGTAAGCTGAAGTTAGAAAGCTATTAGAATGAGGATGAGGCAAAGCCCAAAAGAAGTGATTTCTTCCTCTTCCTTATCTATTCTAGAGCATATTATCTTCCTCCTTTGTGACTTTTTTTTCCCTCCTTTTTCTTCTTTCTGTGCCCTAATATGCGGGCCTGAAGTAAAGAGTTCTTACTCAAAAAAGTAACACAATACACCATTTCCTTATTTGACACTTACAGTTTCATCATACTTAATTAAAAAAACCCCAAAATGTATTGATGCACAGTTCATTGCCCAGATGAACACAGCCTTCCCTCCACTGGCAAAGAAGAAAGATCCCCAGGCGCCCTAACATTGGAAAGACACCATTCATTTACATTTTTCAAACTGCTCTCCTTTCCCCCCCTTTTTTTCCTTCCCTCTCGCCCCCCCCAACCACAAACCATGCTGTATCCCTGCTACTCTTTCTTCCTCTCTTTCTGTTCCTTTCACATGGAACCAAGGTGAGATGCATTTGCATGTACCAGATGCCAAATAACGTCAGATTTAAAGGTAAAAAAGAAAGATTAGCACTAAAGTACTGTATTTAGTAAAATATAAAAGGGCACAAAACAAGTTCCAAGTCTTTGTCACGTTTTTTGAGAGACTGCCAATTTAATGAAGAGGTAAGTCCTGCTGGTAAGCCAAGATCTTCTGCTGCAACCACTGATCAGCAAAATGCAGATGCAATGGTGAGGATTACCCTAAGCAGTATTTTTTAAAATTCTTTTACAATTAGCCACTGTAATCTGTATTACAGAACCTCCTCCAACACAGGAAGGAAAACAGAAGTTCACAAAAATATGCCTTTTACAACAGTATCTTCTTCACTCCAACTGACAACTAAAGAATTTGCTAGGATGCACGAAAAAATAATAGTGTTTTCACTGTCTGCACCAGTCTCCAAGCTTGGAAAGACAGTCTAAGAAATTATCCCAAGAACTACAAAAAACTCTAAAAATCAATAAAGTATATCATGTGATTCTTTTCTTCTGGAAAAGAAAAATAATAATTGTGCACAAAGATGAAACTAAAATCAGTCCAGAAAATGAACAGTGGATACTAACCAATAATTAGTTAATAGGTAACTTCTAAATATTCTTAACTGTGTAAAATGTAAAATATACATACACAGATCACCCTGCCACAGAAACATTTTCTAGGGAGAAGAGGGACAAGAGGGACAAGGAATACATGACCAAAATCAATATAATTTATATCTGCAGTGCAACAGGGTAACTTCAGAAACCAGCAAATTACCAGAGGAAAGGGCATTTTTACAAATCTTGGGAAACATGATTAATCCTGGGCTGATTTTCAAGAATTTGACTAGCTGAATTCAACATATTTAAAGCTAGTTAACAGCAATTAGAGGGAAAAAATACATATCCATAAAATGACACAAGCTACCATTTTTGCAGTAAGCAAAGCAAAACTCAGATGACTTTCAAGAAGGTGAATATGTGGTTTATAAAACCCCAAGTGCAAGAAAATACAGTGACATGAAACAAAATGCAACCAGTGTTTTGTTTGGGTTTGAGTTCTTTTACACACTAAGATAGGGCTCTCAAGACTATTCAGCAATGGCTAAGGCTTGTTCAAGTCAACAAGTGAGAGGAGGGTTTGTTTGGCCTTACTGTGCAACATTTTAGTATGTGTAAATGTCTTCATTTTACTTTGTAGAAAAGAACAGAGAGAATTTACATAATAGGCTTTATACCCGAGCCCTTCAATTGGAACTGGACATAAAATGGGCTATAAAAGCCACCCTGTTATATGTGTATTTGTGCTTACAACTGTCATAAGTTTCTTTGTGAAAAGAACAAAAATCAGGAGTGGAAGAGTCAAGGATCAATAAGAACAGGATACGGCCAGAGATCAGATTATTTTTAAACATAAACTTCTGCTTTGCATGTTCTTGGGATCCTCTGTTCTAGAGGGAACGATAAAGAAACAAATAAATCTACCACCAGCCATCCTCATGTTGTTAAACAAGAAGAAAATCAGGTACATATATTAACCTGCTTACAAGTTTTATACCAGATGAATTAAATTCATCTTGCCCAGGTTTTTAAAGTCAAAATTTAAAAAAAAAAAAAAATCAAGCCGAGGCAGTTGCTTCCTACCACAATTTCAAAGTCTTCTGCCTGCCTATTAAGTTGAAATAAAAAGCAGAACTATAGAAGGAATGAATAGTTTAGAATTGTATCACAGAATCTGTCACAAGTGAGAAATTATAAACTCCAGTTACCTACAGGACTAGTGAAAACTACTTACCCCCAGTCTCACTCTTGGGAATAGCACACAAGACATTCTTCTTTTTTGTAGTAGTGGGAGACTCTACATGTAAAACACCCTACTATAGGAATCTAAAAAGATGGCAATCTTAAAAGATGCATCTTGGGAAAGTTAATTCACAAAAGAAGAAAATGTGTTCTGCAATTACTGGAGAAAGGGAAGAGGGAACAAAAAGTTTCTTTTTTAGGGCTAGTTCCACTCCCTTTCTGATAAGATTTATAGGAGATAGTTTACATGGTAAAATGAATCTCACTCAACCTGGTTATTCTATAGAATTTGCACCACCCCGCAATGGAAGATCAGCTCCTAAAAGCACTTAACTTTGCAATGGACTTCTGACTGCAACCTTAAATTAAAAAAGGAAAGAGAAAAGATGAAAAGAGACAAGGTTCTCAGCCAGTCCTTACTGATCTTCATTTACTGTAACCCCTCATTCCTTTAGTAAAGTGATGTAAGTTAATCTTTCAGTTTGCAGAACTCAGATGCTTTGTGGCTTACTCCTTGTGCAGGGACGTACCATTCCATGCACTGCTGCTGAAAATGATGCAAACTCTAGTCCAAATTAGAGGTAAACTGGAAATACGCTTCTTCAAAGCAGCTGGTAGGAACCCAAAAATAATAATGTGAATCACAAAATTTGTCCCCTCAACCTGGACCCACAAGAGATAAATATATATATTTAAGCCATGCTGTGAGGAAAAAAAATTTAAGAAAAAAGAGAGAGGGAGAAAAAAAAATAGAAAAAGAGAGAAAGAGAAAAAAGGAAAAAGAGAAAAAGAGAAGAAAAAAATATAAAAATATAAAAAAAAAGAAAAGGAAAAAAGAAAAAAAGAAAGCTTCAAATGAAGTCTTCAGGTCGTTACTGACAAATGACAGACCTCCTCATCTAGTACATTCGGTCTTCCCGTTGCAGAGCATCCTCCATGTGCTGCGGGCCTCAGCGTTGGTCCTGGGGAGCCCTCTAGTGCTTTCCCCAGCTACTGAACAACGACTCACAGGCACGACTCTTAGCCAGTTGCTAACGACAGAAAAATTTCTTACCCACACGTTTTATAGCTTTGCCATTACTTTTTAAAGCACTCAGACAAACTAAATAATTACAAATATACATATATACATATCTCAAGATGTTTGATTTGGCCCTAGCTGAGGTAAGAACGCTACAGTCATTTCCCGTGCCTCTTCTGTATTATCAAGCACGCTCTCAAAACAAAGGTTAAGCGCAAGTTTACAGCTCCGTTACAGGCAAACAGAAAGTCTGTATATAAAAACCTTCCCCCTTCCAACTTGTTATCTGAAAACAACGTTTACCCTGCAGAAAGGAGCCAGAAACAGGAGGTTTTTTCAGTACATTTGAATACTTAGGTTAATAAAGGTTCCTAAGGGAAAACAATCAATTCAGAACACAGTTCAGAGTTGAATCACACCTACTTTATTATTGTTGCGTAGACTGGTACTGGAAGCTGGACTAGGGAAGATAAGGGAGCAAGGAGGTATTGCAGTGGGAGCTGAACAGCACTTGGAATCAGAAGGAAATTCACAACAGTCTGTGTAAATCATTTAAAATTCATAGCAATCACAAAGCACAAACATGTCTAAAAGTAGGTTTCACTTCTTGGAATGCACACTTCTTAGAGACTTGTTATTTTTAGTAAAAGTACTTTGATTATTGTTATTTTTAATCTGGGCATAGTTACAGCTCAAGATATATTTGAATGTTGTCTGAAAGCACACCCTAACAATGAAACATTTTCAAAGCAGAACTCCCAGCAGCTGACCACGAGAGCCAGTTCAACTCCTTGCCCTTAGTGCAAGCGGACAACACTACAGAAAGGCTCTGGGAAGCAAATATTTGATTTAGGGTTGGGCATTCAACAAAACTTGAAGATAACTTTCCTCCCCCTCAAAAACATAACTGACTTAGAAACCTGCAGTTTCTAATTCACTTGTAGATCAACTACGATACTGTGAGAGTCTTTCAGATAATAAGGAGATGTGCCTAGATTGTGGTTAGTGATTTCTGTAATTTAAAAAGGATAACGTTGCCACCCAAGATCTGTGACAAGAGGAAATGGCCTCACAATGTGCAAGGGAGGTTTAGGTGGGCTATTAAAAGAAACTTCTTCACTGAAAAGTTCATCGAACACCAGAGTAGGCTACTCAGGGAGATGGTTGAATCACCATCCCTGGGGGGGTTTTGCATAGATATGATACTAAGGGAGATGGTTTAGTAAAAGACTTGGTAGAGATAGATAATGGTTGGACTCAATTATCTTAGAGGTCTTTTGCAACTGAAATGATTCTATGACTCTAACATTCGTCATTTAACAGTATTAATGTTGATCACAAAAGTCAGCCATACTAGAAGTTTTCTAAACCTCTCCCTACTTGCCTTCTCTCTAGCCTGCTAACCCAAAATAAGTTCCTAAGGAGACATATACACTTAAAAATATACTTACCAAGGCAAGTATAAAGACCCTGACTTATCCATGCTAGTATAGCAAGAGTGATAAGGTCTCCAAAACTTGCTGCTATAGGAGTGGCAACGTTGTCAGGATTAATACCAGTCTTCTTCGAGCCAACAATAACTCCAACCATTATTATTCCTAGATTCAACAAAGACAACAGTGTGGTAACCACATCTACTGTTGTAATTCCACAGAAAATCGCAAGACAACAGCAGTTTCAAACTGGATGAATAAGAACCGAGTTTCTGTCCCAGGGCAATTGTTCATCCCAGCTGACCGATGTCTGTATTTTTAAAACTTCAGCCATTTAAAAAAAAATAATTATATATAAAAAACATGCAGTAACCACACACACAGACACACACACACAAAACCCCTCAAGAATCATTGGTACAGTGAATTACTTTGCTTATGACTAGAATTCGTATTACTGAAATTGTGAATCGGCCATTTCCTGAACAAAAATGCACGCAGTATATTTTTTCTACATAGAATCATAGAATGGTAAGGTTGGAAGGGACCTCAAAGATCATCCAGTTCCAACCCCCTGCCATAGGAAGGGACACCTCCAACCAGGACAGGTCACCCAAGGCCCCGTCCAACCTTGCCTTGAACACCTCCAGGGAGGTTGTGGAGCACAGAATCACCCAACATGATAGCATTGATCACAGATCACATTGGGTGATTCTGTGCTCCACAACCTCCCTGGGCAACCTGTGCCAGTGTCTCACCACCCTCACTGCAAACAACTTCCTCCTAACGTCCAGCTTCAATCTCCCCTCTGCCAGTTTAAACCCAGTCCTCTTTGTTCTGTCATTGCAACATCCTACTAACTTTAGCTGACTGAAATTTAAATTACACTAGGCTGAAAACAACATAGGATTTAAAACTTTGAAACCTGATATCATACAAGATTTCCAGTCATGGACTTAGCACCGAAAGTCAAGAAACCACATGAACTAAAAGCTAAGATAACATATAAAAATGTTACTTGCTATACATTTAAAACATTTTAAATTGAGGATGTTGGCTTATGGTTTTGTTTTGTCTTGTTTTCTTCCTATAAATAGCAACACCAGCTTTTAAAGAGGAAGTTCTCTGCAAAATGTGAGTGGATACTAAAAATTAAATTCATGTTTTTATTGACATCCTTCTTTGGCATAACTTTGAGTAACTTTCCTCTTCTTACATAACACACACAAGAGCTTCAACTGTGTATACCATCCTTCGTGTGATTTTAAAGAATTCTTGAAGAATTATGTCATGGAAGGCTAATAGGCCTATTGGATGTCCTGGCTTGCCCTACCCTTCTGCTGATAAGGGAAGCAAGGGCAGGAGGAAGACAAAAGCTTGTCCCCTCCCAAAGCGATAAACAGGTACCCACAGGTGTTTAGGTACTTGTTAGTGTTTTGCTCAAATAAGGGTAAGCAAGCCCAGGTTTCACCTAATATAGTCAGTTTTGCAAATGCCATTCTGATTGGAGAATCTCTGTGGCCAAAGGAGCCATTACACTCGGGCAAGTAATATACATCGAGCTAAGTTGCAAGCAGTTGTGCTGCCTCTGCCTCATTGTGTGCTGCTCTGCTTTCTGTTTAGCTCAGACAACATGCTCCTGCCTCTCTGCTCTCGGCTTGGACATCATGTTCTGTTCTGCCTCATGCTTCAGACCAGCTTAGCCCTGATGTTTTGAGCTTGAACTACCTGGAAACTTAAGTGCCTCAAGTTTACCAGAAGACATTAAGTGCCTCACAATGTGCTAAGAAGTGCCACTGACATTGTGCTCTCTGCACATCTGCAAGAGATCCTGCCTGCACCTCTGCAAACCTCCATGCCAAGAGGAACCCAGATCAGGTCAGAGATTGTCTGCCTCTTTCCCAGCACCCTGTGCAGCCTGGGAAGATCTAGAAGCCTCTCAACAGCTATCAAGATGCTGAGCAGTTCCAACACTGCCCTGAAGGAGCCAGGAACTATCTTGAAATATCTACTCCACGGCTATGAGTAAAAGACTTTCCCTAGTGTGCACATGCAGCCCAGACAGCCAACCGAGTCCTAGGCTGCATCAAGAGCAGTGTGGCCAGCAGAGCAAGGGAGGGGATTCTGCCCCTTTACTCTGCTCTCGTCAGACCCCACCTGGAGTACTGTGTGCAGTTCTGGAACCCTCAGCACAGGAAGGACATGGAAGTGTTGGAGCGGGTCCAGAGGAGGGCCACAAAGATGATCAGAGGGCTGGAGCAGCTCTCCTATGAGGACAGGCTGAGGGAGTTGGGGCTCTTCAGCCTGGAGAAGAGAAGGCTTCGAGGGGACCTGATAGTAGCCTTCCAGTATCTGAAGGGGGCCTACAGGAAGGCTGGGGAAGGATTATTTACAAGGTCCTGCAATGACAGGACAAGGGGCAATGGGCTTAAACTGGCAGAGGGGAGATTTAGACTGGATGTTAGGAGGAAGTTCTTTACAGTAAGGGTGGTGAGGCACTGGAACAGGTTGCCCAGGGAGGTCATGGCTGCTCCCTCCCTGGATGTGTTCAAGGCCAGGTTGGATGAGGCCTTGAGTAACCTGTACTAGTGGGAGGTGTCCCTGCCTATGGCAGGGGGTTGGAACTAGATGATCCTTGAGGTCCCTTCCAACCTTACCATTCTATGATTCTATGATTCTATAGGGCACCAGGCTGCCTATTTATAAAGTGGGGCAAAGCCATTTTGTGGCTAAACCTTTCCAATTTTCTGATTCTCCTAAATGAACGAATTGCCCATAAGCATCCTTGTGAAGATTTTCCCGAATGAATTAGAACCCACATTTAACTAGTTTGTATATACTTTGTGGGTGGGGCTTTTTGGAAATAAAATAACTACATATTTTATAATTCCTGTCTCCTTCACTGTCACAACTAAATCAAATCAGTATTATGACTTTCATGTATTTTATCAACAATAGTATGTGTTGTATGGTAGGAAGTTCCCTTTCAGAGAAACTGCCAAAAGGGTAACACTACTTTAAATTTTCAAAAGAAAGAACTGAAATTATCCTGTAGGATCACACTATTCCTGGAGCACCTGATCCATGTGTAGGAGGATGAAGCTTAGAAAGTTAATTCCCTGTGCTGGCCCATCACCAGACAACAGCAAAATTTCTCTTCACATCCAAATTATACATAAGAAGAAAAAATGTGCTCATGTTCCCTGGTCCTCTCACTACTATTAACTCTGCACATGATCAAACTCAACAGGCTTTGTACTCACTAAAAAATAAAAAAAAGTGTGCTCTCAATTCCATGCAAAATTATAACAATTTTGTAGTTTTCACTGAACTAAGTATATCAAATTAGTACAAAAAAAAAAAAAAAGAAAAAAAAAAAAAAAGAAAAAAAAAAAAAAAGAGAGAGAGAAGTTAAACATTTTACTTGACTTACTATTATTAAGACTACTGACTAAGGTATGTCACAAATAGAGGTACTTTCCCCACCTCCCTTTGTTGATTAAGTACTGTCTTTTGTTGTTAAATGTTTCTTGACATTTGGGAAAAGAGGATGAAATTCATCATGCCATATGGCCTCCAGACAGACATTGGCATGGTTGGTAGAGGGAGACTTGACCTCGATTCAAATCCTTCATATAACAAGCCAAACTGTTCACCTCAGATACAAAGCAGAGCACAAACTAACGTAGAAGGAGCATGGTTAACTATGAACCAAAGAATCTGGATTCAGCTAAGCTAACAGGTCTAATTGCAAATTAAGATATCTCTTAATATACCTGTACACCTTAATACATAGGTATATATATTAGGCAATATTTTGTACACTAATGAATACAGAAAGCAGAGGAGAAATGTTCTTCATCATCTTGGGTAAATCCTAAACCCCATAGTTTTTGTTTTAGCTATGCTCAGAAGGTCATGCAAGTCAAATCTCTTCAAAGAGTATGATGGAAAGAATGCAATATGCAGCCATATATGCAAACTGCAAAAGTGCATCCTATCCTCTGCTGGGTTTCACCTATGCACACATTGCTGAATAGCAACGAGGCACAGCAACATAATATACATTTGGCATCCACAAAAAACTAAAAAACTGTGGAAAGTAACATATATACTCCTCTTACCTTGTAAAAGAGAAGCTATGAACGCAGTTGCTACACTGCTAGAACACAGGAGGACTGAATGATCGAAGCGATATTTGCCCTCCGGAATCCAGCCCAATATAACAGCAGCCACTGCTGCCAGAAAACCAACTACTGTTGCCTGAACCTGGAGGTAGGGGAAATAAAGACAAAGAGGTGAATAATTCTTAAAATAACTGATAGTCTTAAAAGGACTACAGAATCATTTTCTGCTGTTCTTTCTTCCTATCTACATTATTTGCAAGGTGTAAACGAAGCATCCTCATCCATTTTGTAGAGATGATGGTAATCTTGGATGATCAAGATGAAAAATCTTATACCAGCAGAAAAGGCTTCATCAGCATTTCAGAGACTCAAGTATAACAAAAGTAAAATCAGTGAAAAGAGCGTTGGGTTTACCAGAAGTCAGTACCGAAAGAGGCTCCTAAGCAACTTCAAAAAGTGAAGTCACAGCATAAATGTTTCTCATATTGTTTTAGAATGTTGTATTATAACATATTAACGTGAAACAGTTCTTTAGCTCAAGAAATAGTTGCTTTGGAGACAAACACTCATTTCTTCAGGTGACTCGGCTATTTAAAATACTGTTTAGTATCCAAAAGCTCTATCACTTAGAATCATAGAATCACAGAATGGTAAGGTTGGAAGGGACCTCAAGGATCATCTAGTTCCAACCCCCTGCCATAGGCAGGGACACCTCCCACTAGTACAGGTTACTCAAGGCCTCATCCACTTACTTTCTTTAAAGATCTAATCCAATGCAAATACAGTATTGAAAACATTTGAGTGGTCAAATTTAAAAGGTTTTGCCAAATCTGAACTTTTTCTCTAATTATCCTCAAATCCTCTCCCAGAACAATCGAAAAAATACATACCTGCAGTACAGTGACAAAAAAATTACTCTACCTTTTCTTCTGATCCACATGGGTTCATCAAGAGAACTACACTATTAAAAAAAATCCTTGTACCTTTGTACAACTGTGAGCCAGCAGAGCTAGTTTCCAATTAACACAACGTCTGTCTCCATGCTTACCAACTTTTGTAATGGATTTTTTCAATAACTTAACTCACAGATAAATCCATTATACATACCTGTTTTAAGGCCAAATTGCCAATTATTAGATTCCATTTCTCAATAGGAGAATCCATTTTTCCAATATTTACCTGTCAAAATTAGAAAATAATTTCAGGCATTTGGTTTTAAAATTGCACTTGAAAATTGGTTTTACAATTTCTTGAAAATCCATTAGAAACCCACAAATAATTAAATTCATACAAAAGAAAAAAAAACCTTTTTAAAAGCAAGTTAAAACCACACTATACTTTCTCAATTCAAGCATTGCTCTTTATTTTAAATTGTACTTACAGTATCTATCCAAAAGTAGTTGAACTTGATGTAATTTTAGACAGTAGTTTGTTTAATATTACCTTTATCTGCAAGATACACTACCTACCTTATATTGAGGCTAATTGGAATATTTTAATAGAGAAAATTACACTGTAGGCTGTGAAAGGAAAACATCATGATGTCTACTTCACTCATACGCTTGCTGGAGAATTGTTTGGGAACAATAACCAAAATATATAGGTAAGGGAGTCTCTGTCTGTCTCTTGCTGGGAGAGCAGCTGGGGCAGTCCAGCAGCTTCTGGCTCTGGCTCCTCTGCAGATTAATCCTCACTAACCACTTTTCTTCTAACTCCCCTGGCCGATCCTGCTAATTTACCTTGCACGTAAGGCAAACCTTGGGGTAAGGTACAGGGGTGGGGAGAAGGTGGAAGGGTGGTTGGGAGCCCCTCCTGGGGTTTCTGATTTCTGGGAGGGGAGTTGTGTTGCTGTATTACCTTTTACTTGTACATGTCTGTAACTATTTCTGTATATAGTGTACATATCTGCTTGTACATTGTGCTGAGCTGTAAATAGAGCTTCAGTCCTTAACTTCCAGCCGACTGAGTTCTAGTCTGGGTCATTTTACAAAGTGGGGGGGCGGGGAACTCCCAAACCTTCACAGGAATGTTGAAGCATCTCCAGATTAGATCAGTACCTAGAAGGGAAACTGTTCAGTCACTTTAGACTGAACTTGTTTCTATAGTCCTTAAATCCTATGAGCCAGTAGAAAAACGTGTAGATTTTTATGTGTGGACACACACACTCTCATGCAAACATGTTAATCAATTACAATGAAACTACCTGCAAAGAAAAACTTTCAGTGCTTATGGAAGATCAGAAAGCACATCTAATACTGCTTACCATTCTAACTTTGCACTCATACAATGCAGATAGAGATTTACGATGCTGTGATATCCTAAGTGAATCTTAAGCCTGGACAGACAGCAAAAAAAATTATGCTAAGAAACAAAAAATGTACATGCAGACTCTTTTCAAACATATCTCCTGCTTCTATTTGTCTTACAGACAAGATCTGAAGAACAGTTCACAGTATGACTACGTTGAAAATAACTTTCTTTTTGAGAGATGTGAAAAAAGATTAC
This sequence comes from Eubucco bourcierii, assembly GCA_013396675.1. Lineage (NCBI taxonomy): Eukaryota > Metazoa > Chordata > Aves > Piciformes > Ramphastidae > Eubucco > Eubucco bourcierii. The sequence goes on from VWZE01017040.1 coordinate 103,252, forward strand.
ATGTTAAGCATAAACTTTACTGTTCCTTTCGCACAGAATACTAATTTATAAGAGAATGTATTTCTCAAAATACAGAAAGTATTCATGCTTGTATTTTTTTAATCTTTTGATAATTTCTTTCTGCTTGGTTTTACTTCCATTTGTTTTCCACCTTGTGATAGTAGTGACTTAAGAGGATGAAGATGTAAAAAAAAAATAATCTAACTTAAAAGCTTACAAATGTAGTAAGACATTTTATCTCCATCTACACTATAAGTATTTTATGGTGTTCAAAGCACAGTTAAAAGCTCTTCAAATACATGTGTTAAATTTAATTATTACAGAGATATTTAAGGAAGTCCAGACAGGAATCTCCTTTTCATTCTACTTAGCTACGTATGCTAAATGAATGAAAGAGAGCTTCACTACTCTTCCCCTTTGGAGAAGTTTTGGAAAAAAAAAAACCAAAGCCCCTGTTAAAACAGTAACCTTGTAAAGTGCTTCATCCAACCTAACCACCAGCTGCTGCCAAATGGCGTAGTTCCTCCTTCTCCAAGTATCAGCTACACATTCAGGTTTTCTTTCTTGACTCAGACATACCAACTTCATGAGTGAGTTCATAGCAACATAAATTTGGTTGCTGCTTTGATGAAAAATGTTTGGGTTTTTTTGTTTTGTTTTAGGTTTTTTGTTTGGGTTTTTTTTAGGGAGCAAGAAAAGATTCTCTACTACAGAATTACCTCACTCATTAGATACAACAATGTAGTCACACATAAATGCTCTTAGGGTCTGGTAGGGAGAAAAAGAGAAGGGCTACTCCTTTCAGTTGCAAATTTCCTTTAAGTAAGATCAAGTTTACTGTGATACTGTGGAACAGATGGACCTTTACAAAAGGTTTGTAAAGACGCAATGCAGATGCCTTTAACACACCCTATTAACACACAGTCAAAATATGAATCTGTGTTAAGTTTGCAGGGATTGGTGTTTTGGTATTGCCTGGTGTTTGGGTTGGTTGTTTTTTTTTTGTTTGTTTTACTTCCTCTTGAAAACCAAAAAGGAACAGAGAAAACACAACTGAGACAATGTGAGTGAGCAAAACTATGGAACAAAGCTGAAGGACACAAAACGGACAACATAAATATTATGTCTGAATGAGCAGTTTGCCCGAGTACACCTTACACAGTCATGCCAGCACAGCAGTGAGCAGAGGGTGTAGGGCAAACATTAACATGAAAGAGAAGTGCAAGCTATGCTCTGAGGCAGATCAAAAACACAATCTTGAGGGAGTTAGTCAAATGACTCATTCTAAAGTGGATAGGAAACCGTGAGTGGTCAGTAAGGAGCAGCTACAGTAGGAATTTGGGCAAGATGAATGAAGGTGATCAGACAACATTTGAGATCAGACATGCCACAGATAATACAAACTTGCTAACTAGACATTACTTTTTGGCCAACTACATAATCACAATGAAGGAAAGATTACATCCACAAAAGCACAGACATGTCTACAAATTCAGATGCAATTACAAGCTGAGTAAAAAGGGTACAAATTAGCTCAAGGTAGAAATTTCCTCTTCAAAGGGTAAAGCTATTCACAGAGGCACATTTTGCATTTACTGTAATGACAGCATGTGGTGGAGAGCCAGTTAGTGCAAATTTAGTCACAGAAGGAAAGATGAATCATACAACTGCCCCCAAATAACTTTAGGTATGCTCTGAATTAATACAGTTTCTCTGTTTTCACCTACGATGAGGATGGCAGGCCCAAAGATTGGATGGCTAAAGAGAGTGGAGGTCAATGAAATCAACTTGAAGAATGCAAAGGTCAGAATCACCTTTTTCATAGAGAACTGACAGGCATGTAAACTGCAGGTGTAGTAGTAAGCTTTTTGATTGAACTCTCCAGTAAGCAACGATACAATATGGCACAACGCCTGTTTTTAAAACCTGGGGGAAGAGGAGCAATCAAGGCAATTGTGCTGGAGTTCAAATTCATATCTTGCAGCTAAGATAAAAATTTCACCTGGAAGTAGTTACGCATAACAAGTTTCCACAGTCTTTTAATTTGCGGTTGTTGTTTAGTGGGGTGGGGTTTTTTTGTTTATTTTTGGTTTGAGGTTTTGTTTGGTTGGAGCTTTTGCTGTGGATATTTTTGTTTGTTTTTGTGTCTTCCTAACTAACAATTAGAACTATTACAGACTTTGCCTGTATTTGTTTGCTTTTGCAGTAACACTGGAGGATGTGGCTGGCTATCCACTGGCTTGCAGACCTGTGTGCACTGTAACTGGTGCTGTGTGACAAAATACACAAGATTAAGCCACAAACATAAAATATTTCTGTTCCAAAGATTTGCCTTCCTTTTGAAATATTTACAAAACACATCTGAAGAGCAAAGAGGAGGTGAAAGTTACTTACAGCAGTAGACAGTCGGGATGCCAAGGTCATTTCCAAATTTCCTTTGAGACCAAGAAGCGCAGGAACCAAGATAAAAACTTCAGTAACATTCTTGAACACATCCCAGTGCTATGTAAAGGATACAGCAGGGAACATTCAACTGAAAAGCTCTCTTTAGACCATTGATAAAGTGTTCAAAAAACTCTGTAAATTGTAACTTAACTCTCAAAAAGCAATAGTTTTGTTTTCATATTACAGTTAAAAGTTCTGAGTCAGAACTGTTATCTAGACAGAACAGATATATGACTACATGTTGCTACTTCAAAGATGAGAATGTCAAAAGAGATACAACACCTGGCCTTAAAGCAAATCAAAATAACCTGGCTTCTCTGGACCTAGTGCAATTAGGTGATCCCTGGAAGTATTTAAAAAGAGACTGGATGTAGCACTTTGTGCCATGATTCAGTTGATTAGATAATGCTGAGTGACAGGGTGGACTTGATGATCTCGAAGATCTTTTCCAACCTGATTCTGTGTGACTTTGCACACCTGTTCACACTACTGACATTTGCAATTTCAAGTGTTCAGTACACCTAATCATATATAAAAGTCACTTAAACACACTTGAATATTCAAAAAAGTTCTAAATAATTTCATATTAATTTCATATAACATATTAAGGTAATCCATTTTTAATAAACCATATGCATTATCACAGATGAAACCACACAAGGAGATAAGATAATGCACTATCTTCTTCTAATATTTTTTAACTCCTATGTATTGCAGCATCACAGCTGATTACTCTCCCTACTTGACTATGTATTTATCAGTGCCAACAGAATTTTGGACCATTGCTGTATTTCTATCCTTAGTTAAAGCAGAAGGTAACATTTTTATTCACCAGGTCATGGTGGCTAAGCGACAACACTTACCATGACTTGAATAACTCCAAGATTAAACATGTAAACTATTTAAGATGAGGTTTGGGAAGGAGTTCATAGTAGCAGAACCACAGACAGACCTAACTACTAGTCAATATTGTAAAAATACACAATATGACCCATTAGAATATACAATATCACGTCTCACAAACTACCCGTTACAAAAGCATCTTCCAAAGTAAATACCAACCTGTACAATATCCAAAACCATACCAGCAGAAACAGTTCCAAATCCTGCTAGCAAAAAAGGTACAAGTATCTGCAATGCCATAATACTACTAGATTCTTTGGGTTGTTTTCTACTCCCTTCCACAATGGTATCTTCATTACTGTCACTAGAGAGATTGTCTTCCTGCAGCATGGCATCTGTTTCCGAAGTGTCTCTTCCGTCACAGTAATTATAACTGGTAAAATCATCATATTTAGGGCTACAGCTAGATGGGCTGTGCCCATTACTACCAAGAAAAGTTGGTTCTGAGAAATGATGGTACTCCGTGTGTAGTTCAGATCGAACACTAAAATTGTGTCCTGCTGGTTGTAATCCATCTTGCCAGACACCATTCACTTTTTTATGTCTCTCCTCCTGGTTTATTTGATAAACAACAGGAACCATACTCAAAAGCAGTCTCAAAAATTTATCTGACTGGATTGTATTAAGATTTATGGTCCAGTTTACAAAGCCTTCTCTGTCATGAACTTTGCTATTTGTTTTGGAGATGGTTGATCTGCCTTTACAGTTAGTCATAGTGCTACAGCAGTACAGGTTCAAAAGCACTTTGTTCTTCAGATGGGAGGGAAGAAATCTTGTAGACGAGTCATCAAGTGCCACACTCGATTATTTTAAAATAGATAAACCAAAATGATCCTTTTTTGCATGCAAAAATGGTTTTTCGTTGATCTCAGATCTTCCACAACTCCATAAGCAAGACTGGATCTGCAAAAAAGTAAAAAGTGTATCTTCAAGCTTCAAACTATTTTAATTCTACAGGATACACAACATACTGGTTTTAAAAAGCAAATATATGTAGAATGCCAATCTTTTCCAACATTTAACTGTCTAAACTGAAAGGTATTAGCAGGAACAAAGGGAAAGTTAGTGAGTGAGGAAGTTTCACAAACCAGTGTGCTGGTTTGTGCAATAAAGAGACAGCAATGTGGAAGGTAAGCAAAATGGTGAGGGCCCAGCTTTTCCCTTCTTCAGCCCAGAGAGTCAGTTTCCAGGTAGACACTGTATGTAGTCTGAGACTTCCAGTGGCCTTGAAGATAGCAGATCCCCATTTCTACAAGGCGCAAGGCTATGGACAAATAAAATCTTTATGATGCACTAAGAGGCCACTGTTGTTCCTCCTACTCTGTAGTTCACTGGTTTAGAGTCCAGAAAACAAAACAAAACAAAAAAGTGACATGGACATTGTCAGTGACATGGACAGAGGAATGGAGTGCACCCTCAGCAAGTTAGCAGATGACACCAAGCTGTGTGGCACAGTCGACTTGCTAGAGGGCAGGGATCCATCCAGAGGGACCTGGACAGGCTGGAGAGGTGGGCCCAGGCCAACCTCATGAAATTCAATAAGGCCAAGTGTAAGGTCCTGCACCTGGGTAGGCACAATCCCAAGCACAAATACAGGCTGGGTGGTGAATGGCTGGAGAGCAGCCCTGAGGAAAAGGACCTTGGAGTCTGGGTTGATGAAAAGCTCAACATGAGCCTGCAGTGTGCACATGCAGCCCAGACAGCAACTGTGTCCTAGGCTGCATCAAGAGAAGCGTGGCCAGCAGGGCAAGGGAGGGGATTCTGCCCCTTTACTCTG
>VWZE01017040.1:116570-179777 GCA_013396675.1 Eubucco bourcierii
AGTCGCCGCCAACCGTCGCCCCGCACCGCTGAGGGACGAGGATGGGACGGGACACGGAGGGGCGCGGCAGGAGGGGCGGGGCCGAGCTCCCTTCGTTCACAACCCGGCCCGACACCTCTGCGGGCCTGTCACCTCACCGCCACCGTCTGCGCCGAGGGGGACCCACGGGCTGTCCCTCGCTGCTGCGCCTTCTAGGCGTCCTCGGGCGGCCCTGTGCTCGGTGCAGCGCTGGGCACCCTCCCTCCACGAGGGCCCGGCTGATACTTCACAATCTGGGGGTAACAGAAGGCTGAGGCGCGGAGAGAGCCGCACAGGCTCTCCCTGGGCAGGTGGTGACGGTGTCGGTGCCTTTTTTTATTTTTCCATTTGCCGAAAGTTTCCTGGCGGCGTAGCATGAGAGTCACCACTTTGTACTTGCTCCAGAACGTCAGTTGCTGAGGCACGTTAGTTCTTTTCTGCCGCCTGGCTAAAAGTAATCACTTCAAGAATCCAATTTTTAAAGCGTTTGGAATATTCTTGTTCTTGTCGGTATTCCCTGCATACAACATTGAGTGCTTAAATAAATTTAAGTCTGCCCTGACATCAGCTGCTTGTGTGAAACGATATCAGAGTCAATGCCTTGCTGAGCCCTGTTCATCAATCTTCAGAACTCTTGTTTTGAGACACACTTTGTGTTAATACACGAAAATAGCCAAGCCAGATAGATCTGTGCAGTTCTTTTCCCTACCGGTGCTATTCCTCAGTTGTTGCTCACGTCAATTGTTGCTCAGCCCTTCAAAGTAGAGAGGATGCTTGAAGTGGAAGGTGAAAAGGAAGAACGAGGAAGAAAAGTGTTCCAGGATTTCATGATGATGCAAGCAGCCAAGCCCACAGTTTCTCTTTTTTGCAGACAGAACAAAAGACAGTACGGGCAAATCACCAAGTGTCTGACATAAACCGAAGCTGAGGTTGTGTGTGGAAAAAGTAGAAACTTCAGCACAGGAAAATATCTGTGGGAGTATGGCCAAAACAGTGTGAGTTACAATGCTGAAATATGCAGCATCAGCTTGAACTTTTGAGTCGATACTGCATTAAACGAATGAAGCAGTCCAAACCTCAGAGCTATTAATTCAGTGGTGAATGCTGTCTCAAAGCTGAATTTTTCGGGAATTTGGACTACAGATGCCATTGTCTCCCTGCACTAGTAGTAGCCATATATATCTATGCTTCATGTGTGCTCACACATTACAGAGTATGGATACATAGTTGGGCCACCTTACAAATCAGACAAGGGTTGCACCTGGCTCTGCTGCTGACAGATTAGACTATAAACCCGATGTCTGGGAATAGCACCAGAGGGTCTTGATTTGGGCTTTTCTAATTGCTTGTGTGGTGATCTTGGGCAATCATTTCATTGTTCCCTGTTACAGGTTCACTAACAGTGTTATGTACCTCCTTCCACTGAAATCATGTCATACCCATGGGTGAAATAAATTATTTGAGGTTCATGCACTGTTATTTTGGACTGTGTGCAAGTTGCAGAAAGACTCAGTTTTTGTGGCTCAAAGACAAAAACAAATACCCTTCGGTCTTCAAGATTTTTCAATCATCAAAGCTAGCAATAGGCTTTTTATGGGAAACCACAATTCTGGGACACAGTTGGAAAAATGCAACCGGGTAGAAAATACAGTGGAATGCATCTTGCATTGCAGGTGGCCTGAAGCAGATGGCAGAGGTGGCAGGTGCAGGTGGCAGAGGGCACGGGCTTGGGCCAGTCTGCCAGGAAAACAGCAGTGCAGCCTCTTGCCTGAGGTCTTACAGAAGATTTCGTTCTTATTACTTTGTATTTGTTAAGTCTAAGATACTAAGATACACCACTTAACCTGATTACCACTTTTTCTCATTTTGGGCTTGGAATTCCCATCTTGTCTCTTACAAACCGTTCAGTTGTCTTTTTACAACTTTCACATCGTCTAGCTTATAAACAGACAGGAACAGAAACCACAGAATAAATCTTGAATAACAGGTTGGACCGTGTCAACTGAACTTGATGATTGTACAAGTTTGGTTTTCTTGGTTGTACAAGTTTGTTTCCCAAAAGATAATTAAAATTCCCTCAGAGTCAGCAATTTAATTTTAGGTGCATTCGTCAAATTCTGACAATGAAAATGGGAAAGTTTTCTAAGAAAAGCAGCTGCTGGCAGACGTTCAAATAACGTCTGCTTGCAGCTATGCTTCACATCCTCATTTCTTCTTCACGTGATGGCATGGCCCTTTCGTGCCAGTTAAGTTTTTTTCTTTGTAACGTGAAGTGTTTTCCTTTCTGCGTTATTGACCCCGGATTCAAACGAGTGCGGGTGTTTGTACCAGTTACTTGCCGGGAGTGGCAGCAGCAACGCTGTGGAGCTCCAGATTCCCTCACTCTTACTGTTAACCTCCAGGTGGCCCTGCTCCTCCCGCCCTCCAGGGGGCGCTGCGCCGCGGCTGGCGAGCGCCGCGCCAGCCGTGGCTTCCGGCTGAGTCTGGGCATGGCGGGGGATGGCGGAGCGGCGGTGCCGGCGGCTTCTCGGGAGCTGCTGGCCGGGGGCCTTCGAGGAGGTGAGCTGCTCTCTTAAGAGAAACGAAGCCGGTCGGGGCGACGCGAGCCTAGTAGCCGAGAGGTGCGGCGCTGTTTTCCAAGCTGAGTTGTGTTTCCCGCCCGCTTCCCGGCTGGGCGGCGAGATGGGCGCTGCAGGGCTCAGCGCGGCCGCTCCCCGGGCCGGGGGTTTGAGGAAGGGCAGGGCAAACCAGAGGCTCGGAAGATCTGGCTCGTGGTGAGCTGGGTGGGTCGGGCAGCCCGAAGGAGGGGACTTTTCTGGGCGCTCGGGCTCCGGCTGTGATTACATCTGGCGTGTTTAAGAGTTGCCGTTTTCGCGAGCACTGCTAGCATAGTACGGAGTAAATGCAGGGGAAGTGAGACACCAACAAAGCATTTAGTATCAATAGCTGTTTGAAGGTAAAAAATGATAGAAAGAAAAACAAAGGTTCATTTTAGTTAATGGTAAAGGACTGTTGGCTGCGTTGGTGGTCAGAAGAACTAACTTGTTTGATTAGTGCAGAATTTCCTTTCATCATTTAGATTTTGTGATGTTGCTCTTGAAAATACTTAAGTCATTAGCATTACCATGTGTGGCCTGCGTTCATTAATTGCCACCACACAGTCATGCACACGAGGGAAGGGATTTAAAATAGCGTGACTGGCACACGTTAGCTGTTGCCACAGTTTTGCCGTGGGTTGTTGCCCGTGGTTTCACTGTGCGTCGATAAATAAATCACTAAATGAATCTTTGACAGAAGACTTGGAAAATAGTGGAATTTTGTCAGAAGTGACCAGTGGTCTGTATAGCTTAGTATTCTTAATTCTAAGAACTGCAATTGCAGATTCTAATTACAGAGAGCTCGTTAAACACTATGTGCTCCTCCTTCAACACTATGTGCTCCTCCTTCGTGTGATTGCCCAGTATCGGCAATTGTAGGTTGGACTGCATGGATGATCTTGAAGGTCTCTTTCAATCATACATATTCTGTGATTCAGTGAATATGAGGGGTATGTTGCTGCTCAGTCCTTTTAGTGTCTAATCATGATTTTGCTACATCATGTGTCTAGTTCCATGTTGAACCTCCTCATCTGTCTGCTTTCACAGTCTTGTGGTAAGAAGTACTAGATATTCACTACCTACTACATACAGAAGTACTGAGATGATCACCCCAAACAGACATCAAGAAACAGTGTTTGTAGGAGAGTGGAATTCCTGGAGGTAGAGACAGCAGAATCCTGATGTTTAGCCTTGCAGAAAGGTGGAAAAGCAGAGTTTAAAAGTGAGCCCCACAGGTAAAATGCAGCATTTTTGTGTTTGAGGCAGGTAAACATTCAAAATAGTTGTTTTGTTTCCAGGACTGGAAGAAACTTTGTTGATTAGTTCAAAATGTACCAGCAGGAAGCCCACAACTTTACAGACAGTAAGGATGCCAAGGAGTAATCGTAAGTATGACTTTGTTATTAAGATACTGTCAAATAGTAGGTAACGTCTTTGACGTAAATGTAGCTTCAGTCCTTTCCTTGCATTAGTAAAAGGAGAAACTCTTGTATCACAGTATCACCAAGGTTGGAAGAGACCTCAAAGATCATCAAGTCCAACCCATTACCACAGACCTCAAGACCAGACCATGGCACCAAGTGCCACGTCCAAACCCACCTTGAACACCTAACTTGAACTGTGTTCTGGTTTTGCTGCTGTGAGGTCCTGTGTTGCAGTTGCATGTCCCACAGGTTAGTCATGTAACTGCTGCTTCTGCAAAGCTAGATTTTATGATGCTAGGCATTACAGCTGTAAGTTTTAGGGACTTGGTTCTCCTTGTAGAAATATGCTTGCTGTCCCCATAAAGTGAATTCACCAGGTTGTACCTTTGCTCTCCATTTAGTCAGCTGCTTTCAAATGATGCAAGATACGTACATCACTGTCGGACCTTTCATAAATGCTCTGGCAAAATTATTAAGCCAGATCATGTAACTGTAAATTCATAACACATCAGTTTGAATGCATTAAGAAAACTTTGTTTAGTCTCAGATTGTTCCTTTCCAGTATAGAGTTTTTGCTTCTTTGTTGATCTGGGCTTCTCGGCTCTTTTCAGAAGTAATATTTGGTGTATAAAAACATTTATTTCAAAGTAGACTCCTGTCAAATTACTGTATTTTCATTTTGTGATTGAGCTGAGATTAAAAGTAACAGAAAAAACAATTTGTTGTGTCAAATTCTTTCTTGGGAAACAGTTTCTACAAAGGTGACAGTGTTTCAAAGGGAGGCTATACTTGTTAGACTTCTTTGGAGTTCATTTGGAGTAGTACCTGTTACTTCAGGGAGAATGAAAACTACCTAATCTGCCAATGGTGGCAAACGTGTGGAGCAAAGATTAGCTGAAGAAACTCTGGAGGCAGGTGAAAGTATTCCCTTCCTCTATGAAAGGGAAATTGAGTGTGATTATCTTAAAATTCTTGCCAAGTCCCACTGATCTTAGAGGGATACTTCTGTAGATGATTAGTGCTTTATACTTCAACCTAGAACATGTTTGTTCCTCCCACCACCTTAATTTCATAGTCTTTTTTTGATAATTACATTAAATTTCCTTTAGTGTAGTTTGACATCTGTGGCATCTGTGCTGCAGCTAATTTTTTTGCTTGAGACTTTCAGCCCATACTTTAATGAGGAGTAAAAGAGGACAGAATTATATTTCCACTGGAGATAATGCTGATGTGAAAGTTTTGCAAGATGAAAATAGCCTCAAATTGTGCCAGGGGAGATTCAGGTTGAATATTAAGAAAGATTTATTTACCAAAAGGGTGATGAGACATTGGAATAGGCTGCCCAGGGAGGTGCTGGAGTCGTCATGTCTGGCGGCATTCAAAAAACATGTAGACATAGCGGTTCAGGACGTGGTTTAATGGCCATGGTGGTGTTAGGTTGACAGTTAGTTCCATGATCTTAGAGGTCTTTTCCAACCAAAACAATCCTAGAGTCGTGGTACTCCGTATGCATTTAAATCAAGCTTTCTGTAAAGCAAGTTTTCTGTGAAGTAGTCACATTCTGGTTTAAGAATCTGAATGAAATTGTTGAAGTGATTTCTTTCTGTGTAACATGCTGACCAGTAGATATGATATCTTTTTGCTGCCTTGGAAAATGGCATACTGTAATAAATTCTCCTATTAGATCATCTTAAATATGTTAGACAGGTGGAAACTAGAGTTGAAATGGAATCAATTTAAATGCTTAGATTTCTGAGGAATGAATGTATAAATTAATGTGCATCTTTTCGTATATAGACAAATTACGGGAATTATTTCTTTTCCAGTTCTGAATCAAGTTCAGAGCTTTTTACCACAGATGGCCCAAGCAAATGATGAATTAAGAAGAAAAATGGAAACAGCACCAGCTCATCAGTTTGATATTGAAAATATAGACAGCACAACTGAAAAAGTGATAGAAATGGTAAATGCTTAATTACTTTTTTTTTTAGTAATGTCAATTTTGATCCTATTAAAATAATTCTCTGATCTCCAAATGAGCTAATTTGATAGATAGGGCTAAGTCTTTGCCACTTTCCTTCATGATCTGCAAGTTCAAAACATAAACTTAATTAAATTGCTCCTTTGGTTAAAACTTAATACTTGATTTTCGTACTTCCAAAATTTAATGACTGGGAATGAGGTAGTTTAAGGCCAGAATAACAAATATTTTAAAATCAGCAACTCTTCATCAAGTCACAAGTTGTATTTTAAATGTCTTAAGTAATCCAGTTTTGAAACCAGACAGTGCAAGGTGTAAAGACACAGCAGAAAGCTTTAGTATACAAGTAATAGCTGGCTTTCAGCTGTGCATAGTAGGCATTTTAATATGAAGGTGATATGCGCATGTCCCAGAAGAGTGCCTTCTGGCCTGCAGACTCAGGAGACAGCAGCCTGCCCTATTTCTCCCTTTTGTTTGCTGTGTAACTGTCAGAACAATTTGTTTGCCACCTGTTGGACTTAGAGTTCTTGTAGATTGTGTCCAGCCTACATACTGTAGTTTGTCATGTGCTGGTAGTATGTTGAAGAATTCCAAATGAATAGTGAGAAAACAAAGTGTATGGGGATTGTTTGTTGGAATAGGTGACTTGGACAGGATGTTTAATATTTTTCATGCAGCGTTGTCTGGGAAGTGTCTTGTCTTTGTAATAAGCCAGGAGGCCCCAAGATCGATAACAATGCTATTTGCAAATCACTGAAGAATTTATTTGCATCTCAAATTCCTGTATTTTGCTTTGCAGCATACAGGAAGTTTTTGAGGTGAGTGGTTATCAGTTTAAGACACAAGTTTTCAGATCTCAACAGGCCTCAAAAATCATGGCTCTGCATACAGAAATATGTATGAATACTTTTGCTTCAAAAAATATCCAGGTGGTTTAAACCTCTTGGTTTTTTGCAGTAGTTGTAGTGCAAGAACATTGCTAGGTTATAAGATATATAACCACACATTTTTGTATCTGTCCTGATCCCTTGTGCACAAAATGGTTTCATTTGAATTCTTTACTGAAAATTAGTTTTGATGCCTCCTGTCCATTAGTTTAAATATTTGATTTAGGCTGAGTTCAGCTATTGACTCAATTATCTCTCTGATAATACAAAAATGGCATTAGATTTTTCTATAGAGCAATATAAATTTCTATGTAAATATTTAGGAATCTGTTTGTGATACTTGTCATAATCTTAGGAGAACCCCAAAGTCTTTCTCATTGTGGTCGAAGGTTGTTTCATGTGTGTGCTTTCATGTTTTTCTCAAGTGACAGAAGTGATACAGAAAGGTACATGGTATTAACTAAGGTGTTTGGTTGTTTTTTCCAGAATGTGGCTGTAGTTGAAATGAGTGATTCTGATACAGATGAAGAGATTCTAACTTCAGAAGATGACTGGGAATCTGAAGATGACTGTATATTTAATGAAGTGACAACAGACAACATTAAATTCCCTAAACAGAAGGGAGAAAAGGGCAAAATAGAGATTTTGGACAGCAAAGTGAATAAGTAGAGCTATTTTATTTTACTTTAAAAGTAAAAACCAAACCCAAACCAAACAATCCCCACCCCAAATTGTGTTTTCTTACTTTGAAGACTTGGCCCTTAAACTACCTTGTTTCCTAGTGTAACATCCCTCAGGATCATGTGAAACTAGTACTATATGGTGAAGAATTCAGGATCCACTCATGACTGAAGCAGGCTGGACTTCTGAAAAACTGGTTACAGTTTTATTCAACTAACAGCATGGAAATTAACTTGATACTAGGTTAGATTAAGAAAGCAGCTAGAATTTGGGACACTCAAACTAACTTAGAGTTCTTGTTCCATGGCTTTGTCAAAGACTTTTGTATCACGCTGTACAATTTTGCTTCAAGGGCAGGAAAGAAGCTTTGGTTTTTATATTCTCTGTCTTGCCAAGTGTTATGTACAATGCCTTCAATATTAAACATTCTCTTAAAGTACATTGGAGGTTTGTATACATTGTATTCATGACATTAAGACTTGAACATTAAAGCAGTGATTGAGGTAATTTTGGACAAGCTGGCGTGGGCAAGGAGTGCCATGACTTGAGAGTTTGGCAAAGGGTTCCTTACCCTCTCTGCACTGAGCTCCATGTCCCTACAGGCAGGTTACTAGCTCATAGCAGGGAAAATCTGTGGCTATAGTGCAGGTCCCCTCAGTACTTACAGAGTCAGGTCTGCCTCCAATTGCTTTAAGATACTCTTCATCTTCCACTTTCCTTGACCACCTTTCTTTACTTAGGTTAGCTCAAAACAATTGTGAAACCCAAATCATTCCCAGTTATCTCCAATTGATCCAATATGCAGGTTTGGGCTGTCATATTTACTTTGTAGACCAATTTGTGTTGCAGAGCTATCTGACGTGCTCCTGGATGTCACCATTTGTTTCTTACAGGAACTTTCTATTTTCTACAGGATGAAAATAAAATTTTTGTACTGTATTTGCTCAAATATTATACTTAATGCCGTGACTTGGAACCTGCAGTTGTTAACAGAATTTATTTTTAATCCCATATTTAAAGCTATAGTTTTAATATCTCTTTCTGTAGTATTTTCATAAGAAGTTACAAGGATTCTGGCCTTTCTTTCACCATGTATCTCCTTCAAAATACAACGGGGACGTGATTTTCTGAGGTTAAACCACAGAATGTCTTAGGGAGCGAGAAGAATGGGAATTGAAGAATGGGTCTGCTATTTTTAATGGCAGCCAACAGATGAGATTAAGCTATGGAGGGGGTTCAGTGGTCTGAAGTAGGCTGTTAGTTAAAGTCTCAATCTATGGAAAACTTCTTCAGACTGAAGAAAGTTTGAAAGCCAACAACTAAACTCAGTCTGAGGGTCTACAAGGGATTTTCCCATAGGGTAAACCCAAAGGAAAGTATGAAATACAAAGTAACAGTCGTGCCATATAAAGCAGTGATAACAGTCCATGTGCACAGACACAAGTGATTTTAATCTGTTAATGTAACCACCTTTTAAACTGCAGGCAGAAAACGCTTCCCATATCAACAAAAAAGATAGAAAATATTTTCAGCAACTTTAGCTTGATGTGCATAGTTTAACACCAATGTTGAACTCTGTATGTACTATACAAAGATCATAGTAAGTGCACTTTCTTGCGTTGATTTACTTCTTATGGCACAAAGGTTTTCTGTACTGCTGAAGAATCACCAGAGCAGAATATTTAATTGCTACTGTAAAACTGGAACTGATTTATAGCAAAAATTGAATAATCAGAGTATAGTGTTTCAACTTTAAGAGAGGTCTAATTGACTAAAGATTAATATGATCATGTAATTGTGTTCACATGAGTAGTAGAGATGAGAGAACTCATTCTTCACTTAAGAAAACAAACCAAATCATGTTCTTGCTTTTTGAGGGAGGATTGTGCTAACAATTACTGTTGCGTAATTTAAATAACTTCAGGTTAATTTCCAAATTATCTGTCAGCAAGATTAAAATTTGGGTATGATTTAGAGGAACCTATCTATGTCTTCATTGGATTTGTTTTGTTTTGTTTGTTTTTTGGTCATAGCACTGCAGACAGCATATCCTGGGCCTGGTATTAAGTGCTTCATGGAGTCACAAAGATGCAAACTCAGCTGAAAGTTTCTGAGTGAGGTTGTTACTTTAGTATTCCACAGTGATAGCTTTGGTTCTGAGATATTCATGAAGAGCTTCTTCACCTGCACAAGCACAATATTCACCGATTAGAATGGCAGCTTAAGGAGAGAATGCTGTCAGAGATGTTAACTACTAAGAAAAAACCTGAAATGTCATAGCCATTGAGTTCTTAACAGTGGAAACTATTTAACTATATAAACCTCCCACTGAGATTTACAGAACTGGTTAGGCAAGAAGAGGCCAAATCCAACACACAGGAAGAAAAAGGAGCTGGAATTTAAAAAGCAGACACCTGGGTGGAACTGAGGCAGTGGCAGCCTCTGGATGGCCACTGGGGACTTGGCTGGATTTACAAACTTTGGTTTGCCAATGTTAAGTTCCCAGGTAAAGAAGCTGTGTAAGTATTGGACTTTTTTTTTTTTTTTTTTTTCTGATAGTACAACTTATTTTGGTTTCAGGAAATACCTTATACTTGCTAGAGATTCCAAAGGCAAAAAAATCTGTTGTGTCACTGAACATTATTTTTTTACTTCCAGTTTTCATTGCCATGAGGCTCGATCTGTCCAGGCTTGTATGGTGTCTTCCACAGACGAGACTTTACCTTTTTAAAAAGACTTTTTAATGCATCTTCTTCTGTGGCTATGGACAAATTTTGATGGCATTTTAAGGCACAAAAGAGTTTTCTGTGCTCTTACAAGTTTATAGGGTAAACCAAAACTAGTATTCTTTCTAAGGAAAGATTTTTCTGACTTTGGCCAATGTCTGCTACTTGACAGCATTTTGTAGCCTGTATGGAGCTCTGGAGAAGATGTAATTGGACTGCCCTGAGAGAAGTTGGAAGAGGAATATTTTGTGTGCCATAGCATTATTTAGCACATGTACAGGAAGGGTTGAACTGGAGGTACTGAGGTGAGAATATTTCAGGGATGGGACTGGAGCTAGATTACTGCCTCTGGAAGAATATAGGAGCTGCAGGAAATGCATCCGTGGCTCATGGTTTACTAGATATACTGTACACAGGTAAGGTGGGGTTTTTCAGTTGATTTGGAATGTCAGATGAGAAATAAGGGAGGGAGAGAACAACTTACCTAAATCTTTCCCAAAGCCAGACTGCTTAAATCCACCAAATGGTGCTGCCACATCAGTTTTGTTGTATGTGTTAATAAAAACTGTTCCAGCTTCTAGCTTTTCACTGATGTAGAGAGCTTTGCTTATGTCTTTTGTGAAAACTCCGGAAGCTAAGCCATATTCTGTAGCATTTGCCCTTCGCAGCACTCCATCGATGTCACTGTGGGGAAATAAATTATTTAATTGCAGCTAGGTAAAAGAAACAGGTGCTAGCAGCCTTCCACCATCAGTGCCATTCAGCACCTTTACTTACACTCTTTCTTCTCCAGTTAGCTTTTTTTTTTTTTTAAAGAAAATTAATCTGACAGATTTGTACTTGTAAATCTTTTCAGTAGTTAAGATCTACACTTAGATATGTCAGAGGAAAGGTTGCAGTATGCATACCAACTTTGCTCAGCTACAGTATGACTTGGGGAGCAGAGCAACAGAAAAATAATTGTGAAGCAGAGCTTGACAGCAGATAATGAACCACTTTGCTAAGATTTTGGCCTGCTTTACGAGGTAATGGAGAATAAATGATGAAATTCAGACTTATCAAGACACAACTTTTCAGGCTATGTCCAGAGCATTATTTTCTACTTGCATCTCACCTCCATATAGAGTAAAAAATCTGTAATAATTTAACATTAAAAAAAAACAAAACCCAAACAAAACAGTCACTTAGCACCATCCATGATTTACAGATGCGAAGGGTTATCTGTGTGGCTGGTTCTGAACTGCACTATCCAGCTGCAGAAAATGAAACTCGGTGGCATTATTTACATGAAGTTGATGCATAGAGTTTTAATCTCATCTGTGTGTAAAACAATTCTTATCATTTGGAATGGAAGTTATTAAAACTACAAGTCTACAAAATATACAGAAGGATTTTCATTTGCAGTAATGCACAACAAACAGCACTGTGGTCTTTTATGACAGAGAAAAATAAGCAATTCCACTGGAAAAAAAAACCACCACAATTTGTAATTTGATTAAGCTGTGGCAATTAACCACATCAACTTCCAGTAAAAATGTTTCTCTGAATACTGTCTTACTTCAGAACTGTCACAGCAGTGTCACTGGTGGCATTCTATCCTGTCACATGCTGCTAATAGCACCAGTTTTACACTGACATAGAGCAAGATAGCCCTTACTGAAAAAAAAGTAATTTCTCAGAATTTAGCTGGAAGAAGATCTAGGAATTCAGAATGGTGTTACAGGATTTAACAAAAACATGCTACATATGCTACCATTTCCACACTTTGGGTGAAAATTGGAAAATAAAATTTCCAACAGTAACCAGAGGAGAACATACCCATTTTTAAATTTAGAAATCACCATCACAGGACCAAAGGACTCTTCCTGGGCAATATACATATGGTCTTCAACATCTGTGAATACAGTGGGTTCCATGAAGAAACCTAAACAGAGGACAGACTGTCATTTGAGCACAGTGAAAGCATTTCATGATTTGCAGTGTTCCGGCTGTCTCTTTTCCATACTTTCAGGTCATAGGTAAGTTAAGACTTGCAACAGGAAGCATCAAGATTGATGCGATGGAGATGTGTGTGTAAGCACCAGAGAAACAGCAAAAACAAGGTTAAAGGAATGTCCTGTATTTCTCAGAGCAACAAAGTGTGCTGTTCCCTGCCAGCCCAGAAGGTCTGCATGCCACTGCTCAGGTGAGAGGGAAGACCCTGAGGAGTATACTGGAGAGGCCACTGTTTTTCTCCTTACCCAACTCGGTCAGTGAGTGTATTCCAGTTTGAGTAGGCAAAATCAGCTTCAGACATTTCATATAAATTCTGCCCCTTCCACAGGATTTCCTGTTTATTTTTGTGATACTAAGTTCATACAGTAATGGACCATCACTTATATTTTATTTGGGGATGCAACTGTTATGTTTTGAAACCGATGCAAATGTTTCTCCTTCCTTATTGATAAAGGGCAGATGTCCATAAGAAAATGTTGCTTTTGTGCCTGCCCACTGAACTTTGCGTGCATTTTGTCTATAGAGCTAAAAAAAGTGTTTCAATAATATCTCATGCAAACTCTGCTACTAGTTTCAGCTTTAGTGTTAGTGTGATCCTAATGGATGTAATTATTCTTAACAGCTCTTGACAGTTCAAGGGTGTTGAAAAAAAAAGCCTAAAAGCCTTACAAACAACAGGAATAAATAAGCAAAATATTCCAATACAGACTGGATTCTGAATAATTTTAATGCATTATGCTTCAATTACATAGCTTCTTTTTAATATCAAATTTGGAAGTCCTGTTGTCAAGTGGGGTCTTGGGTTTACCTAATACTCTTCCCATGATATTGCTACTTCACATAACACAAGGGAGACAATCATGATGACTTTTGCTTGAAGTGTAGAGGTTCCAGAGATCTATGAACAGAATTTTACCTGGTCTACATACTTGTCTTCCTCCATACACTAGAGTGGCTCCTTCTTTTACTCCAGTTTCACAATATTGCAGCAGCTTTTCCAAATGTGCCTTGTGATTTTGTGGACCATGATCTGTAGATCTATCAAGCGGGTCACCAATTTTCATCTTTTTTATTTCTTCCACCTGTGAGTTACCCAGTTAAAATTATGTAACAGCAAATCATTAAAACTTTTTATCAGTGATGTGGGGTGCCTCATTTTTTGTGCTGTGAATTAGGTTTTAAAGGCTGAATTCTTATGAAGCGCAATGTTCCTCCTTTTCTAAAATGATGCTTTGTCTTGTTTGATAACCTCTGGTTTCTCCTGAAAGTTTTGATGGTGTTTTCATGCACTTGTTCCCTTCTGCTATTGAGATAGATGTAAAATGTTAGCTTTTACCCACAGAAAATGAGTTATGGTACTGATTTTCTGTTCTGTCTAAATGAATTCTCCAGTGGTAGACTGTAGTGACTACTGGATTTTTAATAATGACCTTTGTATTATTGCAGCTAAGCTTCCAATATGCCTTTTTTCTTAAAACTTCACAGCAGCCTTCAATCACATTGACCTAAATTCAGTGGGGTTTGTTTAATCTTACCTTCCTAGTCAAATAGAAAACATCACTGAAGTTACATTATCTATATCAGTGTCACTTATCTGTGCATTACTGATGAAAATATCTCCCTACAGTGCCTTCCTTTTACCCTTATAAGAGGTTCCCAAGAAGCAGTACTGCCAGTCATAAGGAACAATGAGAAATTAAACAACTGAAAATAAGAACTGCAAGTGTTTACAAAACTAGTGGATCTTGGTGCCATAGAAAATCATCTGCTTAAACTTTAGCTCTTAAATATCTTACCACTTTCTCAACAAATTCATCATGGATTGATTCTTCCACAAACAGCCTGCCAGCTGCAATGCAGTTTTCTCCTTTGTTGAAATACACTGCTCCCATACCCTGTCCAAGAGAAAAAAAAACCCCAACATTTATATGCAACTTTTTGTTCAGTTTTTCCTTTCATTCAATTCCTCTGGGTTGCATTCTGTGTTTGTGACCTTCAAAGCGTAATGCTTTATGTAAGAAGACATCATCAATGCAACAAGCAGACTAATCTTATAAATGTTGCCACGCACTTTCATGAACACAAATGGCTCAGGATGAACTCATTAGCACTGCTTTTTCCATTCCTATCAGCATTCCATAGAAATATCTGCTGTAGGATCAAGAGAAGAGGGCTGGCACGACAACTAGAGAGTAACAAACTGTGCTAATTCCCTGAGCAATTCTGCTCATGTCAAAAGCTGTGTGCAACTGGGTGAACACGTGAGCTGCAGAGAACCTCCTGTCCTGTCCTGACTAAACTCCATGTAGTTTGTTCCTTTTTATCTACCAAGATCTGATGCCTGCCATTACAGTTCTGGAGCTTCCAGCACAGGAAGTACATTGAACTGTTGGAGCAGGTCCAGAGGAGGCCACAAAGATGCTCAGAGGGCTGCAGCAGCTCTGCTATGAGGAAAGGCTGAGAGAGTTGGGGCTCTGCAGCCTGGAGAAGAGAAGGCTTCCAGGAGACCTTAGAGTAGCCTTCCAGTATCTGAAGGGGGCTCCAGGAAGGCTGGGGAGGGATTATTGACAAGGTCTTCCAATGACAGGACAAGGGGCAATGGGTTTAAACTGGCAGAGGGGAGACTTAGACTGGATGTTAGGAGGAAGTTCTTTACAGCGAGGGTGGTGAGACACTGGGACAGGTTGCCCAGGGAGGTTGTGGCTGCTCCCTCCCTAGAGGTGTTCAAGGCCAGGTTGGATGAGGCCTTGAGTAACCTGTACTAGTGGGAGGTGTCCCTGCCTGTGGCAGGGGGTTGGAACTAGATGATCCTTGAGGTCCCTTCCAACCCTACCATTCTATGATTCTATGATTATTTTTCTGCAGTGGTAGAGACGTGGGGAAAGGAAGAACAGGACAAATAAAATAAAGTGTGTCCAAAAACCATTGTTTTACAATTATTTTAAGCCATCAGTGCCAGGTATAGTTCAGGCCAACCTCTGCATCACCCTCTTACTTCCACAGCTGAGGAAAGTGGTGGGACCACCCATCTTTTATTATCTCCCATGTACACGTCACTGTGCAGTCCCTCAGACTCTTGTCCTGCCAAAAGACACTCCAAAACCAGGGAAAGTGTATAATAGTTCCTTCTGGGTAGAAGTTCCTGCTTAAGCCCTCATCATGGATTCCCAGAGTTAGCATGCTGGGTAAGCAGTGTGGAAGACCTTTGTTTGCTTCTTAGTAAGTAAACTGCATCTGCTGTCATTTTGATGAATCAGATTGCCTGAGCAAGAAATAGGCTCCCTAAATCCACTGAATTTCTTATGTGCACATCTTATTTATTAACTTCAGACACATTATGACTGGTTAGGAAGGTGGATTATGATGATTGACAGTGAATTAAGAAGAACTATATGGCATTAGGGAGCTCAGTGTGTATTTTAATTCACTTCCAAGTGCTTTTTTTTTTTAAGTGTTTAGGGTTTTCTTGAGCATTAGTTTCATAAATAAATTACTATGTGTTCACCTGCCTAGTGAAAATACCTTCCAGCTATATTTATTTGTTTTATTGTATTTTCTAATGGATGTTTCTTGTAGTACTGATGCCTGCTGTTTCGGTGCAGCATGAACTCTCTGACTGTGCTGTCAAAAAAAGCCATCCTGCAGAAAAAGAGTCTGTTTTCTAACAGACTGCGTGATTTTTCATGCAAGGGCTCCCTACTGCAGTTGTTGGCAAATCAATGAGAATATTGCAATACTATGAAGATGTATCATAAAGGCTTTGAATTTTACTTGGAAGTAACATTACCATTTTTACAGCTCTGTCAAGTTCACAGTCACTGAATATGATCAACGGTGATTTACCACCAAGTTCAAGAGAAACTTTCTTCAGATTAGTGGCTGCACTGTAAAAAATGTAAGGAATCACATTAAAACAAATTTTAAATAGCCTGTTTCATTATTTCCTTTGAATCATATCTAGTGAAAATGTATAAACCTCTGTTTGCTGGAGTGTGTCCACAGAAGAGGAACAAAGCTGGTAAAGGGTCTAGAGAACAAGGAAGGAAGAGGGATTGTATAGTCTGGAGAAGAGGAGGCTGAGGGTAGGCCTCATTGCTCTCTATAACTACCTGAAGGGAGGTTGTATTGACATACGGATTGGTCTCTTCATAGTATCAGGTGACAGAATGAGAGACAGAATGAGAGGAGATGGCCTGAGAATAGGTCAGGACAGGTTTAGATTGGATATTAGGGAAAATTTCTTTATGGAAAGAGTGGTCAGGCACTGGAATAGGTTGCCCAGGGAGGTAGTGGAGTTGCTTTCCCTGGAGATACTCAAGACATAGATTAATGGCCATTGTGGTCTTAGGTCAACGGTTGGACTCAACTCGAAGATCTTAAGAGGTCTTTTCCAACCAAAACGGTTCTATGATTCAACAATTCTATGATTTTTCCATTACTGACTTAGCACAATTGTACATAAATGTAAACAACCATATGTAGTTATCCATTTGTATACATGCACAATAGCTAGTAAGATATTTCCTAACTAAATTAAGCGTTGTGAATTTGCTGAGATTACCTTTTCATGATCTGTTTACCAGTTGGTGTTGAACCAGTGAATCCAACTTTGCGAACATCTGGATGCTCAGACAGGTGCTGTCCCACTAAACCACCTATTGGGCATAGACAATTTTTACTATGCTGAGAGCAGCACTGTAACACAGAAAGAGCTGGAAATGTGTCAGTCAAGTACAGTATCACATTGTTATTTATATTTACAGCTTTATTGAAATGACTGAAAGCCAAGTGTTAGTTAACTTGGATCACAAATCTGAGTCTCCAAATCCCCTGCCCCATCTGTCTGGACAAAAGAAGTTCCTAATATCTCAATGAAGGTGGAATAATCTCATTTGTAACAAAGCCTGCCCCATTCAGCTACTTCATCATTTTTCTTCTTCAGGGGAAAGAGGAAAATGTTGACACTAAGTAACACAGTGTGGACCACAACTTAGCTATGGTGACCAGTATGCATCTTACCCTGTTGCTCTAGGTCTCACAGTTGCATTTAAATACTTACAAGTGTTGAGAATATTAAGAGAAAAAATGAAGTTTTACAATCAAGTGAAACATGTTTCTTTGTAATCCATTATTTTCAGAGTGTTCATGCTGTTTGCAGGTGACTGTTACAGATTTTTCCAATTCTGTTCTGCACACGTGCAATCTCTGCACGATACATAGATGCAAGCCTCCTACCTATGAAGATACTTATATAATATGCCTCCAAAAGACCAGTTTGCCAGTTTTAGCATGACCCACTCATCCCAGAAAAATGATTAGTTGAAATTTTACCTGAACCAGGCAGAATATTTATGACACCCTTAGGAAATCCAGCTCTAGCTGAGAGTTCTGCAAACTTCAGGGAAGTCAGAGGTGTGACCTAAGTAGAAACATTTAGATTAGGTCATCTATCTAAATTAAATGCATGAGGCTATCTTTTACATTCAATGGATCTCAAGTCTGATGCAATATTCATCTTCTTATAGTGCTTTTTGTGGAAAAGAATTCATTCTTGAAAATGACAGTAGTTGTTGCAGTCAGGGTCTGGCGACCGGAAGACATCGCATTGTACACAAAGACAGGGACAGGGCCCCTTCCTATTAGCCAGTAGCGCTTAGTTATGACGTAAGCAGATGGAAGTGACGTAAATTCAGGCTATAAAATACTGTGTCGCCTATCAATAAACGCCATTTGCCGTCCACCACATTGGTGTTTGCGTGCCGATGGACCGCTCGGCCAGGGGTTGGCCGACACTTCATGGACAGAATAGGTCACCACGCCTACGCGGCAGGCAACAAGTGGTGCCGAAACCCGGGAAGTCACGGGGTACACCCGGGAAGCTGCGGGAATCGCAGCGTAAACCTGGGACCCGGGAAAAGTCGGGCAAACCGGAATTCTCCTGTTACTCTGGACTGAGACTATCGCTGAGGCGGGGCGCCACTGTCTTAAGAGGGTCCCTAGGCATATTCCCAGTTTAGACTACGGAGATCTCTGAACCGGAGTACGCTAAGTAAAAAGAAGGATCCCCATAAAACTCGGGCACAAAGATCCAAGCAAAGACTCCAGTAGCCCCAAGGAGTATGTGAGTATATTGCGAACTGAAGACAATCACTACCTTGTATCATCATGGAAATTGATGTTATTATACACACACTTTAAAAGATGTAACATCAACAATTTATNCTCTGAACCGGAGTACGCTAAGTAAAAAGAAGGATCCCCATAAAACTCGGGCACAAAGATCCAAGCAAAGACTCCAGTAGCCCCAAGGAGTATGTGAGTATATTGCGAACTGAAGACAATCACTACCTTGTATCATCATGGAAATTGATGTTATTATACACACACTTTAAAAGATGTAACATCAACAATTTATCAGTGAGATCCACTAGGTTGCCTGAATTATTTCACTTGAACAAACAGTAGAGGACCTAAGTCATCTGTGCATTGCTTTTTGTTTTTACCTGAGCTGGTTTGAGCACAAGTGTGTTGCCTGCAGCCAAGCATGCTGCACTCTTCCATGCAAGCATCATCAGTGGATAATTCCAGGGGATAACAATTGCACAGACACTTAAGGTAGGGAAAAAAAAGAAAAGATTACATTTTTGATGGCAGCCTTTGAATGGCTGTTATGTATATTGAGTTTGTCACTAAAAACAAAAAAAGCAATGCTTACCCTATTGGTTCTTTCCTGGTGAATGTTAGATTATGGTTTGGCCGTGCCTGGTTAATTGGAATTGTAGAACCCTAAAAGACAGACATTGCTACTGTTTCATCATTTTAATTACAGATGTATTTGCCATATAAGTATGCCCGGGGAAGCCACAGTGTAGGCTTCAAAACCAGAAGCACTTTTCCGTTAGGAAAAAGGGATTTACCCCCATGATGACCACAACATTCTTCTCTGTGAATGACCAAGAGCTGACTAAGCACACATATTGTGACATCTTATCTGACTCTTTAGACATTTAGAGTCACATTCTAAATCCATGTACTCCAACTGGAAGGAAAGTCTCCTTTTGCATTGTCATGGAGACCCATTTTAGGTAAAATTCTAATTTTGCTCTATTTTTTGATTCCTTATTGCTTTTGCTAGCATTGGTTTTTTTTGCACTGTGTCAGCAAAACAAAAGTGCAGAGAAGACTGCCATTGATTACTGCCTTTACTTATTTACTTGCCTGAATCTTGTCACACCATCCAGCGAAATATCTGAATGTTTGCACAGACATTCCAACATGGGTCTTCAAAGCCAGAGTGTAGACAGCTCCTGAGTCAATAGACTCTATGGTTGCTAACTCTTCTTGATGCTCTTCCATCAAGTCTGCAAGTCTTGAATAAAAACATTACTAATTCACATCAAAGAGAATACATCTAATCATTGACAGCAGGAGGTGGAGCACTGCAGACACTGCTTATTAGTATCAGCAAGTACTTGGACAATTTTGTGTCAAATTTTGCAAATGTCTTCACATTGGGTGTAGTAGAAGAAGGATGAAGACAGCTGGATGAAGACATAAATAATGAAAGCTATGGTATAACAACTAGAATGGTTCAGTTATGGCATAATGATTAAAATTATTTTACTCTTTTTCTGTTGTATTACAATTATAGAAAATTGAAGCAATAAGTCAAAAGCAAATGCACAGTAACATAAGAAATCTCAAGCAAACAAAAGTACCAAGAAGTACTCAGAGTCCTAGCTTCAAATTTGAAAATCAAGTGTCATAATGTAGTTTTGCATTATCTGAACTTGGACTAAAATACTTAAGTAGATGCTTCAAATGCACCCGGATTTCCATAGACAGAGCTCCTAATCTGTAATGCAATTGAATTTTATATGCCATGGTACATCTGAAAATCTGGTGAATGGCTTCTTCAGGCCTCAGAGGTCTTCAGCCAGGTGAGAAATGTGATGGGATACAATCCTAGAAAGCCTATCATCAGTCACTGTGTATTTCAAAATTAGTGGCAATGTGGCCATACATTTACTATATGTAGTGCAGATGTAGGCAGGCTTAGCAAGATCAGAAGTCTCTGCCTACCTAACCTAGGCAGATTCTGCCTATAAAAGAGCCTTAATTATAGAGAAAGATTAGGTATTTGCAAGGGAATTTTCAATCCTTGTAACAAATAGCATATACACTAAATTGAGCTCCTAAGAAACCTGAATGTGCACAAGTCCATGGGGCCTGATGAGATCCACCCACGGGTCCTGAGGGAACTGGCAGATGAAGTTGCCAAACCACTGTGCATCATATTNGGACTAAAATACTTAAGTAGATGCTTCAAATGCACCCGGATTTCCATAGACAGAGCTCCTAATCTGTAATGCAATTGAATTTTATATGCCATGGTACATCTGAAAATCTGGTGAATGGCTTCTTCAGGCCTCAGAGGTCTTCAGCCAGGTGAGAAATGTGATGGGATACAATCCTAGAAAGCCTATCATCAGTCACCGTGTATTTCAAAATTAGTGGCAATGTGGCCATACATTTACTATATGTAGTGCAGATGTAGGCAGGCTTAGCAAGATCAGAAGTCTCTGCCTACCTAACCTAGGCAGATTCTGCCTATAAAAGAGCCTTAATTATAGAGAAAGATTAGGACTTTGCAAGGGAATTTTCAATCCTTGTAACAAATAGCATATACACTAAGTTAAGCCATCAAGTATTTAAAAGATACTTTCCTCAAATTCTTAGTTTCCATTCGCAAATAATTAAGAAGAATGGTAGCAGTGAGGGACCACAGGATTTTTCTCTGCTACATGAAAGTCTAGCCAGCTAAGACCCAAGTCTAGTAAACTGAAGTAAAGTAGGGGATGGAAAGATGGCTAGTCTGGTTCCTCTGACAGTAGCATTAGGAATATCCACCATATTCAGAGTATATATGGAACAATTCTTCAGAGGCACAAACCAATAAGATGTGAGAAAACAAAGCCAACACAAGCTGTCTTTCATTTACCTGTACATGAGTCGCCCCCTTTCCCTCGCATTCATTCTTCCCCATTCACCGTTTTCAAATGCCTCCTTTGCTGCTGCCACTGCCTTGTCAACATCAGCCAACGAAGCAGAAGATACACTGGCTATTACCTGTACAAAGGTAGTATTGTGTTAGCTCAAACTAAAATGCTAGAATGCAGTGTTACTTCTTCCTCCTAAACTTCTTGACTTAACCAAATTCTTAATATCCTCATCCCCAGCAGCTGGCATGGGTGAGTCAGGCTGTAAAACGCTCAGAAACAAATAAGGTAGCAGAATTTGGAGGACGTTGCAGGGACTCTAAAGACCTATAATCTTCTTCACGTCCAGGTGCATCATCCTACTTGATTTCATCTGCATTTCCAGACATCTATGTGATATTACAAAATATGGAAGTCTTTACATAAGGTATTGTGATCTAATATCCAAACATGCTAAAATGACTCCTGCATCTTCGATTTCCTAGGAGTGGAGCTTCTGCTACCATAAGGCACCATATACACATAGTACTTTATGATGACTGCGTTCCATAAATGTGCATTCATGGACAGAATAGTTCTGACTCGTATTGAACCCCGTAAGTTTCAGGTAAAGTACTGTAATTTGACCTGTGATAACAGTGAAATCTGTGCTAATGCTTTCAATTAAATATGTATAGTCAGAATTAAACAGCAATTACATGGACACTAGAATTACTGCTCGGTGTGTAACACATAGTTATGAGTTGATCAATCAAGATTGAATATTTTAGGACAGAAGTGCAAATGCATATATTTTCTCATTGAAAGAGACGTTTTTCTCACTGGGAATTTAAAGGAAATTTGCACATCAGACTCATAAAAAAATCAAAATAAAAACTGATGTTGATGACTGACAGGAAACACACACAATACAAATAACTAATCAAGCAACAAAACTATAGCAACTTTTGTTTGCATATATAAATGAAAATGAAATAAAGGTAAAAGACATAGCTGGGTACGGAAATTGACACAATAGTTGAAGTGAAATGCAAACCTGTAAAATATACAGACTGAGAAGAAAACTGAAATATCAAAGTATTTCTAGGTTTTATTTAATGTCTAGCACGTGGTTTTGACATTGGCAATATTCAGTTGGTGGGTTAGATTTTTAATAGGCAAAGAAATTGAAACAAACTGTTATTGATCACATTTAGAGATTACTCACTGATCCATCTGCTGGATTTACAGTGTCATATGTTTTTCCATCATCAGCATTTATAAACTGCCCATTGATGAAACACTGGTAGGGCATATTCACGGTCATGTTGTTCACATTTTTTGAAACCTAAGAGTGAAATAAAGAACAAATGAATTTAAACTTTTCATAGCTAGTATTTTAGCGTAGCTTAACAAGTTTTTGATATTTACAGCCAACATCCAGCCATATTTTACAAACTGTCTAAGGGAAGTGGACAAAGGAGTAAAATGAAATTGAAATCCTATTCTCACTGAACACCAACAACTTATACCCTGAGACAGTTCATCAGGTTTCTGTATTGTTATCATTGGAAGTCTGTGTTCAAACCAATACTAAATGCAACTTAAGGCTGGTCCCACTGGATTTGAACCAAATGTGTAATTCTCCAATTTGAGAAATCCTGACTTGCTGAATGACTTAAAACCCACTCAATCTTCCTTTCATACAAAGTTTTCAAACAGACTCATAGGAGTATTGTTTGCCTCAGGAAAGCAGCTCTAGAATTGTTTTGACTGAAGCATACTGACAAGAGAGTACAAGGGAGATAGGAATATCTGACCATGTGTGATCTACTTTGTATTCTTGCTCTCTTGGTTTCCAGTACACTTAAGTGACATTACATGTATACTTCCATTGCAAAATGCAAACATATAAAAGCTGAGAGGGAAAAAACCCATGATAAAGAGTTTGTATGATCAAATATTTGTTTGCTTTTCCTACTGCGTCAAGCAGTCTAATACAATGCATTGTCTACCCTCCCCCCGCAAAAAAACCCAGAAATAATAAGCAGTAAAAGCAAAATAAAAGGTCTTACGTAATTAACAACTAACTCTTCTTCTTTGTCTTCTCCTCTAAATTTTCTGACAGTCATTTGAATAAAGTCTGCAAACTTAGTGGCCATATACAGATCTTCATTTTGTAGTTGAAGTCCACTGTATTTCTGTTTGATCTCTTCTAGCATTCTGAAGATTTTGAAGAAGGAATAAGTTTAATTACAAATTAAATAATTATTCAGAGAATGGAATCATTAGAAGGTTGAAAGGGGTCAAAACTGGGCACCAGTTTGTATGCACGTGAGCAGGTGTGTGTGGCAACCGTGGCTCAGAAGTTGTGCATTTTACTGAAATCTGTTGATTTAATCAAAGGCATTACTGAAAACATGGCAGTTCTAGAATACTTCTAGGTAAACTTTTGGAAACAAATGACAAATAGCATATATTGACTGATTAGTAAAACAGTATATGGGACTACTCTAACCAATACAATGGAGGACAATCATAATTCTATGAGTCTGAAAAGTAATAATGACAATAATCAGTTTGTTTAAAAACAACACCTGAAATGCTGGACTTGTATTATGGCCTGGGATATCTGAGTTGTAAAAAAAACAAAAAAAACCCCAAACAACTTCCTGTCCCCCCCCCAAAAACCCAACAACAACAACAAAAAAAAACCCCACAACCCAAAAAACCCTAAAACCACCACCCCCCCAAAAAAAACCCCACAAACCAACCACCTAAGGTGACCCAACATAGCACGAACTCAGTACACTTGTAAGCACAGGCGCAATTATTTCTGTGCAAGGCAGCTCTTTCCCACTAGGTAGTTCTTCACTCAACTTCCCAACCAGCCACTTGGTCTTGAGATACCTGTCATTGCATTTGAGCATCACCATGCTCCCCAATGTGGTTGGTACTGCTGAAGCTAAGGAGAATTTTTCTTCACCAGAAAGAGCAGAATTAGGACAGTATCTCCTAATCTTGAGAGCAGAACTTGGTCACATTTTCAAAGGTAGGATGGGGAATAGTTAAAGTATTGGAAAATATAGGAGGATGTTTTTTTTAAACACTACCTAATTAACCCTGGTTTAAAAGTACTGTAATAACTTTGTTTCCACTAGTTTTAGCTTCAATTTTTGTTGTTCTCAGTATTTCTTTACCTGACAACATGCATAGAGGATGCTCCAGATTTGAAGAAGTCTGTGGAATCCTCAATTGCAGCAACATTGCTCAAAATTCCTTTCCAAATAGCCTAATAATACATAAAAATAATGGAGGCAATCATGAATAAAGATCTAACTGCAAGCGGCGTTTATCAAACCATATTTTTTATGGTATCTGTATTCTAAACCATACAATTATTTTAAGAGGCTTTTGAACTGTCCAGAGACCTGATGTTAGCCAATAAATTCTTCATCAAAATTAGCTTATATGATTTTGCCCATGATAATTTCACCTAATCAGGTAAGAAACCTGAAGAGTACAATGCGGATAATTTTCAGGTTCATTTTTTAAAGTTCTTCATCCTTCAAACAACCTTTCATTGCCTTGTGAAATACACTGTCAGCAGAGGCAAAGACAGCCTGGAGCCCTTTGTGACTGGATTGATGGAATTTCTAGATAAAGCTAAGAAGCAGTTTAAGCTGCATGCATAAGATAGAGATTTCTGCTAACATGACCAGTGAATTAAGTGGTTTCAGAGTTTAGCAGGTAGTGTCATGAACTGAGGAGTTACAGCTCTTTTTGATACTGTCTCAGTCAATAGCTCCAGGCAGCTTTTAGGTTGCTGGCAAGCAGATTGAAGGTAATCTTGTAGTTTAAAATACTAGTACATCAAGCTGCCTGAGTTGTGCCAAAAGTTATTGCCCTGTAGCAGAGTTAGCAGAAGGTAAGACATCTGTGATTCACTTGTTCTCAGAAAAAACTATACCAACAAATGTGGCTTTCAGATAAGCCATACTACAGAGAGCGAGACTATGTGAAAGGGTAGCAAAGTGCCTCTCTGACTATAGAGCTGTCAGCTCCAGCTGCCCCACTGCATGCCTCTGCTACTTGTGTGTGTGAGAACACTGATGCTTTTCTCTTTCGAATTGCTGTTTAAGACTCCCTAGAGCCTAACAAGAACATGCTGAGCACGTGCTACTGAGTAATACCACAGTGAAGAAAGAATTTCAGAACTGTCCAAATCTGTCAGTGTTGAAAACCTTGCGATTGGGAGGCAAAGATCCATTCGTTTTCACTTGTTTCCACCACAATTCATAAATATTTACCATAGCTGACTCTGCAATCCCTTTCTTTGTATCACTTGTACCTGAAAGAAAACTTTCTAAAGTGATGTGTAAATACGCTATAGTCATTTCCCAATTTCACCTGAACATCAATAACTAAAGATTCAGTGCCACACTCTTTGAGCACATTTTATCAAAAACCGATTAGCATGACTAAATAAAACATATACCTTGCCTATAATAACTATGTAATGCTTTTGCCTAAAGTAATACCCTACTAAAGCAGTTTATTGAATTACCCTAATATCTTCTGCCATCTTTTTCTCCTCTTCTGTAAGTTCCAAGGTAGTTTTTTCATCAAAAGAGAAGTATTTAGATGCAGGGATCATTTTTCCATCCTCAAACTGCAGATTCCTCACTAGTACCTGAAAAATGAGAGGGTATTATTTTTCATTCCTTGTGTGAGAAGTTTTGAGGCATTAATATGGTTACTGAAACAGCAAAATAAATAGCTTGCAGGAAAGTTGCCACGGTGCAGGAAATTTAACACAGGCCACTCTTATCCATCTTTCAGACTATCTCCTACTATCTGTCAATAAATTTTAATCGCTACTGGAAATTAGTATGGATTAAGTGAGAAGCGAAACATGAAGGTCTCTTCCAAAGGACAGTAGAGGATTGACAAACTTCAAACTAGTTAGCTATCTGTCATTACAATCTGGGTTTGTATAGCCTCACAAGTCCACACTACCTGCCCTTCTTGCTAAACTTAGTCCAGCCATGCTTACGTATGCCAGAGTGACCACTTACCATCTTCCCATCATTACCAAAAATTACTAGACCATTCCTGGTTACAAGTCCAGGTCTTGAAGCACCTTTAATTGACAGCTCTTGTCCAGCAGGCACTGAAGCATCAAGTAATGATGACCCATAAAACGTAACCATCTAAAAATGAACAGAATTAAAAGTGCACAGATTCTAAACACACCTGAAAATTCTAATAATGAAATTACACTGTTCTGAAGATTTAATATAATATAAAGAAAAGTATCTACACATTGCAAATGTCCTACATTATTTCCATATCTTTACAGCCCAGGACAAGTAAAATTTTGCAAGCTGCCTAAAGCTGCAAAGCTGCTTAGCTCTAACAGTGTGCATGATGGAACCAGTGCAGAAAGGGGAGCAGGTTTTGTCAGCGTATGCCCAGAGGGAGAGATCAGCAGAAGCGTAACAGTGACTGATGGGAGTCCTGCCCTGCTCCCAGGCTGGCAATGCTAAAAGCTGCCTCTCTTGAGCTCTTCTTTCTAGGCTCTCCTGGACATTAGGGTAGAACGAGGCTTTATGGAGCAGCCCACCAGCAGATGTCTAGTATTTAAGTAACAAAATCCGGACACCGCAGCCAGGAGAGATAACGTAATTTTAAGATATTTTATACAAGTACAATGTGGATCAAAGGTATAATACTTTTAATACAGTGAAAGGAAATTGTTTGGTTTGGATAAAATGAGAAGTATTCATTTCTGCAAATGAATTGAGGCACAAATATCTTTAAAATAAAACCTCTTTTGTCTTTTCAGTAGCTCAGGGTGGTTTATATTTCTGTTAATACTGTGACGTACAGCACAAATTGCATGACAGTACATAACTGCTTCTCAAAATAATTGTCACAGTCTGATTCTCCCCTTATTGCTTTGTACCATGCCCCATTATTATTTTTTGCATATTTATCTCATTAAAGAAAAGTCTTAACTAAATTTGTTTAGGTGCCTGTTCTAGATATATACAAAATACATAATCACCAAAGGACAGTCACTTCAATGTAAGTCACACTCATGTTCACCTGTGGAGACACCTTTAGTTTTATAGTAAAAACAAAGTCAAGAAGAAAGTATAACAAAGAAAACTACTCCTCTAGTTTTCAGAGCTTACCTGGTCATCTATTGTTGCCCATGCTCCAGGGACCTTATCGTGCCCTCGAATCCAGTTGTGCAAAGCTTCTGCAGATTGGTTCCAGGAGATCTAGGAAATCACAACACTCCAGTTAAATCTTCCGTGTTTAAGTATAAATCCAATTAGCTACATTGTCCTCCTATATAAGAATTACAGATCCTCCCTCCTTCTCTTTCAGTTTTCATTTATTTAACAACACAAAAGGGGTCTGGTCTAAAAAACCGAAGATCTGTGATCGCCAGATGGATAATCATAAAAGACCTATCAAATGTGATTCTCTTAGCACTTCTGAGTTCTGTACAGTTTGTATTTTTTCATAGATTCCCCTCACACTAAAATGGAAACAGAACTCTACTAGGTATTCATTTACAAATAATTAATATTATGATCAACAAATCTAATAAGTATAGTATAATATATATAACAAAGTGTATGGCTGGGGTGTCACCTTCTGCTGAAAATGATCTATTAATTGCTTGGATCCTAAGATTAAAAATAAATATGCAAATTTCTATTAAAATATTTTCTAACCATTTATCAACCCTTTGTAAATTGTTTCATAAATGGAATCCCTACTACAACGTGCAGTTCCTGCAAGACTTTGAGGAAAAAGGAAATAATGTTTTAAGAATGTCGTGCATATTTAACACCAGTGAAAATGTATTAATTTATCTTTGCAGTATACATACATAATTAAAGTATCAGAATAACAAATAACAAAACTCAGCTACCCAGTATCCTTCTTAGTTTAAGCACAAAGAATATGTAGAAGCGAGTTAGAAGACAAAAAGATTTTTACAGCGGGAAGATTAAGTTAGTTCACTCCAAGGAGGCTCCTTGTTTCTAAGGTAAGCCACCTTCAATATATCTCAGGTGGAAACAATTACATTCACCATGGAGAAGATGCTGAAACTGTTGGTCTAGCAAAGGAAAAGAAAGTGTTACAGGCAACATCCACTACTATTTTATGGTAGCCTTCACAGATACAAAGAAGATCCAGCTAATACAGTGAGGGTGCTTACATAATGTAATTCTTACATAGGGGGGTTAAGTTTTTTTTTTTTTTTTCTCCATTATTTGCCTATGTGAATTTTTTATTTATTTATTTATTGTGTTGACAGCAGGAAAGGTGCCAACACTTGCTTTTCCTAACAGTGAATCTATTGCTGTAGAGAATTTAGTATGGACTTTGTTAAACAAAGAGGACTATCCTCATTCAATGATTTATCTCAAAGTATGGTAACATAGTAAGAATTCACTGTGTGTAAACAATCCCAAAGAGGACTCTAAGTTTCTAAATATAAGTAACTGCTGAAAGGGAACAGGAACTTAACCTGGGGCTCCATTAAATGAATCCTTGGAGTTATCCCAGGATTAAGGGGTGAGGAAGCAACTGAGATAAAATTCTTGCTAACTTCATATCACTCCTGATATCACACAAAATACAATGTTATTTAAAACTACCTCTGCATTTTCCTTTTTCTGGATCCCTTCATAGGTTGCCCCTTCTTTCGGCTGAGGTATACGAGGGGCTTTACCATCAGCGATTAGATGCACAGCTTCCACCTAAGTGACAAAGTAACAGATTTCATGTTAGCTTGGTTCACCTTTTTTCCTCAGTTATACTTGTGAATGACAGCAAAAGACTTTCTGCACAAGTGAAATGAGTTTATTTTTAAAACCTAGTATTTCCAAAATGTAGAGGACCAGTGCTGCCCTGATTAACATGCATACATACTTCAACTTATTTGGGAAAAGAAATAGCCTCAGAAATGTGGTGGGACTACCTAGACACCAAATATATATATAGCATGTGCCTAAATTCTGCAGGACCAGGATGTGGCTCTGTATGACTGTATTTAACTTTTTTTCTTTTTCCTTTCATCAAAAGGTTATTTCTCCACATTTAAATAGAGGGAAAAAAAAAAAAAACCAAAACAACTAATGACCCATACTGAGTATTTTTATACATTTTCTTTTCATTTAAAAATGATAAAAAGAATGACAAACATACAAACTCCAAGGCAAATCCACTAGGACTCTGAACTTGAATTACCATCCCTCTCTATTTTTTTTTTAAATTCAATCTCACCCCTAATTTCCTGTTCTCTATAAGCCTTAAATTTCACCTTGTAAAAACATTCAAGAAATCTTTGCAAAGAACCACATTCCAAACAAATTCAACTTTTTTTCCTTCTGTAGAAATAGGATATTCTCTGCCTGCTTCCAGCAATACTCAGTGGTTGTGAAGCAGTGAAGCTTCGCTGAAGTCTAGGATTTGGCTGAGTGCCACAACCTCTGTCTTTTGAAATGCATGCATCTTGTCTGCATTTTCTTCACTTTCAAACTCTGGTGGACGCTTTTCTTCTAAAATGTTGATATTAGTACAGTTACACATACCATAGCCTTTACTCCTTCTGGGAAGAGAAACCGGTTATACAGGTCATCCACAGTATCATTTTGGCCAACATCACATTCTCGCTGCAGAAGTATTGGTCCAGTGTCCAAACCATCATCAGCCCAAAAAATAGTAAATCCTGCTTTCTTATCTCCTTGAATTAAAGTCCTGAACATAACAAACAAACAAACAAAACAAAAGCCCTACAGTAAATGCAGACAATATGAATGTAGTCTTGGATATCAACTGATCTGTTACACGTTCACTTAATTTAGGTAGACAGAAGAGAAACTCCTAACCATCCTTAGCACTAGTTTTATTGTTCATTTGATAGTCAGGAACCCATAGTTTTGATACTATTCATGTCTGGTTTCCACAAAGTGACATAAGAAATGGTGAAACTGAATCAAGGGTGTCTATCACACAGTTCATTGTGATGATTAATTTTAATATATTATTAGTGATAAGAGACACAGAGCAAAACGTGTGCAAAAGTTGTGACAGTTTTAAAGATGGAAGCTTGTTGCATGTTATCTTAATTTATGGTTGTTTACTGTAATTGGCTAAGCCTTGTGACTTATCTGTAGGTCAGTGAGGGAAGTGCAGTTGTTGAACAGCTGAAAAAGCACTAAACTCAGAGTGAAAAACGATGGATATGCAACTGTGAGAGGAAATGTTATTAAGGAACTTTGTATCCAGATTCTCAGCTGCTGTGCACAAACATAGCACTGCTTACAATAGACCTATGCTGATTTCCATCAGCTCAGGATCTGCCTTTGGATCTGCTGAGAACTTCAACCCCTTAGATTTTCCATTTCTCCTTTGGAGCTGCATGTGCTTCAGAAAGATGGAAATGTGTTTAAGGGAGCCACTAGAAACTGAGAGATATATATTTCCTACATGCTTTCAATTATTTGTCTGCATGCAGACACCAAGATAATTTTCAGTAAGATATATCTCATCTAAGTATTCCATTGGCAGTTCATGTTTGAACACAATTATCTGAGATGTGGCTTATACATGTGAAAATTCATTATTAATTGTAAATGCTGAAAATGGCACTTTTAAAAGGAGTACAGCACACATTTGTGGAGAACAAGGGCAAAGGTCCAAAGACAGCTGGAGAAGTTGGCAGGTAAAACAAAACTGAAAGCTTACAAAAGTTTTGTCTATCCCATAGCAGATGTTTGACACATTTAAGCAGCATTTCTTCTGTTTCATAATACCCAAAAAGTTTTTAGAAAGCACTCTAGTGAGAAGTGGATGTCCTTGGCATGGCAATGGAGAAGGTATCATGGGCAAATGCCCCTGTTGCTGAAGTGGTGACAGGACGAGAACTATTGTGTGCCACCTCCTCTGTCCACCAGTTTCCCCTGCAAAAGGCTGATGATAACAAAGTGGCAGCAGCTGGAAAAGACTGTGAAGGATGGAGTAGGGAACCCTAGAGGCCCAGGGCCCTTGCTTGTGCCTGATTGCCCTTCAACCATTTCTTGGTCACACTGTAGGGAGAAAAGGTCTGATCAGCATCATGGCTGAATCCAAAGCACATGGAAGAAGTTGTGATGAAAGGAAGGCTTAGGCTTGTGAGGGTCAAACAAGAATGGTCAGTCAAGGCCAAAGTCTAGCTTAGTTTAAAGGGTTTTAGGACAATGGCCTTTACCTGAGAACAGCGGGAGCAGATGCTTACAGAAGGAAGACGCAAAACAGACCAAGACTCAGGGATACATCATTGGGACACATTCCTATTTTGGGAAACATTCATGTCAGGAAGTATATGAAAGAAAATTTGTATCTACATCATCCTGTGGAATGGATCTTGACGAACTTTTCCTTCACAGAAGCATATTTCTAGAGCTCTCTAGATGTGCAGTTCCACATTTTAATAATAGACTGCATGGAGTAAAAGGACTGACTTTATTTAGTCAGTCCTCCTACTTCATTTTTTTGCTGGCTGCCCTTTAACTTTTGATAAAGAACAAGCAACCATTGCTTATTCTCCTTCCTGTGCCTTTCATGCCTTAATATAGTGCTAGCATATTTCCTTCCCAATAAACATGTGCCTAGTCTGAAGACTCCTAGACTTGCCTCCCATCATATGGAAGCTTTATATACCTTTGGCCATCCTACTTAGCCTTTTCTGATGTATTTCTAGTTCCTTCATGTTCTAATAGATGCAGAGAGTATTTAAGTTAATTTCGTTGTCTCCTGAATAAAAAGTTGAATTTTATTACTGCTTACAAATACTCAGTGGGTTTTTTTACCATTATGAGCATTACTTTATGTTCTTTAAATCTGACCTATCGTCTTCCTAATCTTACTTTTTACATTATCAGATTCACTCATTTGTGTACAATGTGTATTCTTTATTACAGACTAAAATCAGAGTGACTGGTCTGGAGCTTCCTGGCTTTTCCTTTTAGCTCTTTGCACAGTATCACAGTCTCACAGTACCACCAGGGTTGGAAGAGATCTCAAAGCTCATCAAGTCCAACCTGTTACCACAGACCTCAAGACTAGACCATGGCACCAAGTGCCACGTCCAAGCCCGCCTTGAACACCTCCAGGGACAGTGACTCCACCACCTCACTGGGCAGCCCATTCCAGCAGTCAATGACTCTCTCAGTGAAGAACTTTCTCCTCACCTTGAGCCTAAACTTCCCCTGGCAAAAACTGATATTCCTCTTGTTGCTTTCCAGTCTCCTGGACCAACACAATCTGAAGGCTGTCCCAGACCTGCAGAACATTTGCTTGAAACTCCCTTGGTCCTGACAAAAGATTCTTACTCATTCATCAGTTTATCTAAAACACCTTAGAGTTCAGCTCAAGAGAATTGTTCTGATTTATTCTACACACATAATGAAACAAATGAGAGCAAAATACACTTTTGCTTTGAATCAATGTCTTTAGATAATCACCATGCTGCCTGTAAGATTCTTTTTAAATGGTTTCTTCATATTCAGGCAATTTCATATTGAATTTAAACACCACAATAACAGCATTTCTATTGTCACAAAAATGCCAGATCTGAGTCTGCTGTGGTCATTATAGCAGTGTAGTTCTTTCCAAGTAACACTGTGAATCCAGCCTTGTGCATTGCTCAGGAGGACAAGAGAGTAAGGTTCTATTCTTGTGGATTCTCTTTATCCCTCTCCCCTTCTCTTCTGTGGAATCTTAAGCTCTGCATCAAGTCTTGTTGTGACAGATACCTGGTTTTTGTGGGGGATGAGCTACGAGGGCAGTGTCCTGCCTATGAAAACTCCAGACTGTCAATTTGTTTCTGTAAGTAAAAGATGTGAATGTACAGATCACATCACTGATCTTCTCAGAGAGACAGCTGCACTTGCACTGGAAATCATAATAAATCTTAGGTATGAAGTGCAGTTCATGAACTAAATACTCAGCTGCTGAAGTTCCTTCAGAGCAGATTCAAGTCCACAGAACTGTGCCAACATTTACATGACTGATGGGCATAGACCAACAT
Organism: Eubucco bourcierii; assembly: GCA_013396675.1. Classification (NCBI taxonomy): domain Eukaryota; kingdom Metazoa; phylum Chordata; class Aves; order Piciformes; family Ramphastidae; genus Eubucco; species Eubucco bourcierii. The sequence continues at coordinate 149,958 of VWZE01017040.1, forward strand.
CCTAACGTGATTGAACATAGTTTTGGTGCAGAGAACTCACCAGTTGATTGCAGAAGCTCCTCGATGGCGTGGTAGGATGGATGGATGGTAAATAATTGAGCCATGTTTTGGGCAGTCAATAACATCCATGGGGATGAACTGTGTACAGAATGGAAGGACATTCAGCTCTGCTCCAACTGATTTGTAGGCTGCAACTACTTCCTGGATAGGTTTGCCTTTAGCTCTCCACCTGGGGAACTTAAAAACAGGAGTACCATCCTTCTCCGCTGCCAGTGCTGAGGGGCAAGAACAATATTTTTATTTTTTTCAATCCACATTTTGTGTTAAAAACTCAATCTGAAATCAGACAGATATTGAATAACAGCCGGAGGAGATCACCAAGGGAATGATTACAGCCTCGCCTTTGTACTGTTCAAAATCCCTTGCACTTTTCCTTAGTTCTGTCTTTGATTCTCATTCCTAACAACTTACATAATTTTCAACTTCAAGTTCACTCTTATGAATTGGCTAATAAGTACTGATGAAAGCAGAAAAGAACAAAGAATGTTATTGAGTACTTAACAGTGATATTTCATTTCTTGTCTGATCATTGTATCTGCCTACAAATGGTTTGGTTTAGCAGAACTTAATTTTCTACTTCAGTAATTTTTATGTGAACATGACTACATGTAACTAAGATTCACTAACATCTGCAGCATCATGTCATGTGGTGCAAGCAATTACAGATGCTAGTGGCTTTCAGTATGTGATAGTTTGGGAGTTCCCTGCCCCTACATCCAATGAAAACACCCAGACTAGACTCAGCCAGCTGGAAGTTAAGGAATGAAGCTTTATATTCACAGCTTAGCACGATATACAAACAGATATTTACAATATATTACAAAATATACACAGCTATATACAGAAATATACAGAAATACAGAAACAGAATACCCCTCCCAGAAATCAGTCCCCAGGAGGGGCTCCCAACCACCCTTCCGCCTTCTTCCCACCCCTCTACCTTATCCCAGGCTCTACCTTATGTGCAAGGTGAGTTTGGAGGATCAGCAAGGGGGGTTAGAAGCAGAGTGATTAGTTGGGTTACACAGATCCAAGCAGAGCACCAGAAGCCCAGGGAGAAAACACAGACACCGAACTCCATCAGATAGAGACTCTATCTTATCTATGTTTGTGTCCTTGTTTTTATACATCTCAGCAAGCCTATGAGTGAAGTAGACATCACCACTGTTTGCTTTTCACAGCCTACAATCTTGTTCTTCTCATTAAATTATTCCACTTTGCCTCAAAGTAATTTCTTCAAAATTCTGTTTATTGATGCCTTCTGGATGTGCTTTCATTTATTGGTGAGACACACAGCTACACCCAGAACTAGGTTCAAAGATGAGGAAAAAAGTCTTGCACCAACTGCAAAGAAAATTTTTAGGTCTGAATTTTTCAGACTGATAAATTCCACTGCACAGCCACTTAACTCATTACAGAGAGTTGGATAGTAGAGTCCCATTACGGATTTGTTGAATTGTGCGTGTAATAGGAAGGGAAAATAAGAAGCACAGAATATTCACCCAATTTATATTTCTAAACACATTTTGGATTTTTCTTTCTCTTTTTCACTTCAGAAATTGGATCTTCAGTTTGACCTAAAGCACATTTTGCCTATTATCTGAAGTTTTAAGAAAATGCTTCCTTAAATATAATTCCATGAAAGTTAGCGTATATTGCAATTGCTTTTAGAAACAAAAATTGTAGCTGTCTGAGGATACAGAAAGAATAGCAAATTTCACATGAGACTTAAGCAGTATGAGTCATCTGGAAGTAAAAAAGCAATGAAGCATCTAGTTATTTCTCCTATTTTTTTCATCAGGAGACTAATAAACTAAATCTGTTGTTTAGTTAAAATTGATACATTATTTAAATCAGAAGAAGTTTTACTTCGCTACATATCTTACTGTTCAATAACAGTTTATATAATGTAAGAGAGTGCTACAGTATGCTTCCAGAGCTGGAAGGTTGAATTGTCTTCTTCTAAACTAATAGTTGCCTTCTCTAATTCTTATGTTTGATTCTTCCCTCATAAGAGTTCTGTAAAAACATGTCAGGACTCAACAAAAAAAGTTGAGACAGCTCATGGAATGTATTTTTTAATTTCAGGTTATCCATTAAGCCACATTCCATTCTGGCACTTCTATTTGCTAATCACAGATATATTTGTCACTGGAAAAAAAAATACATAGTTACAGGTCAGATGATTCCAAAGTAGCTTTTTGTCACTGTGCTTTCTGTTCCATCAGTACAAGTCTGAATGCTATTCAGACAACAATTCTTCCTTTAGGAACTCCAGAAAATCCTTATGCATATTGACAATAGAAAAAAAAAAAAGCAAAGCCTCCTCTAATCTTTTCAACGTGTTTTCCTCTTTTCAATGTGTTTTCCATAGTCCAGGTGGAGAATAAATAGGCTCTGAAGGACCACTGCTACATCCAATCTTGTAAGAAAAAGGCAGGAAACCAGAGATAAACAGTCTTGGCTCCATGCCTTGAGTGTTCCAGACAGCACAGAGAAACGGGTGACAGGCATTTGTGCTTCAGTACAGGCTCAGCAGCTATGTGCTTCAAGATACAGATCTAGTTCAGGATAATGTACATTCAAACAAGGCACCCAGGTTCGTTTATTTTCCAAGTATCTTAATGCCTGTCACTGTATGGTTAGGAAAAAAAAAATTAAAGATTGACAAGGTTAAACCAGTTCTGGAACTTGTGTATGTTGAAGCATAATTTTTGTGCTGAATCTAGTGCAATAAAGCAACACATGCAAGTCATTCCCATATGGATATCAGCTTCTCACAAAAAGGCAAGTTTGTTAAGTATGCCTGTAATTTTAACATTTGGGTTATGGTTACACTTACCCAAAGGATCAGCTTGTCCATTCTTGTCAGGCACTGTGAATACTCCCACAACTTTATGTCCCTCTTTTCTCAGCTTGTTATAAACTTCTTGTCCAAAAACACTTTGACCTATAAGGGCTAGTTTTAGCTTATGTTGATAAACCTGGCAAAAAGAATTAAAACAAACCATGTTCTAGGATGCAAAGAAAATTCATTGTTGCTTACAATTTTTTCTTGCTTTCTTTTGATCCGTGTTCATTTCCTTTTAAAACGGAATAGTCTTTCTATCCTTTCTACCCAATCACACCTGAACAAATGTTTTTTATATTAATGACCAGTGATGTAAAATTCAGAGAGACCAGACTTGACATCTGATACTGCCACTAGTGTTTATATGGCTTTCTCAGCATTTTCATCAGACAGACTAATTACAAGAGGCATAACAAGCTCCATGATTTTATTCATAGTCAGAACTACGGTCTTAAGAAATCAAAATACATTTTTTGAAACAGGCACATAAACACTTAAATCCCTGTCACTGAACGGTAGCATAACATTGGTAGTTAACATGTATAGACTAAAGAACACAAGTTTGCATTGTTCCTGGCAAGTTAGGGGTAGTGACGATCCACACTACAAGGAAATTATGATCCTTTTACAAGGAAATACTGCTAAGTGTGAGGTTCCCTTGCTGGACTTTGCTTCCTGCATTTGCATCCAAGTACAATGGACATATGCTTTTAAGCTTCTTCAGACTGAGCAGATGCAAATAACTGTCTCCATTTCTTATTTCTGAGATACTTAGAATCACTACTATGATACCAGGATATCATGTACTGTTACGTTACTCAAGTGATTGCACCCGGAGAAAACTACTGATTCCTTAAGAGTCCCTTTAGATATAGGGGACAGTTGTGCTTCTCTGCCACCTGATCTCCAGTCCATCACCTCTAACATCTCTTTTACCCCAGAACTGGTTGTTCTTGTATCTACATGAACTTCATTAAAGTACTGAGGTAGAGAGGCACTGACCTGACAAAATGTGTCTTATATGGATCTAGTCACTAATCTACTGCACTGCTCTGCCTTGAGTGCTAACACAGGTCCAGTAGGATAGCAGGAATAAGTATGCAAGCACTGGCAGGAGGCTGGAACTGTCTCTGTAAGAGACAGGTTTTGCACTGGTTTTGCACTGGTTTTGCATTTTCATCAGCTTCTGGAAACTGAAAAACTGGAAACCTTTGAAAAACAAATGGACTAGCAAATCTGCTTATGAAGGAAAGTTCCACACAGAATGAACAGAATTACCTTCCTCAAAACTGAATCTGGTAGAAACTATTCCTATACTCAACCTATAAAGATCTCTTCTCTTAGCAGGCCTGAATGTAAGGTAGTACATACACTCCATCTTTATTCTTAACTGAACCAGACTGACTTGTTTTTTTTACTGAATGACCCATTAGGTGCCCTGAGCTTAGAAAGATAAAGAGGAATCAAAACACCATCCCAATAGCTTAATCGCTGGCATTTGTTCTGTATGCTGGCACTTGTATGTTTTTCTTATTTTCTCTCCTCTTTTCCCAGGTGCCAGGACATGAGGAGTATTGATTGGGTATCAAATGGTATCAAATGGTCTGGACTGCCCATCAGATCATATGGCAGACTTTATGACAAAGAGGAATGACCTGAGTAACAGGTTACTCAAAAACACAGTCCATTTCATTTGCAATTGATCTCACAGTTGGAATATTATGGATGTAGTTTGCTACATTTTAGTTGTGCAGCTGGCCTTAGAATTGATCGTTTCTACTAAAGGAATATTGAAAGAGTGCTTTTTTAATTTTTAAACAAAACAATAGGAAATAACTCCAAAGACAGTATTTTCCCTCAGAATAAAACTTCAATGTAAAACTCTCCTCGTATTACAGCATTAGTCAGCACTAGAGCAACTGGCAGTGAATAAGATGTAAAGGTGGACATAACGCAAGCTCCTGCAAAATCAATTTGTTACAGTTAACTGGTAAAAAACAACTGTGAGACCAGTGATGATAATATTACAAACCAATGCTGCAGTAATGTTTAAAATACATCTACTATTTTGTTTTTAATAAAGACAAGACCTTATTCTAAATTACAATTAGCACAACTTTTTGTTTCAGTTGTTATCTAGTGAGGCCCCATGGATACAGGTAGATCTCATTACCAATGTCTCATGACTGATACATTCGCTTTTATATCAGAAATGTTGTTGTATTAAAAGAAAAAAAAAAGTCATATTTTCACAATAATGAGATTTGCATTATTAACTATAGTGGGTAAGCTGGAGAAATATTAACTTTCTGGATCACTGAGCATTTTTGGCACGGTATGAAATCCTCTGATTTCTGCACTATGCTAATTTACAGTGCTAATACATTGAAGGAACATTAACGACTCAGCATTTCTCAGTAAGAAGACAAGACTGGCAGAGATCTTCTTAGCTAACAAACATAGTTCTCTGCATCATATGCAATCATCTCATATCATTGCTCTGATAAATTCACTTGACCTCTTTTCCAAAGTAGTTTTAAACTACTCACTGCTGTACTCTGTCACCTTTCTGATACTTGGATCATTTTTTTGTAATTTTAAGTCCAGATTGGTCACTACTTTAAGAGATAATTTTCTCCACTTTTTGACAAAGCGTTCATAACATATGCATTCTCCATATCTAAGCTTCATTTTTAGATCGTGTTTCCCTATGATTAAATCTGATTCTCACATTATATGGAACTGCAGAGCAGTTCAAGTTCCAAATCATCAGTTGCTGTAAATCAATGTACTTTCAGTAAAGCTATACATTATTATTTTATGCTATCTGGTGAACTGATTCAACGTATGATGAGAAGCAAACAAAGAACAGTCTCCAAGCAAACAGAAACATAAATGGCAAAACCGAGAAGTCTGCAACTGGATAAGTCCCATTTCTGCATTGAAGGGAACAAAAAGATTCATTTGTCAGCAAATCAGCTCACACTTCCAGAGAGTTACTCAAAGGGACAGTGGTTTCAATTGCAGGGTGGATCTTGTAAATATACTATGACTACTCGTTCTTGAGTTACTTCTCCAATGAATGGTATATGTGTATTGTATGATTTCTTTTAACATCTGGTTTAGACACGGCAATTTGCCTGTAGCACATTAATACATACACTACTATCAGCAGAAAGCAGAAGGCAAGCCCACAAGTCAGTCAAGCACAGGAATCCTACTGTGCTTTAAAAAAAAGAAAAAAAAATTCCATATGTGGAAGGGCTTGGATGATCAGATCACAAATTCCACTCTTCATTTTCTGATTTATTTTAAAAACTACAGTTGGGAAACTGAGGCAGATCTTATAGCCACCTTCTATATTCTTTTGGAAATTTTCCTCAAGCATTTTCACCTAAGATTAGTTAGCTCTATAAAAGTGGGAATTGTTTTGTAAAACCATTAGTGTGGATGTAGGACCCAATTAAAATGGAAAGTTCTATAAGGTTAGACAGAAATGAAAAATAGTTTGGTGTTCTCTTTCTGACAGAAATGGCATGTTTTGATCAGTATGTCATCACTAGCATTCATCAAGAAGCTGTAGAAAGGAAGCTCGTTAAAGAACACCAAAACAGTCCTGTTGTTGAATAATATGTTGGATGGATACTGGATCATTACCACTAACATACACAAAGATTAAACATTTTATTATTTCTGTCCGTGATGTTGAGAAGTTCTAACAGAACTGCATAGAGAAGAAGCCTGACAAATGCTAGTGATTGTCAAGTTCTAGTTTCTTGTCTAAGAGTCTAATGTTACAAAACCTTTCCATAGGGGAGTATTTCTTTCACAGATAAAAATAATTTTCTGTTACTGCCTCTTTTGTATGTGTGTCTAACATTTAATTGGTTGTCAGTTTCCAGTCAATTTTCTTCAAGTCTAACATTTGGTAATTTCCACTGTGGTTATGAAGCTTACTATTAAAAAGACAGTGATATTTTATTCTGTGCAAGAATTTAGTGAAGTATTTTAATATGTTTCATCATTTTTAACATTAAGTACAATTACGCTTCCTTTGAAAAGCAACTTTATTTCAGCTGAAGATGTCCTTATGTGTGCTAAATTCCAGAGCCTTCAAACAGAAACCTATTGCAGAGCCTCTCCTCCCATCTACACATCTACAGGCAATGCATTCTCACTAGTCATTCATTCTCGGGTTTTGACTGCTGATAGCACTTCCAAAAAGCTTGTACTGAATCTCTTTTATTCTAATGCCCTCTGTGTAGATACCTTTGGAGGAATGCTGTCCTCACGCTAAAGTGGGCAGCCAAACATGAAACAAAGAACAGTCTTTAGAAAAGAAAAAAATTCTCTCCCAGTTTTATTCAGTGTGCCAGACCTACACATCTGGACAATTTGGACTGGGTAAAGGTTTCAGGGAGCAGTTAGTTGCAGGAGTTCTGCAGCCTACATATTTAACAGGATATAAAGAACGGCTTGGAACGAATCCACACAGCAGTAAAAAACTAAACTATGGAATTCAGGCCATAAACTTCAACCCAAAACAACCCACCATCCCAGAGCTAGGAACTGAGGAGGAGATCACTAACTAAACACTCTTCCTAGGCCAAAGTGCCGGGGTTTCACTTTAGCATCGGGAATGGGCATGGTCCTTCCTAACTGAGAAGGCAACCTTCAGCTACTCGGAAGGCAAATTCGGCGTGAGCGAGGCGGCAAACGGCCACATTCACATTGTTCTCCACACGGTAACCGGTGATTATCATAGCATCGCTAGTGCCTGTTCCCTGCAGCTTCCAGGCACGTCTCTGCAAAATGCAGCGCCCAGATGATGGCTGCGATCCCGCCCGCAAACCAGCCGGGCAAGATGCTGCTTCCGCAGCCAAACCAAGCTCTCTCCTGAGTCCTCCTGACCTTCCCGTGCCTGTGCGCGCTTCGCTAACACCCCCACCCCGGCAGAGACAATACGCATCACATCCTGAAAAATACGCCGCTTGCCCCATCCCCACTCCTTGCTCGGCCCCTTGCTGCTCTCCGACCAGGGCGGCACGCAGAGGAGCAGCCCCTGCCGTTCGCTCCTGGGCACGGACGGGGGGAAATCACATCCTCCTCTGCTCGCCCTCCGCTACTCACGGCGGCCGACGTGCAGATGGTCCTCAGCAGCCGAGGGGCTGTCCGCAGCATCTTGCGGCGCGCCGCCGAGCCCCCGGCTCTCTCGGCCGTCCGCTAAAGACTGAGCTGGCACGGCGGCCACGGCGGACCGCCTCGTCTGATGCAACGCGCGCCGATGCCTCTGGCGCCCCGCCAGCTTCGGCACCCGCGATCGCGGCAGCGCGCCCCCACCCGGGCCCGCGGGGACAGGCGCGGCGAGCGGAGGGGAAAAGCCCCGCACCTGCCGCTTTCTGCCGCCGCGCCTACCGCTCCCCTGGCGGGATCAGAATGGCCCCGGCGCCGAAGGAATGGTGGGGGTAGCTGCGGCCGCGCAGTCCAGGTGAGGAGGCAGGGAGTGAGGCAGAAGCCTCAGCCTCTGGCTTTCCCCGGACCCGGACGCCAGCAGTGTCCTCCCCACTGCTGCCCACAGGGTCCGAGGGCAGCGACAAACGGGGCGATGAGGCGCTACCGGCACTCTAGACACGAGTCACGGCAACCAATGCAGCATTTTGTGCTCCGAAGGCCGTGCACTGCCCCCAGCATCGGGGCCACCACAGTCCCCGTCTGTTCCGTCACAAGCTGAATGACGGTTGAGCGGTCATCTACAGCTCTGTCCCTTCAATTGAGGCTGTCGGCGAGACGTTCACGTGACAGTCAAAAGATGACTAGATGATCGACACTAACTTTTAGTTTATTGCCAAAAAGTCAGTAATGAGGTTAAAAAACCATTAATGACTTTATGGAAATCTGTATCACTAACATCACAAAGTATTTTTAAAGCGGCCCATTTTACTTCCTAATTAAATAAAAATCTTATAGCACTTGAGGTCAAGTATTAAATGTTTCGACTTCAATTATTTTTCTAAAGTCACAACAAAATATTCTCTGATATTCTCAAAATATTTTGTCAGAGGTACAGAAAACGTCTCGAAAATATAAATTCAAAGTGCTAAAAAAAAAATAATCGGAAGGCAAATGAAAATTACACCCCCAAGAAGTATGAACAGCAAATCCAAAAGTAGGTAGCATAGCAGCGTGTCTCCATTTACTCTGTTTTTCAAGGACCCAGTGACCACTCTCCCCAGGAAGATGAAAGGTGGATTGTAGGTTGAAATGGAAACAGATTTAATAAGACAATAATGAATCTTCCTACTATTAACAGAAAGTACACAAAGTTATACTCAGCCTATATCGTGGTTGCAAGCTGCACTGTCCCAGCAGTAAATCCCAGATGTCAAGCACCGTGAGCACCACAGCTCCACTGAAAATGTTAAGGTCACAGCAAAAAGGGGAGTAAGCCTTGGGAGCAGAATGACAGGTAAGACCCTCCAGTGATAGTGGCCATCAGGAAAGGAGACTGTTCTTAGTAAGCCTTATAATTTAGAGTGAGTGTGACATTTAGGGTATGGAATACCTTTGTTGGACAGCTTGGGCCAGCTGCTCCAGCTCTCCCTCCTCTTAGCTTCAGCATCTGGCCAACTCAAAATGGATGAAGATCTTGATCACTATGGAGTCTCACGCACCACAGCTGGAAAACAAAGTGTCTTGTCAACTTTGTTCTCACTGCATTGGGTCTTCTTAAAAATGCATCCTTCCCGAGTAAAATATTGATTCTACCATTTTGTCCCAGCAAAACCAGAACACAGCAGTATATATAAGCATCATCCCAAACTGTGTCAGGTTTTAACCACAGTCACATTTAATCTTAAAGATGGGTGGTTAAAATGCTGAAATACACTCTGTTCCTGCCAAGAAAACAAGGAAGGAAAAAGTGGAGAAGTTGGTCATCATCACTCTTGCTGCAGTAGAAAACACAGCAAAGTCTTGCCTAGCACTTCCAAATATGCACTGAGTTTTTGATACTTTATTTCAAAAGAAGTGGAATAGTAGTCCCCAGGGTTTAAGTGCAAGGCCCTCAACCTTCTTCAGGGTATTTCAGATGCTCAGCTGTCCCTGAAAGAGCACTGCTGCAGAACTACTGCTTTCCCTGTGTTTTGGGGGCACGGGTAGGATGGACACTGCAAGACGCAAATTGTGCCAGTCCCAAAGTAAGTCAGCTTGGCACAACCCTATTTCCCCATGGAGTAAAGTTACACAAGGGCTTATATTATGACTCTCATAATTCATACATAGACTTGCTCTTGTGTAGCAAAATATATTGTGCCCTTCACTTCAGGCTCTCAGCAGTCCCATAAATATAAGTGGCATCAATTGGAATCAAATTTTTTTTTAATTAAAATAAACCAGTGGGCTTTGATTTTGCAATTTAAATTCAGCAAAGAATATACACTAGTTAGGCCCCATAATTTCTCTATGTGGTGATAAGCCAAGGGGATTATTTTGCCCACTTCAGTGAAGATTCTTCTCATGCTATCATTTGGAGTATGTGGTGATTTATTAGATTATGGAATAGACAGCCAAGTGAATCACTGAGTTTTTTTGCTCTGAGATATTAAAAACTAAACTAGTAGAGTTAACCAAATACTGCATTAACAAGGATGGGCAGTATAATTATACAAGCAGTTCCTTCTCTAGTATCTGTGGTTCTATGAGTTAAAAACAATGGTGTACAGTGATTCCAGGCTTTCATTATGACAGACTTTGCTCTGTGGCTTATTTTTTAAAATATTATATATTCTGTTGCTATTAGCCATTTCTGTGAGTATATGGCCTCATATCTTCTGATTAACATGAATAAAATCCACCAAATTTCATTGTGAAAAGTGTTTCTTTGCAGTACTCTTTAAATTATACAACACCCCGGCCCAAATATTAAACTCAAAATTTTCTTGGACTAAAATGCATCATTAACTCTTACAGGCACTGTTGGTTTGAAAAGCATGTTAGCCTTACTGACTCAGCATTTCATTAAGAAAGAGAAATAATTGCATGGCTTGATAGGTCATGTTCTAGCAGTACAGGCATTACACACACCACACAGAAAACGGTCACGCAACTGACCAAAACCACCAAGTATTAAAATAAGTACAGTCAAGTAGTCTTTGCTAAAGGAACTATTTCACTGCCTGAGACAGTAGGAGGAATCAATATCTGTGCAGTTTTCCTGTAACTTGAAGGAAGTTGCACAAATTCCACACAACAGAGTGCAAGCAACTTCTGCTATAAAAGCTGGCATCCAGATGCTTCTGTACTATAAAGTTTGGAATTGGATTCAAGGACTGCTGCAGTTCATGAAACTCTGAATCTTGGTTCATGATCCAAAATCCTTTCCAATTAGAGTACTGCATATTTGGCATTTAACCACTGACATACAGACTTAGGGCAAAACACCCGACTTCTGCCTCTATTCATTATACACACATATCAGAGACTATACAGTGATGCATGTGTAAAGCATTGGTAAAGCCTTGTAAAGCAAGGTTTTAATTAGTTGGCATAGCTTCATCTCCAAAACACAACTCTAAACCTATTGAGGCAAAATCATATCTCTATTTACTTCACAGACTACTGAAATGTTAGGTGACAAAAAGGAGAAATCACAGAAGGTGTCTGTGGTCAATGGAATGTAGTGGAGGGGTGATTAATTAATGCGAGATGATATTTTCAAAATTAATATTGTATATTAATATTCAATATTCAGAACTCTCGCCACCCCGATCACTAATTTTAATACTAATTGGTTCTTTGCATCGATCATGGAAACTTTATACAGGTTATAACAGGATCTAGAAATAACTAGTAGTAATATATAACATTAGTTGAACTCAACTGAACTGGAAGAGAAGGCTGCTGCAGTTAATGTACTGCTTGTGGTCAATACACTGCTTGCCCACTAGATGGACTCAAGGAGCTCCTTTCTGCTTATGGCAGAAGCCAATGGCGAATTACAAGAGGCTTTAAGTATTTACTCACAAAATATAATCGGACAGTATCCAAAGCATGTGGAGGGGTTGCTGTCGATGATCTCAAAGCTGTCAGAGGCTTTGGAGTTTTCCCAGGCTCTTTTCTCAGGTAGCTGGGAGTCTGGCACAGTCTCTCACCTGGTTCCTCTTGACACCCGATTCAGCAGAAGCTTTGCAGAGAGGCAGGCAAGATGCAGTGCAATGTGCAGTCTCAGTACAATGTCATGCTGGCAATGCTGATCATGTAGAGGCATTTAGAGACTATTTCTGGTCATGGAGTTCCACACAGCTCAGCATGCAGCAGGGTAGCAGCCCAAATACAACAGCAGAGCACACATTGTGTCACCTGCTCATCTCCTTTTATTAATACAGCCCAAGACTAATGGGCCTTTGGACACAGATTAGCCAATCAGGATGGCACTTTGCCAAGCTTGGCCGTATTAGGTGAAGCCATAGGCTTTTTAGGGCAGAACACAGGCCTTGCACAAGGCACGCACAAGCTGAGCACGTGTACCTTGTTTACCACAGGATGCAAATGGCCAGGGTCGTTAGAGTAAGTGGCTCCAGGTTCTCTGTCCTGTTTCCCGTGGTTGCTCCTCCCCAAAACAGAAGGAGGGAGAGCAGAAAAACAGATAGGATATGTATAAAAAAATTATTATGGAGCTAAAGATGCCTGTTCAGTAGCATGCTCACAAAGCATAATGTGTGTTGAAACATACAGAACAAACCTAAGACCCAGTCCAGCCAAGCACTATAAATCCTTGTTGATTTCTATGAAGCAGAAGCTACTCGGTGTCTTTGAAGATATCATCATGACTTGGCAAGGGAAGGCTGTGTTCCACAGGACACCAAGTATGTAAGTACTGAAGTGCTTGGGAAAGTGCTTGGAATCTTTTAGGATTTGCTTCCTTTTGAAAATCAAGCCCTAGGATTCAGTAATCAACTAAATAGCTCTGCATAAGCTTTTTGTGCTTGGAAATCAGCCCTGATGGAGCTTTTCATGATGAACAGAGATTTGGTCATAGTTCAGATTCAAATTCCTCAGGAATACTTTAGAGTTCACCCAGTTTAAAAGATTGAGTAATTAAAATAAAATAAGGCTTTGTACTGGTTATTCCCTAACTAAGTTAATTGCATGGCAAGTTTCAACTCAAATTTTATACAACAGAAACTTTTCATGCTTTTCCACTTGCTGAAACAAGACTTTATGGGAAAGTTATTTCTTGCTTTGTCTCTACAACATTCACATTGACAACTTGCCTGCTATTTTTCCCCCCCGGTTCTTAATTTCATTTTGAGCCAGACACCCACATAATGGTAAGGTTTTTACAGCCTCCTGACATGTATTTTCTGCCATCTAGACGATAATTTAAAACCTTACATTTGACATTTGATTTTTCCAAAGTAACCAAAAGGAGGCATTTATTTAATGATGAAAGGTAATTATTTCATCAATTTAACCAGCAGAGAGAACTATCATGTGTCTTACATGCATTAAGTGAAGTCTCTCAAATTACATTTAATAGAATAGAAACTTCTGCAAAAGTTGCCATCATCTTTGTGGAACAAGGTTGCAAAGAGCAAATCTCAGATTGTAAATCATTTCTGGGAACCCTGCCACAAAATCTTTGAGCAAGAACTTTATTTTACTTGAAAGACTCAGAGCGCTGAGCATTAAATGTTCCATAAATGAGGAATGTATAGCACAGCTGGTTTGCTGCAGATCCAGCAAGCCAAATTCTTTCTTCTATAAATAACCACATTTCTATCAATCTTAGTGGAGTTTTGCCTGTATAAACAAAAAGCAATCTTTGCTCTGGATGCTTTTCAGCACTTTAAAAAAAAAAAAAAAAAAAAAAAAAAGTTCCTGTTTGAATGCTATGTTAAAGTTTTCTATAAGCCCAATATGAAATTTTACTTCCATGACCATTTTGGACTAGTAAAAAAAAAACCAACAAAATTATTGTTTTCTCAAGGATGTTTACGTTCTGTAATATTTAACTTACAGAAAATCACTGTGTGAAGTGAAATCTGAAGACTCTTCTGGCTACTGCATTATATCAAGATACTAAAAGACTTAAGCAATCTTAGCAACTTCTTATAAGCTTGTATAAAATAAAGCTTCCTGATACAAATGAAAGTTGTCATCCAACTTCCAGAGATTCTAAAATCGTCAATAATTTCACAGGAGCAAACAGCTATTCACTGATAAGACAGCCCAGAGAACTTATCAAAGCTGAGCTACAGTTGCTGACACTAAAATAGTCAGCTTCAAGATAAAAGTCCAAATCAGATTACGAGAGAAAACAGAAATTCTAGCAGCATCTAGAACTGAGCTAAGTAAGTTCACCACAAGCAACAAAATGTTGCCACCTGGAAAGACAAAGGAAAACCCAATAATAAGTAATTTAAATAACTGTAACATGAATGGCAGCATAAAATTTAACTGGTGTACTTGAGTTTAGAGTCTAATTGTGTATTGGGTGTTTTTTTATTTTTTTTTTTCTAATTATGGAACCTCTTGCTCCTTTCTTTCTTTTTCTCCATGTTCTATTTCAGTACATTATCTTTCAAAATAAGTTTCTTTACCCATATTCAAAGCAAGGGTTACATCAACTTATGCTGTGGGGGTCACAGTGCACTCTTTAGTGTGTCCATTGCATAGGGCAACCAGTTGGGTTACGTTGCATGCCGTTTTGACGGTCTCACAACCTTGCAATAATCAACCCTACAGTGTTTCCTTCTTTACAAATTCAGTTCAGATTTGGGGAAGGAGGGGCCTTACCAAGAGCCATTCTACAAGTTTCGCTCTTGTATCATTCCGCAGAATTCAAGGACAAGTTTTTCTGAGACAGACGACAAAAATCCTGGTGTCCGTTTGTTAAACAGTGTGAAAGTCTCTATTTATGTGCAGTCTTCCATAAAGAAACAGTATTTGTTTCAAAGGAATCATACACAGTTTATAGAAAAAGTGTTCCATTATTTTGTTTTTCAAAACTGGAAGACATACCTTGGCATTGAACAAATGTATAGCAGCTTTGCTGGTTTCAATAAAAGCTGCATCTGCACAGCTGTACACAAAATGCAATCCTTAATCTTTAGCATAAATTGTGTTTTCATTCTCTGTGATACTTATCATCTCTTCAGACACCTTTGTGCTCACTGCCAGCTGTCATGTTCTGCACAATGAAACTCCTAGGGATATAAAAACTGCACAAGAGCTCATGAGTGACAGACACATTTACATTATGATCATTTGACAAAAATTACCAAAGTAATGTTCTCTCTTTTAAAACCAAACAGTTATTCCAAACATTATTTGTATTATTTTTTTTTAAACTAAATTCCATCTATTTTTTCCCCCAAACTCAGGTTAGCCTATCATGCACTTTAAATAGCTAAAAATTCATCAACAATAAATCTGCCTAGAACTTTCTTCCCCAGAAACTTTTACATACAATATATCCCAAAGGGTGGATTCCTTTTAATCACAAGACAACTACAGTATGTGCTATTTTCAGATCTGATGCATCACAGAGTTAGCTTTTATGGATGATCCTGCATTTACTGATAAATCTTTCATTGGAGTTGCTATTTTTATTGTTCTTTCTCCACTGAAATTGGTGATGCTTCTGGTGACACTGCTTTTGAAGCCATTTACCCTACTGTGGATGCTACAGATTTCTGCTGTAGTAATGTAATTGTTGTGGTCATTTTTAAAGGCCTAGAGGGGTTACTTCTCTTGCTATCCAAAGAAGTTGTATTTTTATTCTCTGATATCACACTCACCAAGGCTTTGAAAAAATTCGACTGTCCGCATGAAGACAAGTACCCCATTGCTCCGTGTGACAACAAATGACAGTGAGACAATTAGATGATACACTATTGCAGCAGTTAACCCCATGCAGCTGTCTAGACTCCCCTAGAGTTTTGGAGTTCCTCTCACCCCTCTCTTCCTCCAGCTTCAGAGAGGGGAAGTGCTGGAAGGGGTCACACTCTCGTCGACTGTACCCGGCAGAATTTTCCCTCTCAGGCGTGGAATCGGTGCGAGAGTGACTCGGGCTGGGGGCCTGTACACCAGCAGAAAAGGTCCCAAAGCCCATGCACCTCGGAGGAAGGGCCTAAACGATCAGCTCATAGGTGCTGGGAGTCGAGAGGGAAAAAAGAGGACGACTCTGCCCCACAGCACCTCTGAGGCGGCGCTGCCCGCTCCACAGGAATGAGGGCAAGCGTAAATGCCTGCGGCATTTACTGCCACGCTCTTTCTCCCCTCCACGGCGCCGAAGCGCATAGCCTGCCTTCTCTCCGCTCTCCCGGGCGTTCGCCGCGGGGTATCCACCTGGCGTCCCTGGCACCTGCGAACAGGCTCGCCGAGCCGTGAGGGCAAAAAGGCCGTGACGGCGCCAAAGCACGGGAAGCGCACAGAGCCCGCGACGGAGCCTCCGAGGCGCCTCACGGGCGAGGGCGGGGCGATGGTGCGCCACTGCCGTCCTCGCGGGGGACACCGCCTCCCCCTCCCCAACCTCGCCTCCATTTCCCAGAGTGCGGCGCGGGAGCGGGGCAGGAAGTCTCGTGCGCCTGAGTCAGGGGAGCTGCTGCCGGGCGCTGGCGATGGCGCTGGAGACCCTTTCTCCGGACTGGGAGTTCGACCGCCTCGATGACGGCTCGCAGAGTGAGCGGGGGACGGGGTGGAAGGGGCTAGCACTGGGACAGCAGTCCTGCGGCGGTAACTGCTACAGAGTGGGGGAGGGCTAAGGAGACCCTAATTCTCTCCCGGAGCCCTCTTGGCCCCTCGACGTTGCTGCAGTCACCGGTTGAAAAGGGAGGGAGGAAGGAGGAAGGAGGAAGCAATCGGGAGCTGACCCTGGTCATCTCCCCAGCCTCGCTCGTGGACCGTGCCCTATGCGGGAAGCCGGCCGCTCGCCGCGCCCCTTCCCCCGGCCGCCAGCCCAGTGGTGCTCCTCCCTCCGGTCAGGCCTGTGGGGGGTGGGCTGTCGCGGTGACATATTTTTCCTTCTACCATCCTCTCCATAGTTGTTGAGGGCTGTTTTGGAGTGAGAGAGTGGCTTTTCCAACCTTTCGTCTTTTATCTTCTCTGGGGAGTTTCCTCCAATGTGGCAGGGAAAGGGCAGACAGGCTTGCGTGACTTTGTTTCCTTGCACGACCCGGGCAGGAGGAACAAATGCTTGTTGTGGGGTTGAGGTTTCTTTCCTTCCCGATCGTTTCTTGTGGCTCACAAATCTTTGCAGCTGCTTCTTCTGTTAGCCATAGAAGTTACATCGACATTAAGTTAGTTATATGCAGCTTCCGTTGCTAAAGACTTTGATGCATGGAATTGGACAGTCAGTCACTTGCGGTTTCACCTTTCAGCAATCACAAAAAAAAAAAAACCAACCACCCTTGCCACTTGCCACACTTAAGCCTTTGGCAGTGGGTGTGCGTGCCCATCCAGATTCACGTTTTTCTCAGCCTGTGGAGGTGACCTACTTTCTAAATAGGAAATGTATATAGTTGTCACACTAATACACGCTGTAAATTGGACTGTGCCAAATTAATTACATCAGGTGTTGCTGTGAAAATATGTCGCCCATGGACCAGCTGTTTCACGTGTAATGCTATCCCAAGGGATGATACTGTTTATCCCATATTATTTTAACCTGAATTTCAGTGGAAATTGAAACTTTCCCATGCTGAGGGTTCTTTAGCTGCAGGATAGAATGCCAGATACCCAGTAGCTTGACTGTGACATTAGGTGCACCTAGGAGAACTTTTATGTGACTGCATTACCACAATCTTGTTGATCAAACAGGCTGATCTGTTGAAAATGCAGAATTCCCTTTAAAGAAAGGTTGAACAAAACTCCCATGACTTGAAGAACACTTGTTGTCACTGTTGTCTATTTTCTTTTTATACCTTTGTCACTAACCTTTAGTAATTACAATGGTCTCAACTGGGGACACAAGACAGTAAGTGTGGTTCGTTACCTCTCTGTCCTAGATGTATATGGATATAGCACTAGCAAATCCTGTCCTGAAAATAAGGCCTTTGAATATTGATATTGCTGATTTTTATGGAAAAAGATTAATTTGAGAGATTAGTACTGCTGATCAGATCTCACATTTTGTTCCAGTTGTAATACTTTTCATTGTACCAGCTGAGGAGGTTTTATTCTAAACAGGTTATAATCTTATGGTATATATCTGCTGCTCTGAAAGAAATACCTGCTTTCTGTGATTTATTTTTCTTTCTATATGTAAGCCAGTTTATTTGGGAATGTTTTCCTGCATCTTAAAAAGGTTCCCCTATCTCCAAGTAATTTTCTGTCAGTTCAATCCTGCCAGTCTCTGGCTGGCTAATAGTGTTTACTCTCTTGTCTCTAGTGAGAAGCTATTCAAACCCGTTTCTTATGTATGATCACTGCAAACTGGCACATCAGTGCCTATCAAATAGTTACAGTATTTAGAAATATTTTGTATCAATTATATATAAGAACTATACTGCTGGAAAGGGGACAGTTTGTAAGTCCTCTGTCAGAGCACTCGTGTAAGATTTCATTTGAGTAATGCTGCCTATTTCATGGGGATTTGATTTTAACAACATTGCCAGTTTCCTGCTCTTATATGACCTGGAAGCTTTTTCTGTCCTTCCTGTAAAGCCCCAACGTCTCTGTCAGTTTCTCTGCTCTTAGTTTGTGGTTGGTTTGGTTTGGCTTTTTGTTTGGTTGTGGGTTGTTGGGTATTTTTTGTTTGTTTGTTTGTTTGTTGTGTTGTTTTTTGGTTTTTTTTTTAATTTATTTGTTGTTGGGATTTTTTTGTGCAAAGGAAGGGGAAGATGGAATTGGAGGATGCTCCTAATTCTAAATCTCTGTAGTCCAGATTTTCTAGCAGTAAGGTACTGAAGCTGATGTGGAGGGTGGTTAAACTCTGTTCTGCAGGGCTCTATGTCCATCAGTGTCTTTGTGGTTTACTGCAACCAGGTTTCCAGAAGATGTAGTGGAAAGAGCCTGAAAGATGAGATGAATTGTTGGAAGAGAATAATACAATGCTACAACTCAGGGGCTACACATCAGTATCTGGTGTGCGTACTGCTGACAGGGAGTTTTTTGTTCACTTACTTTGGATCTGTTTGCATGAAATTCAGTCTCCTTACTTGGACAATGTCTGTGTAGGCTGCAGATACAGGCTGAACCAAGTGGCACTACTGCAGAATTTAGTGTGGGAGAGTATACCATGGTTCTTGGATAGGCTTTTCAGTCCATGTGGCTGGCATTGGTGCTGGCTTCAAAGCACTAGCTTAGAACAGATTCAGGACTTCGCTGCAGTCGTTTCTGGTCTCAGCTTTTGTGTGCACAGTGCTTCCCACACTTTCGTTACTAATTTGTCCTTACTTTTCTCCCCTTTATACGCAGTGCAGTGTCTCAGTCAAATATTTCATTTCTGCCAAAAAAAAAAAAAATTACTAATTGATTCAGCAGTGCTCTCCTAATGAGATAGTCATCAGCTACCATTTGACTCAGTTATTGGCAACATGGGTGAGTAAGAAGTTAAACACCCAGAACCAAAGTTTTTTAACTTGCTATGACAATCAGCTTGCTGAAGTGTGTGACAAGAACACATACAATGCTACGTGAGAGTTGAATTCTTGTTTAAGAAAAGTCCATTTTTTTGGACTGATATTATCTAACTTTTACATAATTCTTCTGTTTTCAATGAACAGCAAAAAATCACATGCTATTACATTTGTTATCCAATTACGGGGAAGTTGCTTTAGTCTTTGCATGAAAAAGGATTTTACTTTCTTTCTGAGCATAGAAGTCTTCAGATGTAATCATTCAGTCCATAGTTCAGATTATGTAATTAAGTAATTGTATATAATTTGGGGAGGAGGAAGGCGAATGTCTTAATATGGAAAGAAAAAAAAAGTCAGGGTAGAATGAATGTAACTTTTGTGGACCAATTTCTTACAGAGTTTCTTTGCTAATTCCACTGTTCTTGGTGTTTGACAGCTAAATGTTACTTTTTGAACCTACTTGCTGGAAACAGTAACAGGATAGCTGTGCATTTCAGCATCCACATGCTAAAAGGCAGAAAAGTTCTGCTTGGGGATGGTGAATTTGTGAGTGGGAGGAATGATTAAACAACACGAACTTCCTGTATAATGTCCAAATAACGTACAGAGAGGTAGCAGGGAGAGAGTGGAAGGAGGATTGCTGCTACTACTGCAGCTGCTACTCAGGCCAAAAGGATGAGGTGTATTGCCTCAAAGTTGGAGTACAGTTGCATAGATAGTGGTTCTGCTGACTGGTAGAATCACCTGCTGTGTTACAATTTCAACAGTTGTTTATCTGTCCAGTGTCTAGATGTGGTTGTCAGGTTTGTCAAGATCTTAAGTTTGAAAAGCTATGTAAACTAAAAAAAAAACCCCAAACCCTCTGCTTTGATGTTTGATATTCTTGAAGTAGTATTTTAATTTCTTTTAAACTGACACCTTTTTTTGGTAAGCAAATAAGAACTTTGTATTGAAGATACATTTGTACTAAGGAAAAATGCTGCAGTAGAATGAGGAATACAGTACTAGAGCCAAATGGCAATGTATGAAAACTTTTCTTAATAAGTTTTTGACTCTGCATTTTACTGAACAGTCTGTAAAACTGTACAAATATTACATTTTTTTCAGAAATTCATGCTGAGGTCCAGTTGAAGAATTATGGAAAATTTCTTGAGGAGTATACATCTCAGCTCAAGAGAATTGAAGATGCCTTGGATGACTCTGTTGGAGATGTTTGGGACTTCAGTCTTGATCCCATTGCCTTAAAGGTCTTCATATATTTAATATGCAGTGCAGCTGTTGTTTTCCTACTTCTTTCCCTTCAAAAGCTGAGAAGTAAAAGCTTGATACTTTTGCGCTCTTAGAATTTTGACTTTTGTTTTTTGAGAAACCCAGTTAATTTTTTAATTATCAAATAACTGATGCATATAAAAATATGTTTTCATATTATTATTTTTCCAGTCTTTTGGACTCTAGTGAAAGTTAAATTAATTTGAAGTTATTCATGTGTTGGAAATGTTAACTCCAGCAAAATTTTTCCTTGTGGGTGCTGACTTTTTTGTCTGGTGTTTGGGTTCCAGAAGAGTTCAGTTGTGTAACTGCAGAGCAGACTGTGCATGTGTTTATAACTTGTCTTTTGTCTTAATGGCCCTGGTACAGTATATTCTGTTCTCCAAGAGGCAGTTGTTTCTTTGGTCATAACTTCTCTTTCTTCTGTGGAATGTATTTTTTTTTCTCTTCAATGAATTTGAAGATGCCATTTAAAAGTGCTCATGTTAAAATATGGAATTTGTGCTGAAGATGCACTCTCAAGCAATCATCTGTCTGAATAAAATTTGAATCAATTGTGTAGGGTCACCACACCACTAGATGTACATGTATGAAATAGTATCATGGCTGACAAGTAAAAATTGTCAGTCCCTGCATAGAGATGTACATGGTGCATCCTGTAACCTACGTTTGAGATTCTTACTTAATGTCTTAGGTGTCCCAGCTGAGTTTTTTCTACATGCTCCATAATAACCAGGCTTTTGCTTTCCAAGTGTTTTTCTCAGTAGATTATTTTAAGCAGTATATAGTATAGCAGTAGTTGTTAGCCTTTCTGCCTAGAGTGAAAGGAAAGGTATTTTCATTTAAATGTGAACAGTAAAGGTTTCCTGCAGTATAGGTTGCCAGTAACGTGCAGTTATTGCTGTCTTATTACTGACTCTATTTGAGATTAAATTGAGGAGGGGGAAAAATGCTTACGTGGTTGGATAAATTAATTTTTAACCAATATTTTATTAAGTTGTTCATTTGTTGGTTTGGGGTGGTGATTGTTTTGCTGTTGTGGTGGTGGGTTGGTGGTTTTTTATTGTTTGGGGTTTTGTTGTTGTTTGGTTGGTTTGTTTGGGGTTTTTTGTTTTGTTTCATTTGGGTTTTAAGTGTTTATTTTTTTAAATTTTAGCTTTTACCATATGAACAGTCTTCCCTACTGGAGCTCATAAAGACAGAAAACAAAGTAAGTGCTTTATGCTTGAAAGAAAAAAATAATATTAAACCCACAGAATTATTCTAGCTAAAATGAAACCCTTTGAATGTGAATCGATTTGTAATCTTTGGGATTTTTTCCCCCTCTTTGAGTCTAGGTTCTAAACAAAGTGATAACTGTGTATGCTGCTCTTTGCTGTGAAATAAAGAAGTTAAAATATGAGGTAAATTCATCTGTCTTTTATTACTACATGTGAAAATGTTTGCAGATTGGCTAACTGATATATGGAGGTGTTCTTTAGCAGTAAAGGTGTCTAAATTTTGTGGCATGATTACATATATCCTATTTATTAAAAAGACATTTCTCATCTCTCTTGTTAGGCAGAAACAAAATTTTATAATGGTCTCTTGTTTTATGGAGAAGGAGGTAAGTAACTCCCTTTATTGTAAAAGCTTGTAGTTTTGTGGTGTTGCTTCAGGTTATATAATAAAATGTTACAGTAACTGTAATTGAATAATATGGAAACATGCTTTCTCTCTATTTCTGGCTGATGAACACCAGATTACAGACTTGGAGGTTATATTAAATGTACATTAAATGTATAACGTACAGCTTATATACAGCGGCAGCTGTTTTTTCAAAGTACAGCACTAAAACCCCATTTTTCATATGTAAAAGCATCATAAAAGAACTTACTTCCTGCTGGGACTAGGCTTTATAGTGAGTGTAGTAAAACAATAAATCTGTAATTTGATTTTTAATAAAACAGTGAAACCATTAATAAGTAATTTGGACCGAGTTCAGCCTACTTCTGTTGTGCAATGTAGTTGTTCAAGAGAAGTAGTGATGGGTGGCTTTCAAATGCAGGTAACAAAACTTGTGCTACTCTTTAGACCATGACAGCATACAGGAGCATAAGTGATTGTAAGTCGATAACAGCAAGCTTGCTTGCTTAAAACAGCTGTCAAAGTTACTGGCCCAAGGATGGTTGAAATACATGCAAATACTGTGCTGGCCTTTTCCTTCTATATAAAGAAACATTTTAATTTTCCCCAGTCCTTGGAGTGCCTAGGACTAGTCTAGGAACTTTTAAGAAATTAGTTATCTAGTGTTACCTGGAACATGCACCAAATGTGTAAAGGGGAAGCACGCAGTCTTTAGAATCTTGTCCCAGAGATCCATCTTGCATAAGTATGGAGACCCTTCTAGTCTCTGACTGTTCCAACGGAACATATTTTATGAAGCAATAGACCTGCATTTCTTATGCAGCTGAACTTGCAAGGGTAAGCCATTTTTTTCTCAGTGACCCAGGAGAAAAATCTCTGTTCTAGAGCATTAATCTCTCATCACATTAAGAAGACTGTAGTTTGTCAAATGGTATTGCAACTGCTACAGTTTGGCATTGGTGATGTAATTACCATTTTTTATACTATCCTGTTAGTGTACTTTGTCATACAGGTTATGCTTTGAAGCTATGATGATGGGCCAGTTCTTTTGTGCAGGATTATATGTAGGGAGAAAAAAAAAATCAATTTCTCAAGGAGATTGTATGGTGTGATTAATGATGTAATATTTTCTTCCAGTAAGTAATTACCAGTCACTGTTCCTTCCAATATAAATACCTAGTGCTTTCATACAGACTTTTAAAAATGGAAACTTACATGGTTATATAATACATGTCTTCTAAGAAGTATGTTTGGTATTCTTTATTTTCTGTCAGGTTATGGAAACGTTTTTCTTGTTTTGCATCTAGCTTGTAAACAATGTGGGTTTTTTTTTAATGAGAAAGAAGCTTCAAAGGTCCAGATTAGGAAAGCAAAAGCTTTCAAGGCTCTGTCATTATGCTTACAATAGTGTTCTCCATTTGTATGACAAACAAATGGCTTGGAGGGCAAGCTTCAATGTTAAATGAACAGATACAACACAGACTTTTGAAAGTACTACTCACAAATGTTTGTCTCTTTAGCCACAGATTCCAGCATGATAGAGGGAGATTGTCAAATACAGATGGGAAGATTTGTTTCTTTCTTGCAGGTGAAGTATGTTTTGATTGTTCTGACAGCAATTATAATCTTAATTTTACTTGCAAAGCAGATTTAACAGTCTGCAGTATCCTACCTGCATCCTACTGAAAGGCATCTTAGTCATTATTGTGTTTTGTCTGCAGACCTGTCACAATCAGCTAACATACATCACACAGTGCCTTAGATATATTCTTTTTTTTGTACTTGTAAACTCTGGAAGTCTAATGAGGGAAGAAATTACAGGTTGTGTAATCATTGCTCAAAGAATTTAGAACTTCCTTGAGAATTTCAATAAGGGATGATAAATTGAACTTGTTTCATTTGATGGTAAAGTTAAAGGTACCTATTTTTATGGGTTTGATTACCAAATGTAATTTTTAAATAACATTGGTAGTTGATTGATTATTTAATTTTTTTTTAGCTGATAGAAGAAAGCAAAATTAAAATATGTATCTGCAAAATATTTGCTTGTGCTTCATTCAGATTTTTAGAGAAGAATGTTAATTTCCTGTACAATTTGGCTGTTATCAGAGTCCTGTGCATGAAAACAGGATCTGTGTTTCTTCTGAGTGTTTCCTGTGCTCTTGGCTTTCAGTATACTGTGGATTTTTTTTGTCTTTAATATAGTTTAATTTACTGTCCTGTTCCCAAAAATATTTCTATTTTTTGCAATATTAGTTGCAGTAAAGTATCTGTTGAAGCAGAAAATATGCAGAAAGCTTCCAAAATGTGTAAACAAATTTGAGTTTAGTGAAGGTTAAAATTGTTGTTGTTGCTGTATAGTAACATGACAGTAGAGCTTTACTGAATCATAACAGGTGGAATACTATAAGGACTTGTTACTCAACTTCTTTCACTATGCTCAGGAGTAGTTGTTAGTATATCTTGGTTGGGTTGTTTTCCCCATTTTTCAACTTTTTTCCTGTCATCTTTGTCATTTCCATCTTTTATTTTCTATATCTTTCCCAACAGATGTTTGAGACCTTTTAGCAGTTCTGAAATGGGGCTACTGTGCAGTCATGTTTTTCCAGACTTTTTTTCTCCCTGCCAGGGTGCTCTGTCCAGGTAGAAGTTGAGAGCAAGGTGGTTGTCTGGCTGAATATCCATGTGCATTGCAAACCTACTCTGTAGGACAAGTTTATTTGTGGAATACATGTGCAGTGTTTACCCTAAGAATAGACATATCAACAAAAATACAGTAGTGTTGCTTGTAAACCCACTCTGTATGTATGCTGTGATGACTTTCTGATTGTTGAGTAAATCTGGAAAGAAAGACGATGCAGGATGTTGCCCCAAAGGGAGGGTTACTGTACCAACAAGTGTGTATTGCTTTGGGTAAGACTGTAAAGGAAACTTTTTCTCTTTTTCAACTATTGTATTCTTCTAAGTCCGCTCAGACGTCTATATGTAGAGAATGGGAAATGCATCTCTAATCAATGCTATAAGCATATCCTCAAGGGCAGTGTGAAAATATGAATGAAGATGACAAAAGAGGTGAAATGTTGCTGTCATAGAACTAATATCCACCTACTGGCTTTTTGGCTCTTATGAGCTCAGGATTTCTCAATTAACTAGATGTAATCACTTCAAATTTGCTGTGTCAAAGCATTAAAAAAAAATTAAAATAGTGTTTCACAGCATTATTTAGGTACTTGTGATCCTGCGGAAGATGGTGTAGTTGAAGAACTCTGTGTGGTGTAGGTGCTGATGTGCATGTACTGTTAATTGGACTGTTTCCTAGAAGTTTTAAAATGGCAGTTGGAGTCCCTTCCCCAGGAAACTCGTTCTCAATCCCTTATTAATCCATTCCTCTTGGAACCTGTTAGCTTATCTCGGCTGCATTTGTTAGAGCAATAAAAGTGTAAGATGTAATGACACTTATGTTTTGTGAAAACTGGTGACTAACAGAAGGCAGAAGCCTAAATAAGATGTATTTTTGATGGAGGGGAAGTCAGAATTCATCTGTTAGCCAAGGCAGTCTTCTGGCAGGAATTGCAGGCTGGCTCTTGAACCAGTGTGTGCTGTCTGTGTGCTGACTGGCTGAACTCATTGCATGCTGACTTTTCCCTGGTGGGACTATAGGGTGCATTAATCAGTAAATATTACTACAGTTAAGGGAAACACATTCATTTATCTTGTTGCTGAAGGAGTGCCTTGTTAAAATAGAAGTTATGATAGTCCTTTACGTGGTTAGAGTTGACCACCTTGCTCAACTTTATTTAACTGAGGTCGAGTTCTGCTTTAGTCAAACCTAACTCTCCAAGACATTGTCTTATTTCTTTGAAAGCAGTATTTTGTGTCTTAGCACTCTTACAGTAAGTACAGGCTTCAAATTCAGTTTGGCTGTCACCAGCTCCCAGAATATGACTCTTCAAAGTGGCAGTGAACTACAACCTTTGCTGTCAGGAATTTTGTCTCTGAAAGTACTTGGAGGCTGTTGTCAAGTCACTTCTTACTGTCTTTGATAAATTGAACTAACAGAATAAATAGTCTAAGCTGTACTGGAAGCTTGTGTTCGGTGGCTTCTTAGCCTAGTCGTAGATCTTTTTTTCTGAGCACTTGGTATGTCATTTTCTATCCTGCCTTGCATTAACAATGCAGTTGGCACTGGGGCTGAAAGTTCATTGTTTCCTGTTCAGTGTTTTGGATGTAATGGCACCTTGTGAATGAGGAGGCTCTGCAAATGCATATGCATTTTATTTTCTTGCATTTCAGGAGCTGTCTTGCTTTGTTACCCGGTGTTACGAAGTGGTGGTAAATGTAGTGCATCAGTTGGCTGTTCTCTACACCAGCAACAAGTAATTATTTCTTAAAATGCTATACTGTTTTTATGTAGCTAACCAAAGGCATGGTAATTTTTGTGATATTGTTGTCCAGAGATGGGGAGAGCGCTCTGCTCTGCAAGTTTGGTCTTCATAAGCTAGTATGGAAGTGAGTTTGTTTTCTTTTTAGAAAAGACAGTGCTTTGTGTAATGACATGGGAGAATTTAATTTTTTTTTATTTTTTGATAAATTGATGTTTCAAGGTGTTTATGACCCAAGAGATAAAATTACACTTCCATCCTTGTTCAGATATCTTCTGTAGATTGATAAAGTGGATACCAGTAGCTTCAGAAGCTTAAAAAATAAGGTCACTTCCACAGTGTTTTGAAAACATAAATATATGTATATATTCCTCACAGAACAACCATGGTTTTAACCTGAAGCTGATCTTATTTAGGGCTGTTATATTTAGCAACTTGGAGAACTCTGAGGAGAGTTTAGCTCTGAATAGAACTGCTTGGCTTTTGTTCATTCCCCACCCCAAGTAAGATAGTGTCATTTTTCTCAGTTCTGTTTGTTTTAATTTTTGTCTTGCACTAGAGCACAAGGTAGACTTTCTGCATAGTGCTGGATAAACAGGGCTGGATGTACAGCTGGGACATGGCTTGATTTAAATATGTGAAGTGACTTTGTACTTCCAGGCCACAAGGGTGTTCCATATCAAGGCTGTTTGCTCTTAGTTATAGCTGAGTTGGATCTGTCAATACACATATGCATGGAATGCAGTAAGTGGTTTGAATCAATTAGATGCTGTACATTTTAAAATGCAATCTTAAATTTAGTAATAGCACACAGATTTCACAAACCACATATTTCTAATCAAATGTTTATGTTCTTGTCTTCTGAAGTTAATATGTTAATGAAGAAAAATGTACCCCAAGAAACAAAGAACCCAGCTTGATACAGAATTGATGGGTATCCTCTGTTCTAAGGATTAAAAAGGTACTAAAATATTTATTTTATTTACAGGAGTACACCTAAAATTATAGAGACATCTGGAGTTCACTTTCAGGTGGGAATGGTTTGGAACCCTTCTTCTTACGTTCATATATGTATGTGTTGATCATTAATGCAGAGAAAGCGACAAGAAAGTGAGTTTCAAGTACAACTTTCAATCTGGAATATACTTGGGTTTGTTTTGTTAATTGCCTTTTTCTGTCCTTTATGTGGAAAGGACCTAGTATTTCCGTTTCTATCATAGTCTAACTTTCTGAGCTGAAAAGTGTTTGCATGCTCCCTCACTGTGTGCAGTATGTGCTTTTTTGTGCAGTATATGTTTTTGCATGTAGACAGTTTTTAAAATCCTACTTTCAGTGTTGAAATAGGTGAGTGAACTGAAAGCAGGGCCTGCAGGCAAACTTAACATTCTTTGTGTCACTATAAGAAATAGTGCATCTTTAAGCTACCAAGCCAAGAAATATCCAATTTAATCTGTAGCTGATGCCCTGATAGCTGATAATATATAAAAGAAACTTTAATTCAAATTGTGTGTGCTGTTTATGACTGCAATAATCTATTCAGTAACTACCTTTTTAAAAACAGGCTATGTATGAGCATTTGGGAGAATTGCTTATGGTCTTAATCACTCTGGATGAAATAATTGACAATCATGCCACTCTGAAAGATCACTGGACCATGTATAAGAGGTATGTCTCTGAAGGTGTGAAAAACATTCCCACAAAATAAAAGGTGCATGTGTCTTTATTCCAAGACCATCAATGTGGGAACATGGATTGTAGTAGCTCCAAGAATTTTCCAGACATGTCAATGAAGAGCAGGGCTGAGCTCCCGCTATGTCCTTCTAATAGCACCAGTAAGTTTTGAAGGTGCTGAATGTTACATTTACAGAACACGGTAAACATCGTGACAAACAGTAGTAACTAGTGAGGTTTAAAATGTGTTCGGTAACAAATCCGATTTTATACGAAACTCATCTAAGACTCTGTCCATTTTGAGCATGGGAATGGGCATACAGGTTTAAGCAGAGTCAACAGTTATCAAGGTAGTTAAATTGATGGAATAACTGTTTCATTGAAAACCTAAATAAGTGGGAGTTATGCAAGTGCAAATGGCTTACGAAAATCTAGTAGGTTTTGGTGTGTGTTTGTTGTGGGGGGTGTGCATGGATGTGGGCAATTAAAGCCTGTTATCAAAATAGTACAGAGCATGATGGAACCGTTTGCATGTTTTGTGTTGTATGTGTGTGTTCCACATATATAACTCCTTACAGGCTGCTCAAATCAGTCCATCACAACCCTTCTAAGTTTGGGATTCAAGAAGATAAACTGAAGCCCTTTGAAAAGCTGCTGTTAAAACTGGAATGCCAGCTCCTTGATGGAATGATATTTCAGGTAATGAAGTCTATCTTCCCCAGTATGACAGGAACATGACACTTTTTAGAATAGTTGGTTTGTTTATGTTTTGTTTTGTTCCAGATACATTGATGTGTGAATTTGGCTCTTGTATCTGTGCATCAGGCTGGGGGGGCAGGCGGAGAGAGAAAAAGGCTCCATTGTAAGATCCTTCCTTTGCTCTTCTCATGCGCTAGAACTGTGCCAGGCTTTGAATGGTGGCAGTTAATGCTTATTATTTTACAGACAGCTTGGCATTAGGACTGTGTATTATCAAGGAGTTTTTCACCAAGTATTTCAGTAGTGGGCAGGCTGACATATCATAGGTCCACTTTTATTTTAGCTGCCTCGGTAAAATATTAAACATCTATTAAGTGTGACCTCTTGCCAGCAATAAGGGTTGATTCTGGGTTGATCAAAAGCCTTCAGTGTGCGCATGCAGCCCAGACAGCCAACCAAGTCCTGGACTGCATCAAGAGAAGCATGGTCAGCAGAGCAAGGGAGGGGATTCTACCCCTTTACTCTGCTCTCATCAGACTCCACCTGGAGTACTGTGTGCAGTTCTGGAGCCCTCAGCACAGGAAGGTCATGGAAGTGTTGGAGTGGGTCCAGAGGAGACCACCAAGATGCTCAGAGGGCTGCAGCAGTTCTGCTGTGAGGGCAGGCTGAGAGAGTTGGGGCT